>OZ010737.1:143665202-144265202 GCA_963932295.1 Tipula lateralis
ATGACGTAGTCAATTCATTGTCTACACGTGTCGACAATGTATGTCGACAATTAAAAAAGTTGTGTCGACAATGTCATTTTTTATTTTTATATTTATATAAACTTAAACATAACCTTAACAACTTATACTTTCAGAGTTCGAGTGAATTACAGAATGCAATTTTAAAATTGGAATCTAAAAATAAGTAAAAACACTAGGCAATATTTAACGTTTTTATAAGAATTCGAACTGTCCGGATTCTTTTGCACAGTACTGTATATATATATACAGTACTGTGCAAAAGACAGTACTGTGTGTTGCTACACAGTGGAGATGACCTCGGAAATCTTGGGGTTGGATTTCTCATTGGGCCACAGGTAAAAAAGGCTGTCTTGGATTTTCAAGCAGTCGATAATCGAATGTGTGAGCTTCGCTTGCACATGAGATTAGCCAACCTGTCAATTGTCTGTATACATGCGCCCACCAATCCCAGGATAAAGACTTATTTTACAATAATCTGGATAATCTGATGGGTTCTATACCGGAGCACGATGTCAAATTGGTGATTGGTGTCTTTAATGCTAGAGCTGTCAGAAATCAGACCAACTTATGTAACAATATAGGTCCGTACTCCCGACACGAAACTGCGACCGAGAATGGGGAAAAAATAATGTACTTTACGATCGCTCATGATCTCAAAGTAGCAAGTACATTCTTTCCTCATAAAAACATCCACTTAGAAACATGGACACATCCACGTAAAACATCCCGAAGCCAAATTGACCATGTGTTGATTTCAAAAGGGCGGGCTCGGGTTGTCCGAGACGTGAGATCGTATCGGTCGTCAACCAAATTCGTAGGCAGTGACCATTTTATGGTTGCTGCAAAGCTACGATGGAAATTTTCGTACAAGTCAGGGAGGACAGGAGAATATACAACGCGATTCTCCTGTGAAGGTCTGATAAATGAAGAAACGCAACGAAAATATCAAGATCGTGTCAGCAATAGCATTATGCAATCCAATTACCAATCTGATGATGTGAACAGTGTGTTGGAAGTATTGAAAACCTCGGTTGTCGATGCTGCCCAGCACACTCTCGGTATAGTGAAAACTAAGCCCAAAAATGATTGGTTTGATGAGGAGTGTTTTCTTGCTGTTGAGTAACGAAATATTGCCTATACTGAAGCGCAGACTCGGTTTACAATCGCAAGGAAAAACAAAGCAGTTCTTGCTAGGAGGACAGCTAAACGAATTTGTAGACTGAAGAAGCGAGAATGGTGGAAGGCTAAGGTCTTAAGAGTACAACAACTCAGCAATGAGCACAATTCGCGTGGATTCTTTAAAGGAATCACCAAATTGCACCATACCTTAAGATCTCGGTCAACTGCCATTCGGGACCAGGATGGAAACCTCTGTGTCAACGTCGATGCGGTACTCGATACATGGCGTGAACATTTTTCTGATTTACTTAATTTTCCACATGTATCACAAGCTGTGTTTGAATACCCTCAAATACAGACCGCAGAGATGTTCATTGAGGATCCATCCTATGAGGAATTCACAATGGCCATGCAGAAACTAAAAAAAAATCGTTCACCAGGAGTTGATTGCATTAATTCAGAGCTCTTGATATTGGGCTAACTTTGTGGAACTGTCTTTTCGACCTTGTTCGATTGGTATGGCGAAATGAAGTTATGCCCGAAGAATGGAAAGTGGCCGCGTTATTCCCAATTTTCAAGAAGGTGATCGCTTGAAATGCGAGAATTATCGCGGTATAGCTCTCCTTTGCACAGCATATAAGTTACTGTCATACATTATCTTGGGAAGAATTACTCCTCTAGCAGAGGAAATTGTCGGTGACTACCAAGGAGGATTCCGTCCAACTCGGTCAGTCACTGATCAAGTTTTTTTGCTGTGGATGATTCTTTCCAAGTACTACGAAACATCTCGCGATGTACACCAGGTATTCCTAGATTTCAAGCAAGCCTATGACTCGAACAATCGAGAGAGATTATGGTATGCGCTTGAATATTTAGGAATACCACAAAAATATGTACATCTGTGTAAAATGACAGTAACGCAGTCACAATGATGTGTTAAAGTTGAGAACAGGCTATCGAGAACTTTTGCAATCAATTCCGGTGTTCGACAAGGAGATGCGCTGTCCCCGATACTTTTTAATCTCATGTTGGAATACATCCTTCGTAAAAGTGAAACACCTCAGGACAACATCTTATTCCGACAATCCAATCAACTTCTTGCATATGCAGATGATATCTGTATGATTGGATTAAATGGCAACGAAGTGAAAGAGATACTTGATCCACTGGAACAGTGTTCAGCTTCCGTTGGTCTCAAAATCAACGAGTCAAAAACCAAATATCTGATTTCGGGTTTTAGAAACCAATACGCAACTGAATTCAGTAGTGCTAACCACACGTTTGAAGGAGTGATGAGATTCAAGTATCTTGGATCTCTCATCACTCACGATAATAGTGTGGGTGAGGATATCAGGGTCCGCCTTGCCGCTGGCAATCGGGCTTTGTATCCTCTACGTCCACTGCTGAAATCAAAATATCTTGCAAATGCGGATAAGCTGAAACTGTACAGAGTGTTGATCAGACCCGTTGTCATGTATGGATGTGAGAGTTGGACCTTGACGGATGAGTACGAAAGATGGCTTCTAACATTCGAGAGAAGAATCATGCGTGTGATATATGGTCCAAAACGCGACGTCGATGGCACTTATCGAGTTCTATTTAATCACGAGATCAGGAATTTAATGCAAATTCCTGATATCGTGCATGAAATTAAAGGACAGCGAGTACGCTGGCTCGGATACGTTCTGCGTGCTGATCCGAACCGAATGATACAGCGAACCTTTAAGGGAGAACCGCCTTTCGGTAGGTGAAGAGGTCGCTGTCGGCGACGATGGCTCCACGGCGTAGAGAGCGATCTGGCATCTTCAAACTGCCTACAACGGTTTGAAGAGCTGGCTCGTAATCGAAATCGATGGAGTCAGATTGTTGACACGGTACGAGCCAATAATGGCCTGTAAAAACCGCAAAAAAAAAAAAAAAAATATATATATATATGTATATATATATATATATATATATATATATATATATACATATATATATATATTATATATAGGTGGCCTTCCTATAATATATTAGATAGGTTCCTAAAATAGGGCGTGTTATGTGAAACCATGCTATAAGAGACTACAAGCTAGTATTAAAGAGGGAGAATCTATTAAAATTTATTAATTCATAAAAGCAAACTTTGTTTCAAAAGAAAATTTCTTTAATACATGCATTATATGTACATAATCATAATTTCATTTCAAATTATTAATCATATTGTTGTTTTAATAATTTTCTTCATCGTCGTTGCTTTATATGGTTAAACGTTACCTTCGAAAAACGATATCATCTTCACTTTTTGAATTTTTTTTTGTTTATTAAATTAAAATATAAAATAAAGCAATTATTAAAAAATTTGTTTTCTGACCATATAAGAAACATGTGAAGTTATTCCTGTATTTCATCTCAGAAAAAAGAAAAAGTTGCATCAGTGGCCCTATTCTGGTAATTCAACAAAGAATTGGGGAATAGGGGAAAGATTTCATATGAAATTTCTGTTCAAATATATTTTTTCCGGCCTACAACCAGAAAAAACTTCGATGGAAATATTCCTAAATTGGGAATAATTTTTACATACCAAACTTGGAATGGATAATTATTTTCAATCAAATAAAATTTGATATTATAAGTTCAAAAATATTCCTTATAGTGGATTTTTATTTTTATATTATAAATATATTTCGGCAATCAAGTTGCCATCTTCAGTATTTATCATGAACTCTTTTTTTTTTTTTTTTTAGCTAGTGTTAAATTGGGATAATTATTCCCAATTTAACACTAGCTTTTTACCTTAGTATGCCAGAAAAAAAAATATTTAAACTCAAATTACATAAACAATTATTTCCCAATACCCTATTCCCCGGGAATTATAGGAAAAGGAAACACTTTTCTCTTTCATCCCAGTTTTTTCGTTCAATCTGAAATTCGTGACTAAAATAATATAAAAAAAAAACCATATTACCTCATCCCAGTTTTATTCAATATATTGTCTATCCTAATTTTGCACACATTACTAAGAAAACTATAGAAATTTTAGATATTTCGGTACTTGGCTTCTGAGAACTAACTCTAGTAAACATAACAATCATCCGGTGGATAGAATTGGCACAATCGGGCTGCTTTCAGATAATTCCATATAAAATTCTATAATTTGAGACACTATACTCGGCGGGTAAGTGGGAAATACAATACCTCTCGTTTACCAAAACTTGCAAAAGCGTCTGTGCAGCAGAATGTGCTGCTTCAAACAGCGTCTGTTCCTCATGTTAGAGGTGGCTAAATCTTTTATTAGGAATTATTGCAAAATTATAGTAGAAAATATATTTAACTGAAAAAAACTTGGATTAGTTTATATGGTTTCTCTTTTTTATTATTTTTGTCGCGAATTTCGGATAGAACGAAAAAAAACTGGGATGAAAAAGAAAAGTGTTCCCTGATGCAACTTTTTCTTTTTCTGGGATAACTTCACATGCTTCTTATAAGGCTGTTGTAAATTTCATTGAAGGCATTTTTGTAGTTCTCTCTTAAATATTTGGCTTTTTTCAGGAGATGCGTCTACGTTCAAGAAAAATGATTCCAACTTATTGGCTAAACTAAAACCTTCTTGTAATTATGACCACTAAATCTGCTTCATCAGCAGATCGCCATTTCAACTATATCTGCTTCTCCAACTTCTTCTACTAATTATTCCTGAATGTCCGTATAAGTCATTTCCATAAAACCGTCTTCGCCGATCTAGCAAGTTTTCATATATCACCAATGTCATTTCTGCTGAATCATGCACGTTTTCTATTTCAACTGATACCGACCATATTTTTTTCAAATATCTATTTAATGTTGTATAATTTTTAGTTCTTTTAACGATTCAAATATAATTTCAATAGCCCGTTTAATTTAAAATTGCTTCCAAACTGTTGTTACATCAATAGATTTGGCATCAGTTGCCATCAATCGCATGGCATCAATCGCTTGTAAAGATATTCTGATGTAATCTTTCATAAAGGTTTAAATAAAACCTTGATCCAATGACTGAAGCAATGAAGGAGTGTTAGGAGGTAGAAACACTATGTGAGTGTTCGAATGACTTATACATTTCCTGGGGCATTACCTACATTATTAATAGCACCTTGAAGTCTAAATTTTTTTGCTTAAAAATAACTAAGATCTCTGGCACACAATAATGTAGAAACCCAATTCTAAATGAATCTGCAGTTACCCATGGTTTTGAAGTCGCTCTCTAATAATGTGTATTTATTTACGCTTTCTACTGTATACTAGGCGAGGGCTCATAACTAACAAGTATTTCATCATACAATCCCCAGACACATTACTGCACAAAAGTTATGTTATACTATCTTTTGATACCTTAAATACTGGTGCTGTGTTTCAATTTTTAGATATAAACGTCCTGTCGTAGGAGGGTTTTCCTGACTTTTATATCGTGTTAGAGTGAAACCGTGTTGTAAGATACCGTGTTCTACGAGGTTTTTCGTAATTTTTTAATCGTGTTATAATGAAACTGTGTTATCAGAGGGTTACCTGTATATATAGTATATAGATATTATATATATATATATATATATATATATATATATATATATATATATATATATATATATATATATATATATATATATATATATATATATATATAAAGGGTCATCCAAAAAACGCGCCTACATGTTTCTTTTAAATAAAACACAAACTATTTGCAATTTTTTCAAGCTGTTTTTTTTATTTAAAGTATGATCCATTACAATTATACGTGGAATAGAATATCATTCAAGTGTCCACCACGACTGCGTCTGCAGGCATCAATCCGAATATCGAAATTTTCAATGACTTTCCGACATGTTGCTGGTGTTATTTCACGAATTGCAACTTGAATGTTGTTCTTTAGATCATTAATTGTTTGTGGCTTGTTAGCATACACTCGACTTTTCAAAAAACACCACAAAAAAAAATCTAATGGTGTTAGATCACATGACCTTGGAGGCCAATTGAAATCTGAATTTCGTGAAATTACACGTTGAGGAAATTTTGATTGCAAAAACGTAATGTTTTGTCGAGTTGTGTGACATGTAGCACCGCCTTGCTGGAAATAGACGTCAGACACATCAATATGACTCAACTGTGTCCATAAAAAGTCTCTCAACATTGATTGGTATCGCTCAGCATTCACAGTAACAGCATTTCCAGCATCATTTTCGAAGAAGAATGGCCCAATGATTCCATTTGCCCAAAATGCACACCAAACAGTAACTTTTGGTGGGTGTAGAGATTTTTCATGAATAACACGAGGATTTTCATCACCCCTGATACGACAATTTTGCTTATTGACGAATCCATCCATTGTGAAATGAGCTTCATCACTAAACAAAATTTTGCTTGAAAACAATGGATCTGTCGTTCGTTGTTCAATAATCCAACTAGCGAAATTCCGACGTTGTAAATGGTCTCTTTCTTTTAGTTTCTGGGTTAATTGAATTTTGTAAGCGTGTAAATGCAAATCTTTATGCAAAATCCTCCATAAGGAGCCATAAGATATGCCCAATTCTTTCCAATTCTTTTCCAACGACGCGAAATTGATGTTGTCGGTTCATTTGCTACATTTTCACTAACAGCAGCAATATTTTCATTTGTGCGTACAGTTTTTGGTCTTCCACTTTTTGGTTTATCAGTAACACAACCAATTTCATCGAATTTTTTCACTAATCTTTGAATTGAAGATTGATTTGGCCGATTATTTACACCAAAAAAATCACGAATTTTGCGATGGGTATTTTTCAAAGAACGCCCATTTTCATAATAAGTTTTAATGATGTAAACGCGTTGTTGCAATGTGTACCTGTCCATGGTTAAAACTGTACTACCTTCTAATAAAACAAAATGGCTTATGTCATTTGAAAGGATGTCACGTGTAAAAAATATATACTGCTGACATCTAGGCGACACACTTGGATGACCCTTTATATATATATATATATATATATATATATATATATATATATATATATATATATATATATATATATAATTCATGCTAGTGCTAATAACATTCGACTGCTCTATGACAGATATGATGCAGCAATTCGTGTGTTAAATGCGATTAGTGGTGCTACTAATGAACGTGATCCTTAAGGATGTTAGATTTTGAGTCTAGAACGTTATGGTCCCAGGATATGGCAAGTGAAGAATCTCCAACTTTAAAAGAATTTTTTGATTTTCTACAAAAAAAAATTGGACAGTTTGGAGACTTTTGGAATGTCCAAGAAAACTGTAACAACGAAAACAGTAAATACTTATACATTATCAACAACTATCTTGTGCCAATTATGTAAAGACATAAAATGAATGCAAGTTGTTCTCGGGATTATCACCTGATGAAAGAATGCAAATCGTAAAGTAAAAATTACTACAATTGTTTAAAAATCGGCAGTGAGACAGAAAATGGTCAATAAGCAACTTCGAAATTTTAATATTCATATAATACAAAGGTGACGGCATATGTAGTATCTTAATTCATGATGGTAGCGCCCAAGATAGAACTAGTGGATTGTGAAAGACAACGAGTAAAAGAATTACCACGAGCTGATGAAACTAGAGCAATTGATCTGAATATTAATTTATATATTATAATGTACAGCTCCTGCTAATCATCATCCGCCGTTAACAAGTATTCATCAATAAAATATCTGCTATGAATGCTGTTGTATTTTCTTATTTATAATATTTCGTATACATCTTATACATCGAATCGGTGCATCCCGAGTGCCCTCTTTTACTTTGTACAGTTCACCTTTGAACCAGCCCCATAAACCATTTTTGAGTGCAGTAAGATCTGCAGATCTAGGAGCCCAACTATTAGGACTACCGCAACTAATCAAATATCTGCTTGAACTTATGAGCGAAATGCGTCGGATCTCTATCATGCTGGGAGTACATGCCTTATGTTATTTAAAGATGCAGCATCCTGTTTTCCAAAATGAAAAGCCAATTAATCAATCAAGCATACCACACCACACGTTAATCGAAATTTTATGTTGCAATTTATTTCAACGACTGTTGGATGGGAATGTTTTTCCACGATTCGTTGGACCCTCTGCTACTCATTTCAGAATATCTTCTACATCTACCAAATCATTTCGAACAGCTCGTTCAGAAGTTATATTAACACTGCGTAGTTTTCAGGTCTCTCACAATTTGATTTAAAGATGATAATATCATTCACAAGCACAAGACATTTTTGCCTTGCAAGTCACCGAGGACATTGTCCATTGTTGGAACGTGCTGGGGCGTTTTTAAGCCAAATGGTATCCGAATAACCTCGAAATGTCCATTAGGCATTGAGAAACCAGTTTTTGGAGTATTTGAGATATCCCCTGTTGAGTTTAGAATCCATGGGCCGTCCCATCATCCACGTCAGTACTATAAACTGGCATGGAGCAATGCAATGCGCAGATTGTTCTTCGTAAAACGAACCACTACATATATTGGTATCACAACGGACGGTCTAAGTGTGCGGTAGCAACCACCCAACAAAAAAAATGTCGATTGGATGAAAACCGGTAGCCAAATATTTTGTTAAAAAGTAGCTGGCCGAGTTTTTCAAATATATTATCTTTATAAGGTAGATGATTTTTGCCATGGACGGTTCTATTTAAATGGTCAGTAATACTGTCTAAAATCGCTGAACAATTTCAATTTTGTGCTTTGCGTCAGGCTTCTTCAACACCATCCAAATGGGTAAGGACTAAATCAAGGTCGACTAATTTTATTATTTAACAACTTTTCTGTGTAGATTTTAATTTCCGGATTTTGATGTTCCGGGTGGCGATATTGTTTCATAAAATAGTTTTTCTTTAAACAAATTTATCTCGTGTTTAATGTTATTTATGAAAGTTAGTTCCTGATTTTCATCGTAAAGTAGATGTTGGTATTGTTTACATAATTTTAATATTAATTGTTTTTCCTCATCTTTGTCTCAAAGTCAGCTTGCATAACTTTTTTGTTTCCAATGTGGAAATTAATTTCTTGGAAATTATCGAGTTGAGTGACGTTTATTGGTGTCATGAGCTTGACTTTTTCTTCTTCCTTTCAAAGATTAATGATTTCTACTGTAGCTTCGTATGGCGAGCATGTTTTATAAATGTCTTCCTGTATATTTAGATTTTGTGATGCTTGCTGCTTTCAATGTAAAAATTTCCTTTCTTGTGTGTTTCCGGTATAGTTACCAATTGTTTCGAATTTCATTTTATCTCAATAGGTGGTACAACGGTTTGAATTCTCTATGAATTAAAAGGTTGATATTTCCAACTGGTTTTGTTCAGTGTTTATTTTTACATTCATAATTTGCAAATTATCATAAACAATGAGCTCATTTAGTATGAATAACCCAGCAGTTCTGGATACCTAAGTCTGAAACAAAAAATGATTAAAGAAACTGGCACTAGACGAAATAATACAAATCAGAAAAAAACTAAAATCACTTACCTATCGTATCTAGAAACGAATTGGATACTGGAACATTAGAAATAAAGAGGCTAGTACAAGTTAAAATGGAAAGAAAGGCAAAGTTATGTTTTATCTCCGCTACTGTTCCAAATAAAGCTTAATAGCATCTAGCGGAAATTCGACATCGCATCCTAAAATGGTATTGAAAGAGGACTCATAAACATGTCCACAAAATAAACACGAACAATAGTACGCCAATAACCATCAATGAAAATGTTAAAAATTTACTTTATGTTGTTATTTAAATGTTGAGAAACCTGAAGCAGAGATGGATTGGCCACACCCGAATGTGAAAGACCTCGAATGTCATAACACGAATATAATTGGAATGGAATCCGCAAGAAAAAAAGTAATACCCTGGAGGGGGATGGTGCTATCCAAATCGATCGGTATAAAATGACAAGAGCTAAAAACAATATCCCGAACTAGAGTCAGATGATCCAGTCAATGGACGCCTTATGCTCCTAAATTGGAGCTTAAGAAAAACATGAGAAATTCTTGACCGCTAACTACGAAGCCATCATAAGTGTATGTGTATTCATAAGCCTGACTTAACGCATACGTATATGCTGTAAGAAAATATCAACCTTTAGCGGTATTAGTGAATATTCTTCTATTCGTACACTGTTGTGAATATAGTATATAGTGAAAACAAACAAACGAATACCACCAAAGTATTATTGAGTAAACATGCAAAATAAAAAGCAAATGAGCGTATCATGTTCTTATTAGAAATGGAAAAGAGAATATAATTTCTCCAATAGTACATAACCTTTAGTGTTAGTGAGAAACGAGTAATTTTGAATTTTTTTATATGAACTTTTTTCTTTACCAATACATTAAAAGGTTTATATTTTCATTTGATTATGTTCGTACGAATAAAATAAGCAGACTTATGTTAACACACACACTTGCAACGACTTTGGCTCACTATGATTGTAGCACTATTTAAGCCATAAATTTGGAAGATCAAACGATAGGTGTAAGAAATTTGTCGAATTGAATTGATTCAATTCGAGATATTAAAACAAATCGACGTTAATATGTAGTGTGTCACGTTCCTCACTCTTGTCTTGGAAATATTATATATCTTTGTACCATACAAATTTGTTTCGTGTTTCGTCGAACTGCAATCTTAAAAAATTGATCATAAACTATTTATTTATGTGACTTCAATTATTAACGTCATTATAAAATAGCATTTCACGGTAAAACGGCACACACGAACTTAGCTAAAAAAAAAAGTGTTATTGATTCCTTAACGACATAAATTTTCTATTTCGAGATTCTTTTACTCCCTGAGATGAATAAAATGGGAAAAGTAATAATTGTACGTGATTTCGAATAATATTCGAGATAAAAAACTTTACCCATTTTATGTTGTTATATTATTCTTTATATTTTTTTATTTTTTGTGTGTGTGTGTATGTTATACTTATTTGAAATCTTACACTATTAATGTTCAATCAGGTTTCCTTTTTTCATTCGTTAGCTGCTTATTGGAAGAAAATTGAATTTATATTTTTTGTTTTGTTTAATTTAATAGTTTTTTTTCGACTTCCGTTTCGATAAATTTATATTTCATTTATCATTCTAGATTTAATCGTAAATACATGTTGCTACAAGCGTCTTACAAAATGAATAATATTAAAAGTTGGTAAAAGAGTTGCAACATTGGTAAAAGAGTTGCAACAAGTACAATTATTGGTTGGCATGATAATCTCTGCTAATCGCTGTTTTTATTAGATATTGGCATACCATTGATGTGGAAAAAAGTAATTGGTCCATCTATAAACCTCAGTAAGAGCAAATAGTACCCTTCATCTTAAGGACCTAACAGCCTAGTAATATCGAAAGAGGCAAGTACTAAAATTGTAAATTAAGATGATATCTGTGACAACGAAATCCAACAGTGTTTTATCAGACATCAGAAGGTGGTTAAATGAAAGACTTATTCTCAAATTTAAACTGTCGTCGATTCTATCAATAGTGAGAGCGAAGTCAATCAACAAATCTTTTGTATTACCTTATCTACCTGAGCTTCGGTTGCAATTTTTTTTCATGTATCGCCATGTTTCGGGTTATATGGTTGTTTTGATTCAGTTAGCACTGTCATTTTCCTTGTCGTACCTCGCGTTCCTTAACTTTCCTTATTTTACGCTTGTTCTAGTCCAATGACATCCTCGTTATGTCACTTGTTGATTTCCTCAGCTCATTGCAATCTCTACGTCTATTTTATGGTGCAGTTCACTTACACTGTAGTACTGATTTCTCTCACGAGTTGGACATTAGAAAAATTCCAGACATTATGTAACATGTTCAAGTTATGTCTGGCTTTGTTTATGCGTCTGTTTTTGTCTACCTTTATCCGTCTTTCCCTCTCCTTTGGTGTGGTTATATTTTAGTTTGCTCTCATGGTCTTTGTTCCTCTGATCTTTATCTTCAAACAAACTTCATTAGCTATAGATCTGATAGCAATTGAATTTTCTGCTGCATGTTTGAATGTTTGTCTGTTTTAGCTGACATATGTCTTATTTATTTATTTATTAATTAATATATTTATTTATAAATAAGTATACAATTACGGCTTGACATTAAAAATGACGTAATAGTCAGACAGATGAAATAAAAGTTGAAATCAGGAAGACTCAAAGTGTTGCTTCAATCTTCGTTTTAAAGTGTCCTAGCTAGAAGTAAAATAGAACAGGTGATCTATTTGATTAAAGCTTTTGCACGTCATGATAGTTGGTTCTATGGACATCAACTTGCAAGAACTCATTTCTTCTTAGATGTCTACTGGGTACTTTAATTTGTAAATTTTCTAGTATTGATGGTGCGTCAATGTGACTTAATAAAATATTACCAACAAACGAACTCTTTAAAAGCTCACGTCTATTTTCCAGAGTTGCTATGTTGTTTGTTTTGCAGCCATCAAGATATGGTAGTAAACGCTGCAGGTTTTCATGGTTTGGTAATTCGTGATCATACTCCCAACCGCTTTTCCTCTAGTTTACTGATGTTTGTATCATAAAATGGACACCAAACAGTAACAGCATATTCCAATTGCGAACGCACGTATGCGAAATACAGAATCTTGTCCTCTTGATGTTCCTCAGCATCGCTTAAGTTCTCGACACTTCTGTATATTCTGAGGTCGTCAGCAAACATTAAAATTTTAAAATGTAGAATGTCTTCAGTGATTGCGTCGATGAAAATGGTAAAAATCCAAGGGCCCAAATGAGAACCTTGTGGAAAACCCAATGTAGCTTGAATAGCTTGAATTGGCAATGTAGCTTGATGCTGTTTGAGAACCCAAATGATTATAACCGTTCTATAGTGCTTTACAATGGCTTATGGCGTCGAACGCCTTAGCAAAGTCTGTGTACACCATGTTGCTTGTGGCTTTCAATAACTTTGATTGTGCTGCTGGTAAAATCAATAAGGTTTGTAGGTAGATTTTGATCTCTTAGGCATGAACCCATGTTGGTACGGTGAAACATGTCGAGGCACCACTTCTTTGAAAGAATTACATAATATGTTCAAATAATTTGGGTATAGATGAAATCGACGTTATACCTCTATAACATGATACGTTACTTCTATCCCCAGCTTTAAATAATGGGGTTATTCTGGTTATCTTCCATTTTTTAGGAAACTCTCCCAATCTCAGTGACTGATTGAACACCATGCAAAGAGGTAGTTCTAAACTGGTGTAATCTTTAAAAAAAAGAAGCAGGTATTTGGTCAGGACCGCAACCATCGCCGAATGTTTTCAGAGCCTTGTTTATGCCTTCTATTGTGATATATGGTATTTCAATGAACAGGTTCCCTACGCTAGCGTGATGGGGATTTTCATATTTACTAACGTCTTTTGGTTTAAAGTTTTGGTTGTCATCTGCATAGTCTAAATCATTGTGTTTACCTATTAATCACCGTTGCAATGTCATCCAATAAGGAACAGCATTGATAAAAATACGAATCATTGCCTTAGTGTTCGATTGTTACAGTTTTTTCACTCTGTTTGCTTTTATATTGAACTCGGTTTCCATATCCCGATACATTTCTAGTGACCTTTCCCGAGTTTTATCAATTGCTTTGGGATTTCTAAAAGTGACTGCCATATAGCGCCCCTATTTATCGTATAAGACCGACGAATAGCAAATACAATTGATTGAGTTGGTGTGATCGGGAAGCTACCTCTATCTGGTCTTAAGCCAGGTGGTTCATTTCTTAATTTTGCATTGATCGTAGGTAAGAATCTGTCAAGGCTGATAATTGCGGGTTTCAGCCTTATTGTTATTTTGCTTTTGAATGTCACTTTTAACTTCCAGAACACACTTTATAATCTTCAAGAAATGTGATGTCTTTACAGGTGTATTGTTATATTTAGATTAATGTATTTTATAGCTCAAGTTGACGGCGTTCCTAAATATTTTACCATGTAATTCAATTTCCATATAATACAGTCTTACTTTTCTATTTGTGCTAGCTTTAAAGTTTCCGTCAGACCTGTGATATTTTAGTTCGCGATTCGTGTCCGCGTACGGTGTCGATGTTTGATTTTACTGGTTAGTTGCGAATAAAGGGAATGGCTATTTCAGAATTAATGAACGATTTGTTCAATGAATCCTACCCACTTCCTTGGGCTGCTAGGTAAGATAACTGGCATGCCGGGGGGAAGTATCGTTCTATTTTATTTTAACATTTTTTCTACTTGATGTTCCCAAGTGGTCACCCAAATTTGTGCTAGCGCAGGAAATGGTTGCTTGAGGTTGGTAATAAAGTTAAGTTCGTCTTAACTATCTCGGCTTATCACTCACGGGCTTCAGTTATAATGAAGGACATAAATTATAAAAGGCATTTCCGAATGAACCATTCATATTGACATTCAGTTAGTTTTCGAAAACCCTCTTACGACCCCGTTGATAGAGCAGTAAAAAGGAAAAAGGGATTACAAACACTACGTGAAATTATTTGTTCCTTACTTTACTGTTTGATTCTCACAGCGAGAGTGTGAGATGAGTCGGTTACCGTCATACCATGAAGGGGGTCTTATCTTCTGTATCAAATCAATGTAACTTTATCGGATGTGAAGGAACTATCAACTTTATCAGACCCTTACTTCTCTTACTCTTTTTAGTGTGGTGGCTAGCAATTGAGGTAATCAATTCAAAATCATTTCACAATAAAGAATGAACAGCATATATTTCAATCACTGCATCAACGCAAACATGTCCGCCTGCTATGAAGGGCCTATAGAGCTGATGCTTCTGCTTATCAAAAAGAAACGCAGCCTTGACAGCATTGAAGATGTAATCTGATCACATTCTGGTAGAATTTCGGAACAAGCTAAAGACTGTAGGATTATAATCTTTATGTGATTACAAATTTATTTCTTCTCTTCCCTTCACTTTGAAAATTTAATGGCTTTCGATCAAACTTGGATTTTAATGCACAATTTTTTGAAAATTATTATAATTTTTTTTTATATATTTTATACTATGCAATCTGTTTTAGGGTTCAAGGCTCTCCCAGCACTTTCGCGTTCCGCTTATTTATATCCTAGTTTACGGATTAATAGCCAAATCGAGGGCGTACGGCAATGCCAGCCTATAGTACTGACATGGAAGACAGGTCGGCCCATGAGCTCTGCACTTCAATGGGTGATCACAGATGTGTTCATTCACACCACCGATCGTAATCAGATAGTGAACAATCAGTTTTCTACCATACCCCTATCGGGATTCGAACACGGTACCTCAAGCTCCAACTGCCACATCTTTAACCATCTGTGTGCCAATGAGCAGATGGTTCAACGAAAATCGAACTTATAGCTGTACATAAAGTGGTATCACAACGGACCATCGCCGGTCTAAGTGTGCTGTAGCAGCCACACAACAAAAAAGTGCTTTTATTTTTCAAAGCTCCAGGTCGTCATCAAGATTGTGGCGTTCAGAGCAGCTCAAACAAATCGCAAATTAGCTCACGCCACACGCAATTCATAAAATCAATATTTCGAGTTAAGTTCTTGTAATTCACTAGTACTGTCGCGTCACAACTGAACGTATATATACGAGTCGCACAGTAATAACATAAAGTTCGGTAGCATATGCCTGATGAGATGGATTTGATCTTTTCGATCACGCAGTCATTCAATGACGTCATCATCAGATCAAAACCGGCCTAATGGATTTCAAGATTCAAGCAACAACTCAGATTTACAAACACATTTAATTTACAGCAAGCAACACGCGCTTCATTGGTGACCCCAACGGCCCTGTTTAGGGCATTACACGTCAAGATCTTCTGACACAAAACACCCGGTAATTTTCATCCTACGGTAATTTCACAGTGGAATTTCCCGGCCTTCTCTTTCAATACGTGGTAGTTCCGTTTCACGCTTCTTGGCATAGATATTTCCAGGAAGTTCGTTTCATGCTGCAACAATGCCAAATTCAATAAGGTGGGCGAATGTGGGCACTCACAAATACAGCATGCAGTCAGGTTCGTTTCATGTCGCAACACAAGCCTATACTTTCTAAGCGGGCAAATTAAAGGCACCCCAACCATTTCCGACACAGATATTCATAATCATCTTTCGGAGGGGGAAATTCACTTTCGGGGGAGTTATGTGGCGTTCTTGAGCAACTCCAACAAATACAATTAAATTATCTCAAGCTACAATTAATTAATAAAAATATTTCGAGTTAAGTTCTTTTAACTCACTAGTACTGTCGCGCCACGACCGAAAGTAGATATACGAATCGCACAGTATGAACATCAAGTCCGGTAGCATATGCCTGATGAGATGGATTTGATGTTTTCGATCACTCAGTCATTCAATGACGTCATCATCAGATCGAAGGCGGCATAGTGGATTACAAGATACAAGGAACAACTCAACTCAGATTTACAATTACATTCAAATTTACAGCAAGCTACGCTTTCTTCAAAATTTTATCCGATCCTCTCAAAGTATGTCTATACCACCGATACAGATAGGGTCGGGAAGCAAAAGTGATTTTTCGGAATTAGGGTGTAAATAAAAACATCTATGACCTCATGTTGGAGTGAAAAATTAATGGGCTATACCATGTTTCATGTCAGAGCTATATGTTGTCATGGAGCTTTGCATTATATGCATACGGATATATAGCCGTATACGTCCTCGATTTAATGAGCAAACGTAAAAAAAGCTCGGAGTGATTTTAAATCCCAATGAAAATTGCAAATTTGTTACTCGTTTTGTACTAGCTTAGAGTCTACAAGGGTTACGATCGTAGGTTTTTGCAGTGTACACTGCAATTAATGTTAAAATAATGACACGACCTGAAAACATACTTGTATGTATGTGTACGCATGTATAATGTCATCATTGCATGTATGAGTTTAGAAAATACAAACAAAGCATTCACCCCCGTTTATTTCACTTTCAAAAGTTTAAGATTTCTTATATCTTCTTATAACATACAAAAAAATAATAAAATAAAATAAGAAAATACAATTTTGAGTTTATCTAAAAGTTTTGCAGTAAATCTTGATTTTTGTTTCGAAGTGAAAGGGATATTTTTTTTCTGTAAATCTCTCCAACTTTCTTCATAGGGTTTTATGGGTTTCGTTAAGGCTTTATTATTAAATATAAGATACAGAAAAAGTTAAACTTTTAGGTACTCAATTACAATGTTGTTTACTACAATTTGGATTTACACAAATTTAAACAATTCGTCTGTATCTTAAAGATTTTCGATAAAACTTTTATGTTTTTTTGATGTGATACTAGTAGAAGGTATAACAGTTGAAAAAATTGTTTTGCTTTTTTAAAATATCCACTAGTTAGTACTTGCTTAATCACTGTTTAAAATTAAATAAAGTGTTTGGAATTTGAAACTGTTGTAGCTTTGATTGCGTTTAAACTTTAATTACAGGAGTTCGTTCTGTAAATTATATTGCATACTTAAAGTACTAATTGTTGTTTGTTTTACAAGTAATTACAATTAAAGTCGGAACTACCTACCTCAAAAATACTAAGGTAGTTCACGACAGCAATCAGATGCTACTAGAAATTATTTTCATTTTTCCATTTGTCTATCGAAAAACATGTAATTAACTTACTAGTAGCTTGAAGTGGAAGGTACCGGGTTCGTAACTCTCTATGGTGTACAATACCTCTCAGGGCCCATTCGCCTACACCATACACCATAATTGAACCGTTGTACATATGTAGACTAGATTTCTGTGACCTCCTGTTAGAGATCAACATTTAAAGACTGACCATCATACCAGTATGAAACAATGCAATTTTGTTAAATAAATCGGAAAATAAAGATCTTGATAACTACTGCTGTGGAGTAAAGGTCAGCGATTAACGAAAGTCCTCTCAGCAAAAGTATTTCTCCACATCACATCAAAGGCCATAAATTCTTCTTGCCCAAAATAGTTGGTTCTGGGTCGATAATGTTTAATAACAGTTCTCTACAGGTTGCTCAAGTTCTACGTTCGTTGCATCTGAAATCTCTTCATGCGACATGGCTCGAATTTGAATTTTCATCCTAGCCCTTGTGCGTATCGTAACAGTTGGTAGCGGAAGTATTTAGAATAAAAGGTAATAGAACTGCTGACGTTGAATGTGCTTGAGTTGAAAAGGGAGCTGGATCAACGAGGTTTTTCTGCAAGTTGCACACACAAAACTTTATCAGAAGAAAGCATGGGCCTAGACGAGTTCACAAAATCCAGAAAATTCAGCAAAAATGGCACTAAATTCTGGAACACTATAGTACTCGTACGACTGTAAATGGCATCGTAAATGGTATGAAATGATAGTACGGTAAATATGCAACAAATCGCTCCAGAATCCGGTCAAGAGAGTATGATAAAATCAAGCAGTCGGAAAGATTATGCTGGGAAAATAGACGTTAGTGAGAAAAAATACAATCAGAAATGTGTTGGAGGTCATTAGAAGAAGGCAAATAATAAGAAAAAAGTAAGTGATCACAGACATTAAAATGTGAATCCAGTACAAATTTAAAGATAACTGCTGTCACAAAATGCTTCATGTTATCATTACTGTCCAGATAGTGAGAAATCAATTGAAGAGCCAATGTGATAACATTGGATATACCAGAATGCTGTCATTCGTCGAGGGCTGATTTGTTTTTTTAGAAATAGACTACAGATGGAAAGAAGTGGGTACAACTACATCAAAACTGATTGGACAGTAACCAACGGTTAACTTTACGGTTTTACGCATTTTTGCGCACAAAAATGTTTTTTTTAACATGAGTAGTAAAATTAAAAAATCCCCGAAAAATGCCTCTTCGGATCGCGGGGCGAGGTATAATCCTCGTAAAGATAATATTGATAGCCTTACCATCCATTTTGCGTGGACTCGTGACTAATAAAAACTGCGCACTTCAACATCTCGAATCACGCAGGCCCGACATATTAGTGCTAACGGAAACAAAAGTATTTCATAACATCTCCGAGAACGAATTTCAAGCGCTACCAGTTCGAACAAGCATTCGAGTTGCAACGTGGAGTGTGCATATTCATTAAAGACCACATACCGTACGCTCAACATCAGAAGTACGAAATTTTCTCAAAGACCGCTCAAACTATTGCACTTAAAATATCACTTCCTAATAAAATCCTTTTTTTAATTAGTTTATATAGATCCCCCAACCAAACGGATTCAAAAACCATGAATTTCTTCGAAGTTTTGTCAGACAAATGTCATGACATTCGCAATCAACATCCCTACTGCGAATTAATTATGGTTGGTGACTTTAATGTCCACCATAAAGAATGGTTGAATCACCAAAATACGAACTGTGCCGGGCGTCAGACGGAGTGGCTTGCTGTTTCGCATGACCTTACGCAGATTGTTAGTGATTCCACATTTGAATGTCAAAATTCTACAAGCAGTCATATTCTGGATCTTTGTCTTACAACAATTCCGCATTCCATGGAGGCGTGTGTCGAGGCTGGAATTGGAAATTCTGACCACAACCTGATAACAGTAAAAATGTATGTCGCAACACCACCAGAATTTAGACAGCAGCCAAGGCGTCTATGTCATTTTAACGAGGATGACGATGATGGGTTACGGTCATTTTTTCAACATTTCCCGTGGGAGAGCCATTGTTTTTATAACAATCAAATAGACGACGCCGTTTCCAATTTCACCGAAACCGTTCTACATGGAATGAATAAATATATCCCATCATCCTTTTCCAATCCAAATCCTAATTTTAAAATTTTTTTAAAAGAAGCCGCCAAGGCCGCCAGACAAAATAAATCTGCTCACAAGAAGTATTACGGCAACGAAATTCCGTTTGACGAATATAAGTCCACACGTAACATCTGTAAAAAATTCTGTGCGAAGGAAGCGAAAAGAGCTGACAACAAGAAAGCCGCTAAGGCTTCCGGTTGAAAATCTCCGATCGCAACTTTTACCAGATGGTCGCATCGGTTACCAATATTTCAAAAACATCTATTTCAGCATTGAAATGTGCAGACGGTGCTTTGGTGGTGGATCCATATTTGCAGGCCGACTTACTGGCAAACGTTTTCACTTTGAACTCGACCTTAGTTGTCCCCGATGGAGTTACGCCTCCGTCAATTCCGTATTATGGTACCAAAATGCATCCTGTCAACATCTTGGAGGAAATTTTCTTGAGGAACCTGAAGACAATGGACATAAATAAGGCCACTGAACCTGACAAAATTCCTGTACGAATATTGAAGGAGTTTGCCAATGACTTGGCTCCAATATTAACTAAAATTTTTCTCCTTTCTTTCAAGCAAGGTAAATACCCGAACGCCTGGAAGAGTGCGATGGTGCAACCGGTACTTAAACGTGGTTGTGATAAAACTGACCCTTCAAACTACCGGCCAATATCAATAGTGTCAGCCGTGGCTAAAGTTTTTGAGAAATGCATTAACCAACAACTGGTGAATTATCTTGAGATTAATAAAATAATTTCAGATAAACAATATGGCTTCCGTGAAGGCCGCTCCACAACCGATCTTTTGACGTATGTTACAAACAAATGGAATCTCGTCCTTGAGCACCACGGAGAAGCCTTTTCAATCGCCTTGAATATATCCAAGGCTATTGACAAGGTTTGGCATGAGAATCGAATTTGTAAACTTGTGGCATACGGCTTGGATTCGGTGAGCATCAAATGGATAAAAAGCTTTCTCAAAGACCGAAAGATCAACGTTGTGCTAAATGGGAGATCATCAACGACACACTCTCCAAATGCCAGAGCCCCTCAGGAATCAGTTTTGTCACCAACTTAGTTTTTGTTATACATTAATGACTTGTTGGATAGCACTGTGAACCCTATTCACAGTTTTGTCGATGATACAACTTCTATTTCATTCGAGGTCGAAGAGTGCGAGGTAGAAGAGTGCAATTTCTATTTCATTCGAGGTCGGGTTCCACAATAGATGCAGATGGTTTTTAAATCGCATCAAGTTCTCCAGATATACAAAACCTTTATTAGACCGTGTATAGAATATTGCTGTCAGGTTTGGGGTGAAGCATATGGCACTGCTTTCATGTTGCAAAACTCTGCGTATTCTATAGATTAATAAATGGTAAATGTTCTGCAGAGTTAAAGGAGAAAATACCAAAATTAGTTTCGCCAGGACGGGTAACACGAGGAACGGTCAATGCGCATAGGTTTACGGTGAAGCTGCCGAAACCTTGAACTGAAGGTACAAAGTGCGAATTCATTCATCGAACATCCAGGAAGTGGAATTCGTTTTCCGGTTTTCAGTTTCCGTTTGAGTATAAAATGCACAAGTTTAAGGCAGTTATCAACCTCTACTTGAAGGACCGCGCGTTGAGTATAGGAGCTCTGACAGTTACAAGGGCTAGGACTGTATAAAAGTCCGCCCTGCACCCAATTAAAGCTAAATATAAAAAAAAATTGGAGATTTAAGCCACCATAGCCCAGTAGGCTTTTTGTCAATATTTATCTTTTTGTTTCAAATAAACACTGAACTTTTTACAAAAATACATTTGCGAAATTAAGCTCATTATAATAAAATCAAATAATAATAAATATATTACTGACAAATTAAAATAAAATTTTGCTAATTAATTAATGGTATAAAAAAGATATTTAACTCGATAGATATCATTTCGTAATATAATGATTTTTTTAATTATTATATAGTTTTCAAAAATTAATTTTATAAAATATTTTTCATTTCATTGGAATGCATTAAATAAATATTGTTTGTGATTGTACAGATTTGCTGCAGTATATATTTCCAAAGAAAACTGGAGATTATCTATAGAATTGGCCCCTGTTCAATATTAAGTAAGTTGGAAAACGCTTGGGAGAACGACCACACAAAACAAAGGTGAGGTTGGTTTTTCTCCAAAATTTAAAATATTTAACAAAATAAAACACGGGAAATATAGCACAATTTGCCTTTTAAAGGTGATTCTTAATAGATTGTATATCAAAATTCGAATATTTAATTTTAATGTCTTTCGGTAATTCATAAATATCTGCACATTGCAAAGGCTATAGTACAGACCTGGAAGATGAATTGGATTTCTGCACTTTCGCCAGGAGGTCATAGAGTTGTTCATCGCCTTCGTCAATCGAACTCACGTAATGCAAAATCCCTTTTGCATTCCACCCGTAACGGGTTTCGAACCCGGTACATCCCGATCCAAAGCCCACAGCTTTAACCACAGGGAAAAACACTTAACTCATTGTATTTTATGTACCTGTACTCTGAAAAATATCTCAATTACGATAAGTAAGCAAATAATAAAATATTATTTTTACGTAAGTACTTATCTCAAAACATCTAAAATTTTCGGCAAATTACTGGTGGAATTGACCTATTCTGCTGCACCACTTAAAGCATTTTTATTTATCATACCTTCAGTTAAGGATAAATAAAAATGCATTTTTATTTATCATACCTTCAGCAAAATATAATTTTTACAAAGCTTTCAAATTTTTTCACAAATGAATTTGAAGTTAATTTATTGTCTCCTGAAATTGAGAATAAGATAAGTGGTTTTGGTTGAATTGCCACAGATATATATATATATATATATATATATATATATATATATATATATATATATATATATATATATATATATATTATATATATATATATATATATATATATATATATATATATATATATATATATATATATATATATATATATATATATATATATATATTATTTTTTTTATAAGTGTTTTGTGTTTTTCAGAACCCAAGTGTGTTCTAAAGTCACCGAGTTCACCTTAAACAGTAGCTTGAAATACAACCAGTCGTTCTAATGGTTGACATAACAACTTATTTCTAAACAAAATTTGATGACAATTTACAACTTCTTAACGAGATTCATGGAACTGGTTGAGATTGCTCTTGTTACAAAACCATTGAGGACCATATTTTTCTGAGAAAATGAAGCAGTCGATGGAAATCGATATCGGTGGATCAACATCGTCATATATTTCCGCAAATGCGTATAAAAAGCTAGCTTTGGAAAGAAGAGCTAAAAGCATAAATTCTACTATTGAGGTAGTGTTCTACTATTCAAATATTTTTTAATGTTCAGGTAGAAATTGCTGCAATTTGTTCTTTTGCAGTCCTGATACTATAAGAGCAATTGAAATTCTACTCATGATTTTCTTTGGTAAATACTAACCACCGATTGAAGTCACATGGACTTCACTTTTTCAACTTTTATAAAACCTATGTTCTTTGTGAAACGTTGTTATATTTTAAGACAGATATCGATAGTCGGGGATGAGATTATTCGTTTACAGATATATGTCTTAATAGGCCTGAATGGCGGAGTTGAAATTAACATTCGTAGAAAAAATAGGACAACCAGTAAAATTAGTTGTTGTCAATAATTGATCGTGAACTACTAGTACATAAATGAGGTTCTACTCCCGGACGATTCGTGAGTCAATCCGGCCCTGTCGAATATTCAAGTAAACAAATGCCAATAATTTTGTCGTTGATGGATATTTAACAGCTACGTTTTTCAAACTTCCAAAAAAACAGTAGTTTGACGATTGGGAAAATGAAAATGAAGACACCGATTAATCGTGTTTGATACTGAAATATATATACACCATAGCAGGACAAATTGATTATCAACACAATGCCCAGAAACATTAATATTTGTACTATTATCACGCCGTTTAAAAACCGGATATCCATTCACGAGCACAATCAAAACCTTTTTGAAATATTTTATTGTATTTTTCTTCTCTCATGCAGACCGAGTGTGGATCAACGTTAACATGCTTGCATCAATATTAGGCCTTTGATCTGAGAAGCGAACCAAATTATTCAGGCGATTCTAATGCATTAAATCAACATTAAACTCAATCATTTTCTCTCTCACACATTCTGTACTGATTCGCACTATTGACATTCATATGTCAAATCACCAGATCAATGATAAAAAATGTTATGAATCTCGACCGTTACCATAGACCGTTCAAAAATGGTGAGACGAACGGGTCAGAAATACCGAATGGTGTAGTTTGTAATTAAATCAGGAGGGCAAAATTAATGTTTGCGTATTAATTTATGATTTGGATCTACCAGATTTTACATACAAAAACTATTTAGTGAACCCTTGGGTTGAATAACTGTTATACTGTAGTAAAATTAATTTGATAGTATGATAGTATTGGTCTTTTTGTCTTACTGAAATCAGGAGCTCATCAGTTCATGCAAAGAGTGTTATTCTATAATAAGAGTCAGACTAGGAGGGGTTGAGAGCGATCGGGTTTAATTACGCCGACAATAAGCAATTGTGAGAGACTGTCAAGTCGACTGACATACTGACTATCAAAATTACTCTACCATTACAATGATATCAACTTATTGGAATACGATCCAGTTTTGATAAGAAGAATCGATTAGTTTTACTTTTGTTGGCTAGATTTTGAACAATTAGTTAGCATGGTAAAGTGGAACAACGAGCTCATTGGCCTTAGAGATTAAATGTTGGATTGTTCAACAAATCCATAGAGATAAAATCAGTTTCAAACTTATTTGAACGTGATAAACACTGATTGCAACCCTTTAACATCAGTCTTACAGTGACTTCATTTTTTAGGGAACGTGTCCCTTGCGAAAACTCAGCAAAATATCATTTTTCAAAAAGGACTGGGATCTTTACTAATTTATTATTCTAAAAAAGATTAAGTATAGGCGACCAGACATGAGGTTGTTCCATCTGTTGCAGATCATTTAAGTTATATTCGATACATATCTTACGAAAAATTGATGTCACTCTAAGAGTGGATAGAGAACCATAAAAAGACCTAACTAAACACTAGCGGATCAATTTATCAGCAAAAACGTTTCTTTGGATATCATCTGTGACTGGATATCTATAGTGATGTTTAACTCCAATCAGACTGACTAGTCGATATAAGGCAATTATGTTGGTTTTAGGTTCTTGCAGCTAAAAGACTTCCAGAAACACAAGGTGTGTTGCTTCTCACTTTTTGAGAAATTAACTGGAAAAGTAATGAACGTTATTGTTCTCAAGCTAGAGAATATCCTAGGTCTTTAAGCCTGGTTCCCTGGAGAGGGCGTGGTCCTGCCAATCTATTTCTTCTTACAAGAGTATTTTACATCGTTGGGATCCCCAGATTTTCTGCTTCAATAAAGGGATTTAATCACTTGTATCCCCGATGGTTCAGCATTTGTGTGTAAGTTAAAGTTTATAACCCAGGCATCTTTGTTCCCGATTTAAGGTTTCATTGTGCCACCAGAGGTATGTTCTCTAGAGAAGCCAAAAGCACCTCAGATTTTGTGTCTCAGGTACCTCTAAATCTCATTTTTTTAATCCATAATTACATCTCACGATTAGTGAGGAAAAATTTGTCCGCTGTGTAAAGATTCACAATGCACAGATAAGGCAACGTATTACGGAGGGCGTCTGATATTCGGATACACTGCTAAAGCCCACCCCTTAGCGTAGTTAAACCAGTTCCACGGTGGTCATTGCATTGCCCCGAATTTTTATTAGGAACTTTTTATTATTCTAGGAATGTATCTCGTGAGAATATCCAATGAGATTTTTGATGGGCGACGAGAGATAAGGTTGTTCTATCTCTTCTCTTGTAGAACAACAAAGTAACAGTCAATCTCTTCTTAAAGATAATAACGTTACTCCTAGAGCGAGCATAGGTTAATTAAAAGTGGAAACTATTTCTTTGATGTCTCTGTAACTGGGTATCCAGCGAAGTTTAAGTTCATTCAGACTGTCTAGTCGGTTTAAGGCAATTTTGTAGATTTTAGGTTTTTAAGAACCAAAGCGTCTATAGAAACACAAGGTTTGATGAAAAGTGATGAACGTTGTTCCTCATCAAGATCCTTTAGTTTGTCTTTGACAAGAACTTGACGTTCGTGAAGTACAGGTTCTGTGAAATTCAGTTTCGGAATTTATCCTGATCCTGGGTCCTTATCCCAGTCAGGTTCCTTGGATAGAGTGAGGTTGTGTCGATCTGGTTTTTCTTCCAAAGGAACAAAGAGTTTCCCGTAGGAATCACTAGGTAATTTTTCAGTGGTGGCCTTTTCTGTCGGTGGCATCCCGAGATTCTCTTCTGAATTGGAGAGATTTTAACGACTTGCACTCCCGTTGGTTGTGCATTTGCATAAAAGTTTATAGCCGGAACATCATTGCTCCCTATTAAAGGTTCCATTGATACCACCAGTTTTCTATAGGGAAGCCAAAATCCCCTCCAAGTTTTTAAGCTCTGTTGTACTTTTCGGTTCCTGTGAATCTAAGTTTTTGTAATTCATAATTACATCATATGAGAGTTCCCAGTTCATAAAGCAATTTCTTCCGGCCGGAGGGCACCTAGTATCTAGTAACATCCCAAAAGCTCACCATTTTGTAGAAAGCCAGTTAAACGGTGGTCACCTCGAGGAGATAACAAAAGTAGTTTTGGAAGATGCAAAATACGGAGCTGACAGCGAGTGCCAACTTGATTCCGCCAAATGCTAATCCATTTGGATAATTTATTTTGCAGATTAGTGTTGCCCGCTTTATATTTTCTACTGCTTTTATTCTGAACTCAGACATCACCGCACAACGGTATACAGTTTCAAATTGATTGAAAATTTATGTAATTTATGAAAATGAACATATTTTCTTCGAAGCACACACTTGAAACCAAAAAGAAAAAAAAATTAATAATAAACGTAATCAAAATTTCAGCACATAATTTATTTAAATTTAAGGATACACTAATGGATTTTCGATAAAAATTCAACGATACAACATTGTACATACATATACGAGTGTATACAACATATAAATGTTTTATTTTAAAATTCAACATAATTTTTATTTTATTTTGTATGCTTGAACATAATTTAATGTACTTTTCTGATTTAGATTGTGTGTAGTTTATTATTTTGCGATGAAATTATTTTATGTTGATACAAACAGCGCCTTCCCTATATGTCTTGTTCTTTTCTTAAATTTACATATCTTTTGAATTTCAAGTATATGTATACGGATAAACATTAAGCTTTTATGTATCTGGAAATTATACGGCAATAAAAGTGTATATATACATTTAACTCGTATATTATGGTAATGAGACCAATCTATATCTTTAAGCTTAAATTATTAATTGAAAATTTGAATTTATAAGATTTTATGTTTCCAGCTTTTTGAATACGATTGTACATTCCATTGCCGAGGGGGTGAAACCCTATATGGTTTTGTTATTTATTTATGAGTTTTGATTATGCATTTGAGCAAATAAATAAATCACGTCATAAATTATTTATATATGAAACGTTGTTAATCTACTTAATAGTAGTACACCAATAGCACTTTGCACTTATACGATGACGTAAGACATTATCATTTGGATTTTTTCGGATACTGTATCCGAAACCCAAAATAAATATTCTATAGTACAAAATTTGACCGTCCAAATGGCGTAGTGGTTAAAGCTGTGGTAATTGGAGTGGGAGGTACCTTGTTCGAATCCTGATAGGGGTAAGGATTCTACACTATCAGATTACGATCGGTGGAGTGAATAAAGACATCTATGATCCCCTGTTGGAGTGTAGAATTCATAGGCCAACCCTTCTTTTTAGCCAATCCTATAGGTACTATGGGGCTATGCAATGTGCAGATGGTACTTCGTATATCGGACCTACAACAGATGGACAAAAAGAAAATGTTTACATAGTGTAATAGTCTCCCGAGCAACTTAATTGAATCAAAACTCAAATGCGCGGAGAAGATTTATTTTTTAATACTAAACCGACTTTTGTAAAATAGCTTTACAAGAATACCTTTATCATTAAAAACTATACAGTATTTTTCAAATTAAAGCAACTGTTGTAAAATGCGATGTTTCGGTGAAAACAATTCGCATCCTGCACTCTCCTAGATAGTACCGCGTTGACCAATATTATTGATAACACTCCAGAAAGCTGATCTGGTCGGGACAAACTATTTATCGTTCTAGCTTCAAGTTCAAAATGTGGCAGTTAATCAATTGCAGTGTTGGCGTGTAAATTACACGATGTAATTTACACAGTATTTTACATGTAATAAACGTGTTATTTACCCAAGGCTACTTGTTACATTCTGTATGTAAAAAACGTAAAATATGATTTTATGTAAATAACTGACGCACCATCTCTTATTAAATTTTATTGGAACTAAAGCACCATCTGTTAAAAAATCTTTTTACTATTTTTGAATAGAATTTGTGAAAGAATTAACTGTGTACAATTTTTGTCGACTGTATACTGAATGACGAAATGTCATAATAATTAACGATTTAGACTAAAATATTTAAGTCGATAAATTTTTGACATTTTCAAATAGATGGCACTGCGAAATATGTTGTACATATTTGCTTTTTACATATAATGTACGTTTTATGTAATTTACGCTGTTTCTTTTACATAAATATGTAAAAATTGTTTTTTTACCTGTAAAATACCAACGCCACCGCAACGAGAGACTCGAATTTTGCTTACACATCTACGGAGCAACGAAGATCCGTCCCATTCACTGATGAGAACAGAATATAGACATTTTATAGTGATGGAGAAGCTGTTTTGTTGAAATAGTCTCGTTTGGTGGCGCTTTGTGTATAGTGTGGGTTGGTTTATAAATATATTTGTTTCTTGTACCAGGTAAAGGTCGTTGACGAAGTGTTATCGCTAAATGCTAAATCGAGAACATGCTTTTGGATCATGTAATGTCTTTCATACAGAATTAGATGTTGATGGGAGTGTCCAAGCCAGAAAACCGGTAACATCTAACCATAGTCAAATTATTGGTTGTAATAATCATCACATCAGACAAGTTGTGTGTGCTATAAAGTATGCACTACTGCATGTTCCTGCGCAAGTGAGAATATCCACCGATCCAGAATTACCGATATAGTGGCAGCCATAGCTCCAATATGAGTCAAAACAGTCGTGTTTCGCGTCAAGATTATAGCTTAAACTCCTCCAAGATCAAATTAACCTAAATACTGCAGCCTCTTGGTCTTTTCTGATTGAGATCTTCTAAATTTTGGAGGAAATAATCAAAAAATCATCTTCAAATGTTCAAAACCAACATCTGCAAAGTGATTGTATCATATTTTATCGAGATGGAATTCCAAAAGTTAAATGTAACAACTGTACTGCACCTGAAATAAATTTCAGCTTAATATTCTCAGTTTTATTTAAATACTAAACTGTTTGTATGTAAAACTCCTTACAAGTGGCAGAATGCAACCGTTCAACTACTTATCGAAGCCTATTGTGACGCTTCGGAAAGACAAGGAAGATAGACAAAATATTACATTAGTTTCGCTTAGATAACCCTTGAAGCATTCTAGAATAATTATTTCCCTACTAACAGACGCTGTTCTGTTCTTGGATACCATGCAAGACAGAGTCTGCAAACGAAGAGCTTCTGCAGCAGCTGTAAAAAAGTGAAATCGGAATTTGCAAGTTAAATGCTGAGAGCCCATCATTAGGTTGCGTTCTGTTAAATAACGGGATACAGACAAGAGAGAGGCTGTTTATGATGTTTTATGTTGATTAAACGTTTCAAATTTCCAATCACTTACGTAGCTATACAAGCAAAACATGACACAATACATCTCTTTCGGTACTCAATAAACCCAGATTTAAGCCAGTTGGTTTCATATCGAAGCAATCGTCTGTGATATGAGTGAATCGAATCACGGGCAGGTTCTTAACTTGAACATAATCGTCACTAAACTACATTTTTAGAATCCATTCAATTTTTTAATTATTTTTCAACAACGTTAAGACCGAGGTTTTTCTATGCTGGCAGTCTTCGAGAATACAATTGGCTAAACTATTTTTTCAAGTTTGTAAATCAAAAGTTTACAATATTTGCTGGAATTTATTAGAGTAGGGCAAAAAATTACTTTCCAATTAGAATATCATTAGGCAGTACCGGTGTGAAATTTCATACAAATTTATTCAAGTCTACATACAAATTTTTAACAGTGTAACTAAATTAAATTTTTTTTTGCTCTTGTTAAGGACGGTCTCGTATAGACTCAATCCAATTAACATTATGTTCAAGTAAGTAAAGGAAACTTTTTACGGATTAATTCGTCAAACTATAAGTTTAGTAATCACTAACTTCAGTAGTTCATATCTTATTTTGTATCAAAGTTCCAAGTTCAAGTTTAGATTTACCCGATGAAATCATTTCAATATTGAAACATCTGATATATATATATATATATATATATATACATATATATATATATATATATATATATATATATATATATATATATATATATATATATATATATATATAAATATATATATATATATATATATATATATATATATATATATATATATAAATATATATATATATATATGTATATATATATATATATATATATATATATATATATATATATATATGTTTATATATATATATTATATATATATATATATATATATATATATATATATATATATATATATATATATATATATATATATTATATATATATATATATATATGTATAGTTTTTTCAAAGCATGGGTGCTGTGCCGGACTATTACCGAATAAACCCAACCTCAGTTCCAGATGTTGAATGTCCATGTCCTTATTAATTTTTTTCAATTAACGTTGTTCACTTCATGTTGTACTTACTTTTTTGGCGTAATAATGCGACTATCATGGAACTTCTGGTCTGCTAATTTCACACCTCCGATAACATCTTAGGGTATCGTATAATCGTATTTTCCTTTGTCAACTGCTCTATCAGCACACTCCCTGTCCTCTAAGTCTCTCTTCAATGTGCCTTTTGAAAATAACTGTTGAAACAGCTCTAACCAGATAGTAATTGCGTTAGGTGGAAGTTGCTTTTTCCTTTCTTACACTTGACCCACTGTTTGACTCTAGGAATCAACTGTCTTATCCACATCCTAGTGTCTCCCATAGTTTCAACCATCGTTCCATCATTTCTTTTTTAGTAGCCCCACTGAGTATTTTCACTGTGTCTAGCCAATAATGCATGAGGTTGAATGCTGGCTATTAGGCCTCTATTGAGATTCTCGTAAAAGTAATGCATACTCGGAGTGCCATAGTTTGTTGTACGCGCTCTTATTCACTAAGGGTCTTAGTAGTGTCCAATGGTCGAGTCCATACTGGTGTCGTATACAATATTAATGATGTGTACACCGAGGAGAGAAATTTTGTCTTAGACAGTCACACTCCCAGGTACTTAGTTTTTGTTGTTGATACTTATCTTTTACCTCCTATGTTTAATTCAATTGGCGAGAGCATTCTTCTACCCACCGTTACAGCAGCATAGGTATTTTCCAGTGCCACTGCAACCGATGAGTGCAGAGCCGTTTCGAGATAACATCCACCGTAGCCTTTAGTCGTTATATTGGTTCATATGTCGCCTATATGTACTAGCTTGGAGTCCTTGGGTAAGAAAATTTATAGTTCACTGTCATAAATAATATACCAGAGCAATTGATCTAAAACCGATCCTTCAATACTACTCGTAACTTCCATCTATGTGGCTACGCCCGATGATTCCACAATGATTCTTCGTTCACTCAGATAGCTTTTAAGATTTTTTTCTAAGATTCAGACGTTCGATAATGTTACATAACATACGAAATATTTTACAGTGGAATCGTAAAGTGGTTGTTCCATTAAGATTGTTATCTTATTCCAATAGTTATTGGTCTCAAATATTTAATTCTTATCTTCTTAATATTTATGAAAGTTACTAGTCTGTTTTTAACGAATTCTCCAAAAATAATGTTACAAGCTATACTGTCAATCCAGCATCTTGTAAATTACTATTTTCCGCTAATATTGAGCCATATATAAAACCTAAATACTCAAATAGTACGCAATAGTTCGGCTTCGGACTCTCTTCGAGCTATATAATTACCTCCACATTTTCAGATTGGCAATAACTTATGTGTACTGTTAAGTTTTAAGCTTTAAGAGGCTTAAAGAAAACTTTTTCGAATTTTTTTGTTCTTACAGCGATTTAGAACTCTCCCTCGAATAACCAAGATGTTAATAAAATACATAATTTCCAATTGAACTATTTCCTTCAATTTAATTTTTTACCTCTGACCTGATAAATATTTTCTCTTGACGTGTCATCAAACCATAAAGATGATAAATCTTATCAAATTGTTTTTCTCTATCCGTACAGATAAATAAATATCTACAAGAATAGATAAATTACAAATAATTTTGGAAATAAATTATATACGTGACTTATATAAATTATTAATCATTTTCCGATTTTCCTTTTAGAAAACTGATTTAATTTATTTTAGTGTGTTTGTGTTCAAAATTAGATTGTAATGTGTTTATGGCTAACAAATAAATGTGTTCGGACAAAAAAGTTTCCAGGCGAGTAGTAATAAATTTATTGAGTGATGTTATTGAAATTGATTATAGACAATCATCACTGAACAAAGTTTTTAACAAAATAGGGGGGATAAATCATGTCAGGATACCAGGTAAACTTATTAAAACTATTGGTGATTTTTTCGGATAAGACGCAAAGTCGTAAAACAACTTGATTCTTGTTTAAGAGATAGATTGTATTATAACATTATTTACAAAAGAGATAATTATTTGATATTTGGCATCATCATTAGATCTATAGACTGATAATTAAGGATACGTCCGGTCGTATGTGTTCCACTCTATAGAGAATACTAGGAAAGTGTTTATACAGACGCCCGTAACTCTATAGTATACAAAATTGCATCTCCACATTAAAAAAAGTGTGTTGGTCCAAAACTATGTGCGGTCAATGGAAAGCTACAATTTTAGGGTAGCTAATATATTCTTTTGTTGTAATGAGACTGAATTAATTTATTCATAAAATTATATTTTTTTTCTTCTTTCTCCGATTTTAACGTCAACTAGACTCTATTAGGACCAATTGCTTTTATTTACCCCTATTATTTGCCGAGTAGTTTCGCTTTTTCCTTCGCTAACTGGTTCTACTCCAATGACATTCTTGTAATATCATTGGATCTTTTCCACAGTTTGTACCCTATGGCAAAGTCCTCATTTGTGATGGTGTTCGGCCAGATGCGTTTTATTTGTCGTCTAAGCATTTATTCACAAAACCGGATGTCTTCTGGTTATCTTCTGCATGTGTTTCCTTCCATGTTTCACCTCCATGCAGCAGTAGTAATTTTATACAGGCATATAACATTCGAATGGTTGTATTTCGTGATAGGGCGAACGCATTCCTAACATTATACGTGTCTCTGTATTATTCGGAATTATTTAATTTTGAAATTTAGTGTGTTAAATTCTGTAAAACACTCCAGGTTTCTCGATTAACATTTATCTGGATAGACTCAATCGTACTCTCAATTTAGTTAATTAGATTACTCCTCCACCAGAGTTAGTCACTGCTGGGGGCTATACTTTACTAGTTTAACAAATACTGGTCCGATGTGGCGATTTAACACTGCTTATATACAAAATCAGTAGGATTCGTGATCTTTCCATTCTAATCGAAACAGTCAAGATTGTGGTGTATACATTTCCTTATTTCGATTGACTCATTGCGTTACGATGCTATTGACTCGTTCGCTGTTTAATATTAGCTCTCTTTTTACCTATTATCTCATCAATACTACTCAAGCTGAAAGAAACTATCGAGGCGTCGAGATGAACTGAAATCCAACTCCAAATGTTGCACTTGAACGATCTTCACTTTTGACAATTACGACATATACTGCGCGCTTTAACCACCCAACCGTTGATCAATGACTGTGAATAACAAATAATAATTGGAGACTACGCAGTTTTATTTCATACTCCTCAATTGCTAAATCCCAGATACTGGTGAAAGTATCTGTGTACCTCAAATGTAATGTTCAAACACCAATTCAACTGCACAACTGGGATTGGAATGATAGTTTCGAAATTGAATGGAATGTGCAGAAGTATCGAGAAAAATCGGTTTATTTCCTTGATCAATCCGTTTGACCCTAACATTGAACAATACATTGATTGTATAAACAAGTTTGTTATGGTTACTTAGAAGGTGACTTAAGTCTAGTGAGACACTTGTGTCTACGCTGTTATATGATCCGAACTGAAGCTACATTGAAACAACGACAAAAGACCAAGAGGCAAAAAGCCTACAGATAAAAACCTGACATGGACAAAAGACCGATAGAGCCAAATATTTCCACTATGTGACACAGGTAGCGAAGCCCATAAAGTTCCAAACTAACGAATTATTATATTGGAACTTTTGGTGTGTTGATTTCATTACAACCACAGTTGTAAGGTCAAGCCTTATGGATGGCGTACATAATTCGTAAATATTTTACCCATATAGGATAGTGGTACAACCCACAATAGTAAATAACCACAACTGTTAAAAATGACACCAAAATGAGATATTCCAACATACCACAGACCCCATCTTTAATACCCGAATCCGAGACTATCGATCGGCACGGAAAATGTGCAGCTAATTAGAAAATCGTTTGCGATTGAAAAAGTAAAGGTTAAACTCGTTCCTCTCCAGAGTACTCCTGGCTTAAGAGATCCCCATATGTATTTAAAGGATCAACATTGATCACTAGTAAAAGCCAGAGGTAAAAAAGGCTGTGCTGAACTTTCAAGCAGTTATTAGAAAAAATGTCAAATTGGTGATAAATCCATGTTGAGTCTCTATATCGACCTATTGTCTCGGTCAGGTTTTAATCTATGGTATTTTTGTCTATCTTTTAAGCATGTAGGTCGTTTGTCTAGAAACGAACGACTGTTTCGAACTGACCTTATAGGATTGAATATCCTATAGGTCACAGACACCAAAGTCAAATCATCGTGGCTGCCCTTCCAACACTGTATTAAGTATAATATGTCCTCCACTAGGTTGTAGGACTATTAAAGATTGGATATTTATCAACACTTGCTGGTTATCATTGAGGTTGGTTCTTGTTTCGGGCAATGTTATTAGACAGTTATGTGAACGGGTTTTGGTTATAAAACGTCACGTTCCGATTTCTTTTTCTTAGTGAGTATTATACGATATAATATTTTTTGTCTGGTTTATATCAATATTCTTAATTGCTCGTCAAAATGATCTTCACGATACTGAAGAAATGGAATAAATAACTGTTAAGTCATGGAACTCAATGAAAATCTTTACCTTGGCTGAAAAACTTCAGACCGAGTCAAGGCACTCTATGAGAGCTCCTTAGAGAATCTAAGACCGATCCAACCAACTATGGAATTTTTGAAATTCTTTAAAGGAAGATTCAAATCATTAGAGATCAATGGCCAGCAAAAGCCAATAATAACACCAACAATTTTGACACGGGGAAACAAAAGTCAAATGAGTAAAAGAATTTTTTTAACTCTGTGTAGTGCAGAGATAAACATAAAATTAACGTAAAAAAGTATTGCACATCGATTCAAATAGCCGGTATCTAAACATTACATTAATTCTAATCGCATTATCAACAAGCTAGTGAAACAGCATGCTCTTTAGAGCACCTCCATTTACCCAGGCTGACATGTAGTCAGGAATGGGAGCAAAAGAACTCCGTCTCATTGTCGAACTAACATTATCCTCAATGTTTCAAAGGACCTTTGAAGTTAAGTTTGAGGCAATGGTGTTTAAAAAATTGACTTAGGTACAATATTCTAGAAATGGACTTCAATCCCAACAAATGGGAATATTTGCAGTATCTACAATTGGCCGATGCACAAAACAACAAGTCCAACAGCATCGATGTGTTAATCGAGGTTGACTATTATCTCTTAATCCTAAACAGTAACATCAGTAAAGGACACCCTCAGGAAAAAATCTACCAATAAACCGTTCGGGGTTAGAGAGGCTTACAACCAAGAATATAAAATGGTGTCTATATTCACCACTAAAACAATGGTCTTGCCCTTTTAGAGTTATTAATAGAAAGTGATTCAAGCACGAAGAAGGAATTGCAGAGAGACAATTTGCTGAAACAACGCCGCGACCGCAAAGTAGAACCATCTATGCTCGTTGGCAGTAGCACATTTATTGCAAATCGAGAGAAGATTTATGAAAGAAAAACTATTCTCCAAACTATATCACAAGTTTATGCTAGATTATATAAAAAAAAGGTTCATATGCAGCTAATACATGATTATAATCTTATCCAGCAAACTGTTAACAGGATTATACTTGATTGATATAACGATGAAAGGACCTAAAATTCAAAGTGATTTAATGAATATTAACTTGAGTTGGCGAACGCACAAGTTCGTATTAATAGCCGACGTAGAAAAGATGTTTGGGCAAATTCTGAATGAATCCTAGACACCAAACGAATATTGCGGTAAAAGAATCCTCCGTAAACAATAAGAGAATACAAGTTTAAAATAGCCACGAATGGAAAACCAGCAGATGGCGCAAATCAACAAAAATAATAAAAAGACAATCAAAGACCATAGGACCAATTGCTTTTATTTCCCCCTATTATTTTCAGAGTTGTTTCGCTTTTTCCTTCGCTAACTGGTTCCACTTCCCTTACATTGACCAATACATAAATTAACAAAGCCTACTACAGTCATAAATTACCAATGTCATTAATATTATTCCAAAAGTTTGTTATAGTTACTTAGATGTTGACTTAAGCCTAAAGTGACACACTGGTATCGACGCTGGTATATGATCCGAACTCTAGCTCCATCAAAGCACCGACAAAAGACCAACAGGCAAAAACCCTACAGATAAAAACCTTAAAAGGACAAAATTACGATTGACCAATCACTATGTTACACAGGAGGTATGTTGCTTTCATAGACGAGTGTTTGGATAAAGTATTAAACCACAGTAGTATAAGATAAAGTCTTGCGGATGGAGTACATAATTCGTAAATACTTTGCACAAAATTAATTTACCCATAGGCTATGGGTGCAACCCGCAATAGTAAATAACTACAACTGTTAAAAATTACAACAAAACGGAACCTCAGCTTAAATACCCGAATCCGAGATTATCGACACAGAAAACGGGCAGCTATACTTAGAAAACCTTTCGCGATTGAAAAAGTAAATAGGTTAAACTCGTTACTACTCAAAAAACTCGTTGGCATGTATCTTAAGGCTCTACATTGACCACTTGTGAAAGCCAGAGGTTAAAAAGACTGTGTTGAGCTTTCATTGCTCGTCTATTGCAGTTTGCTGTAGCGCATGTTGCCAAAGACGATATCTTTTAAGGCATGCCGTTTCAAAAATTCCATTGTTGTTTGGAAAACACTTGGATTCAAAGTACAAATAAGTAAACACATCTTTTGACATCTGTGCATACTGCAGAGGTGAACATAAATTTTTAAATGCTGAGGATTGAGGAGATTAAACTCCAGCAAAAGATCGTAAATTGTGATGCTTCATAAATTATGCAGAAACTGTTTATCAACAAAGCATAAGACATACGTATGTAAGCAGATGAACCAACGTAGCATGGCATAACACAGGACTGACTGCACAGCGATTCAAACAGCAGATATCTAAACATTATATAACCCTGTCAAGCATCATTCATCGTCATAAACGCAGCAAATCTTCATAAGCAGTGGCAAAGGTTAGTCAATTCGTAAATATAAGGGTAACTAGAGTGTGCAATCACAAAGTCGAACTTAGTTTATCCTTAGGGATTCAGAGCTTCTTTGAAATTAGGTTTGAGGTAATGGTGTTTAAAAAATTAAGTAAAATCATTCCAGAAATCGACTTCGATACCAACAAATGGGCACATTTTAAGCCTCTACAACTGGTAGGTCCACCATACAAGTCCAATAGAATCGACGTAATTATCGAGGTTGACTATTATCCCTTAAATATAAACAGTAACATCATTAGAGGACGCCCACAGAATTCAATCTTCTAGGAAACCGTACTGCGGTGGACCATAATGGGAAACACAGGCTTACAACCTGTGGAAGCATGGCTTCCAGTTGCAGGTTGAAAGTAATGGCAGAAAGCAAAAATTTGCTGAAACAGGAACGAGACTACCAGATGGATAATATGGTTCACTTACCATCTATGCTAGGAGAGTCCCATCTATGCTAGGAGAATCCAAGAGAAAGACAGTAGCGCGTTTCTTGCAGATCGAATGAAAATTTATGAAAGATAAAGCATTCGTCAAACTGTATTACGACTTTATGCAAGATTATAAACGAGTTATATCCAAAAAACATACAACGAATACTGTGGCATGTGTGTATGCATCCTAGTCACATATGAAACAATAGCACCTGACGATAACCAACAATAATATTAACAACCAACGAAAATGGAACCTAAGAGCAGTCAAAAGATATCAGACATCTGTTATATAAACAAAGATTCAGCTTTGGAACAACTTATCCAGAGTTGCAATAATTCATAAAATGGCAGACAAATCGGATAAGAAAATTAACGAGGTTGGAAACCTTTTAGTAACTGAGTCCAAACCGACAATGAAGCTGTCACAAGAAGCGGTACAGAATGATGAAGCAAAAAGCCAATGTTCCAGTGGATCTACGAGCAAAAGGAATGGTCGGCTTACAAGTCAACGATATTATAAAAAAATGCTTTATAATTCTGAAACAGTTTTCAAATTCATGTCACTGAATTTAGGCTAAATCCTTTGAAAAAAGATACAACTAAACATTTAATGTTGGCCAATTCATCAAGACAATTTGATCCTGCTGGTTGGCTATAACCAATAACGATAGCTACAAAGCTGTAAATGAAAGAGACCTGGAGATAAACTACCACTTACAATAGAGCAAAACTGGAAAAAATACTAACGATATATTTAAGTACTACAACGCAATTATAGACAGAAGAATCGCGAATGGTGGAAGGCTAAGGTCTTAAGAGTACAACAACTCAGCAATGAGCACAATTCGCGTGGTTTCTTTAAAGGAATCACCTAATTGCACCATATCTTAAGATCTCAGTCAACTGCCATTCGGGACCAGCATGGAAACCTTTGTGTTAACGTCGATGCCTTACTCGATACATGGCGTGAACATTTTTCTGACCTACTTAATGTTCCATATATATCACAAGCTGTATTTGAATACCTTCAAATACAGACTGCGGAGATGTTCATTGAGGATCCATCCTATGAGGAATTCACAATGGTCATGCAGAAATTAAAGAAAAATCGTTCACCAGGGGTTGATTGCATTAATTCATATCGCCGTATAGCTCTCTTTTGCACAGCATACAAGTTACTGTCACACATTATCTTGGGAAAAATTACTCCTCTGGCGGAGGAAATTGTCGGTGACTACCAAGGAGGATTCCGTCCAAATCGGTCAGTCACTGATCAAGTTTTTTCGCTACGGATGATTCTTTCCAAGTACTACGAAACATCTCGCGATGTACACCAGGTATTCCTAGATTTCAAGCAAGCCTATAACTCGATCAATCGAGAGAGGCTATGGTATGCGCTTGAATATTTAGGAATACCGAAAAAATAAGTACATCTCTGTAAAATGACATAGTAACGCAATCACAATGCTGTGTTAAAGTTGAGAACAGGCTATCGAAAACTTTTGCAATCACTACTGGTGTTCGACAGTGATATGCGCTGTCCCGGATACTTTTAAATCTCATGTTGGAATACATCCTTCGTGAGAATGAAACACCTCAGGACAATATGTTATTCCGACAATCCAATCAACTTCTTGCATATGCAGATGATATCTGTGTGATTGGATTAAATGGCAGCGGAGTGAAAGAGATACTTGATCCACTGAAACAGTTTTCAATGAGTTCAAAACAAAATATATGATCTCTGGTTTTAGAGACCAAGACGCAACTGATTTCAGTAGTGGTAACCACACGTTTGAAGGAGTAATGAGATTCACGTATCTTGGATCTCTCATTACTCACGATAATAGTGTGGGAGAGCATATCAATCAAGGTTCGGCTTGTCGCTGGCAATCGGGCTTTATATCCTCTACGTCCACTGCTGAAATCAAAATATCTTTCAAATGCGGATAAGCTGAAACTGTACAGAGTGTTGATCTTCTGGTTGCTTGCAACAATATGAAGAGCTGGCTCGTGATCGAAACCGATGGAGTCAGATAGTTGACACGGTACGGGCCAATAATGGCCTGTAATTCCGTCAAAAAAAACGCAATTACAACCAATTTATTGGTAGCAGAAATTAGAGTTACCCCAATGACAAAAAGTTTACAATTATAAATTTGGAACTAACTGCAACGCATCTTCTATCCTAGTTTCTGATTTATATCAAAAACACTATATGAACTAAGATGCCGAAATGTTCATTTGTGACGACGCCTTATATTCAGTTAATGGTAATTGTGAAGTCCATAAATCCCAACTGCAAGAAAAACTAAAGCTTATTCATGAGAAAACAACACATCATGGGGGCTTACAAATAACATTGGCAAATCTGCGCAATAAATTCTGGATAATTAACAGCAGCTGGCGTGATACAATATACAAAAATGTGTTACATGTGTCATATGTGAACAAAAACCCTAAATCTACTTATATTCCCTAAATCATTCGTAGCCATTCGGCAAGGTGTGAGTTAACTATACCGAACTAATTTAATGGAAGAGCAAGGTACGAGGACGTCAAAATGAGTTGGCAACACTGCTTTAATTAGCAACCCATTAAACAGCTGATAGTTGCTTTTTGTATAGTTAGTTCGACATTCATTATGGATAGACCTACATCAGAGCAACGCTTGCAAATTATTGAAATTTGTTATCAAAATAATAGTTCTGTTTGACAAACTTATCGTACACTTCGTCCATTTTATGACGGACATAATCGTGCTTCAGAGCGGCTAGTTTGGTTCTGTATATTTAGACAACGCAACTATCTTTTTTGGTGCTAATGAAACAACGTAGTCGAAAGATAGCAAATCTCGAATTTAAACTTTCAGTTTTGTTGCAGATGTATGAAACAACTTGGCTCTTTCAACCTCCAGCTGCACCACATTTTGATGGTATTTTTTTTTATTTTTTTTAATTTTATTTTTTATTTATTTTATATTACGAATGACTCTTGTACCCATTTAGTAAGTTACATTGCATAATACGTTTTCATTTGTCGGAGTAATCACATGATTATCCCTAGTTCGTCTAACTCCTCCTCAGATTTTTCGCCACAGTATAGGTCTATTGACCTCCCGGTCGCGATAAGTCCAGCGGTTTGGTTCTTTGCAGTGTTCTTGTTGGAGTGGTAGTTAGCATACAGCGTATGTCTAGATTTTCATGCTGGTGCAGACGTTGTAGATGTTTTGTTGCATGATTATTAATTTCATCCACGACAAGCTCGAGCTTTAGATCTCGATGGAGGTTGTCGTTTCGAATGTACCACGGTGCATTAACGATGCATCGCAGGATCTTATTTTGAGCTGTTTGTATGATTTTGATATTTGATTTTTTGGCACAGCCCCAGAGTTGGCTGCCATATGTCCATACAGGTGTTAGGATTTGTTTGTATAACAGAAGTTTGTTGTGGATCGCTAGTTCAGATTGTCTCCCTAAGAGCCAATACATTTTTTTGAATTTTATGTTTAGTTCATCTCTTTTCTTTTTTATGTGTTCCTTCCATCTAAGTTTAGCATCTAAAGTCATGCCGAGATATTTAGCAGTGTTTGCATGCGGTACTGCTATCGTGTTTATCATAATTGGTATATGATAAACTTTTAGATTTGTAAAGTTCACTTGGATTGATTTTGCTTCATTTAATTTAATTCGCCATTTCTTTGTCCAATTATATATCAGGTTAGTAGCCCTCTGTAATTTGCTAGTGGAGTCATTGATGTTATTTGCTGTTGCAAGTATTGCCGTGTCATCGGCAAAAGTGACCAATGTTTACTGAAGAGTAATGGTATATCTCTTGTATATAGGAGATAAAGGATTGGTACAAGAACACTCTCTTGTGGTACTCCTGCTGTTATTCTTTTGAATTGGGAGTATTCATTATCATATCTTACTCGAAAGTGCCTCTCTGATATGTATGATTTTAAAATTTTAAAAAATTGCTCCGGAAGATCTCGGTGAAGTTTGAATTCTAGCCCCTGGTTCCATACTTTGTCAAATGCTTGCGCTACATCAAGGAATACGGTTGAGCATATTTGTTTGTTTTCAAGTGATTTCTCGATTACATCAGTAATTCGATGTACTTGTTCTATCGTAGAATGTTTTTCCCTAAATCCAAACTGATGTGTGGGGATGAGATTCCTTTCTTCGATAATTGGTTTTAGTCTTTTGAGAAGAACCTTTTGAAATAGTTTCGACAATGTTGGTAGCAGAGAAATTGGCCTATATGAAGCTTTATCATTCGGAGGTTTATTCGGCTTGAGTATCATAATTACTTCTGCAACTTTTCATTTTGGTGGTATAATAAAATTGTATTCTGCTACTAGCGCCAACAAGAGGTAAGATATCCTGAGGCGATATCCAACAAAAATTTTCTATGTTAAAATAATTTATTACGACATAATTGATAAAACTAACCTTAAATATTCAAAACTATATAAAATATCTTAATATAATCAAAATCGTATAAGTTAACAAACTAATCGAACTTAAATAGACAATAACAAACTACACCAGTACGAGTAAGTCCTTTTTATTTATATTAAATTGATATTATCTTAAAAACATTTTTCATTAAAATCCCTTGGCGATGCTATCTTCGAGTAATAAATTTATCATTTTATATATGTCATCCTTTTATGGCCATTGAGATAGTTCTATAACACTGGATTGTAAAAAAATAAAACTTTAATGAAATATAATTACTTTTATTATTTTTGAAATATTTTACTTTTTACACTTTACAGTCCATAGATAGTACACTCGGGGGTAGTTTATGTTTATTTATCATGGAAGTATTGTACCGATCGAATATTGTATGGCAAGCTACTCAATACACACATAAATGTTTATATATATTTAATTAAAGTTGTAGATTAACTGATAAGATATAGCTTTATGAAGATTAGTTTGAACCGACCAAATAGTACAGTAGTTACAGCTGCGGCAGTTCAAGCGGGAGGTGCCGACATGGAATCCCGATAGGAGCAGGATCCAAAACTAATTTCTTACCTTCTATTTACGAATGGTAGTGTGAGTGAACACATATTATCCCCTGTTGAAGTTCAGACTTAAAGAGATAAATAAGCCACCCACGAAAGAGGTGGAAGTTCCTTGAGCCTCAAAAATATTAGAAAGATAGAAACAAATGAGCAACCAAAATTAAGAACTCATTTTCACACCAACTACCAAGTTACAGAGATTGGCTCTTGGTGGCGAAGGTGGTAAAAAAAGACAGAATTCGATGAAGCACCGGTTTTTTCTCAAAATTTAAAACACCTGGTAAGGATGGCATATCCCCAGATCTCCTGCAGGAAAGACTAGAAATTATACCTAGACCACCTTGAACATATATCTTCAGAGATAGTTTGGGCTTGGGGTACATTCCAAGATCTTGGAGAATAGTCAAGGTAGTGTTCATTCCGAAAGGATGGAAAGCCTATAGATATGATCAGGCGAAAAGTTTTTTGCCTATTAGGCTGTCCTCTTTTCTACTTAAATGCTTAGAGCGATTGGTTGACAGGCATTTCAGGGTTAATGCACTATTAGTAAATCCCATACACTCCAAAAACAGAAAGACAGATCTGTTGAAACAGCACTCCATGAACGGATGGTTGTTGGACGGATTGAACGACCACTGGACACCAAAGAATTTGCCTTGGAAGCGTTTCTGGACATCGAAAGAGCGTTTGACAACATTTCCTTCAGTGCAACGATATTGCAGATGAAAGACATGGAATGGAGACCAAACTTGTTCATTGGTGCCATGATTAGGTCAAGGAGAACTATTGAAGGCTGAGGTAGTGATACGACAACGGTGACCAGGAATTTTCTGCCAGGGTTTGCTGATAACATCACCATAATACTGGTAGGTACATATAAGGATGTAGTATGTGATCGCATGCAAACTGCGATACTATTGGGACACTATTGTGACGAAGTACGTCTTCGGAAAATTATTTCATGTAACTTTTACCGGAAATCACATATGGACTATAAAAGCCCATTCTACCTCTCCGGTAACGATATGTTTATCTTGACTGAGGTTGAATTATCTATCCCGCTTGGAAGGCACGCTACTGTGTTTCAAACGCGGAAGCTGTAGCAGTTTTGAAAACATCACTCTTTGTAAAAAGGAAAAATTGCAGAGATCGTCGTATCTGCCTCCTTTCTAACAAAAGGCGATTGGTTCAAAACTATAACTGCCTTAAATCGACTAGGCAGACTGAATTAAGTTATAGACCCGTTTGAGTGCGGCATCCACTTCTGTGTGACCTGAGCCCACTCTAGAAATGACGTCACTATCTCTTAAACAAGAAATTGACTATCACTTTGGAGATCTGCACCAAAAGAGATGGGATAACCTCTTGTCGTCTATCTAAAATCTACATTAAAAGAACCAACAGATTTCGCAACTGAGAGTGTGTGTCTGAGCAGGGATGTCACAATGTGCCAACTAAGCCTTAGTGACTAGAAAAAAAGTCATAAAAAAAAATTTTGATCGAAACCTAGCTAGTCATCTAGTTCGCTTTTACTCTATACACAAAAAAATTTTATTTGAGAACACCTCTGAAAACGGAGGTTTGACCCGCTCTCCCGTATATCACCTCGGTTGCATGAATAACAAATTAAAGCTCATAAGATTGTACGGCTGGATGAACATCTGTTGTTAATTATAGAAGTAATAAAGGGTCCGCCATCTAAAGTTTTTTTTTCAACTAGTGCTTATTTCGTAAATGGTAACACTTAGCTCATGTCTGATTTGACAGATAATTAGTTTTATCCTTTCGCTGAACGAATATGGTTGTGTATACGCTTGAACAACGCTGGGAAATATTGCGACATTACTTTGAAAATCATGGTAATGTTGCAGAATGTGTGCGAAAATTGCGTACGGATTTTGGAAGAAGAGAAGCACCGTCAGCTCCGTGTGTTCTTTATCTTGTGAAAAAAAAGAACGAAACTGGCATCCTCATCGATAAACCAAAGCGTGAAAAGCCAAAACCAGTGCGTACACCCGAGAATATTGATACTGTGGCAGAAAGTGTGCGTGATGCGCCATCAACATCAATTCACCGTCGTTCTCAACAATTGAACATTTCGGAGACATCATTGAGACGAATTTTGCGTAAAGACCTTGGTATGACGCTATACAAAGTCCAATTGGTTCAGGAATTGAGGCCAACTGACCATCCAATGCGTTTTCGCTTCGCTGAGTGGGCCTGCGATCGACTTACAGAAGATGCCGATTTTGCCAAAAAAATCATCTTTTCGGATGAAGCTCATTTTGATCTTGGTGGGTATGTAAACAAGCAAAATTGTCGCATTTGGGGCATGGAAAACCCGCACGCATACATGGGGTACACCCAAAACGAGTCACTGTTTGGTGCGGATTTTGGTCCAGAGGCATAATTGGGCCATTTTTCTTCGAAAATGAGCCAGGAGTGGCCGTTACAGTCAATGGCGATCGTTATCGGGCCATGTTGAACGAACTTTTGTTCACAAAAATTGAAGAGGAGGATATTGGCAACATTTGGTTTCAACAGGACGGCGCTACGTGCCACACAGCTGAAGCTACACTCGATGTTTTGCGCCCTGTTTTTGAAGATCGCATTATCAGCCGCAGAGCTGATGTCGTTTGGCCACCTCGGAGCTGCGATTTGACACCGTTGGACTATTATTTGTGGGGTGCCCTCAATGATAAGTGTTACGCCGACAAGCCAGAGACAATTGACGCTTTAAAGGACAATATTCGTGAAGCCATTGGTGAAAAACAGCTGCACACAATCGATAATGTGCTTCAAAATTGGACTGATCGTGTAGGCTACTGCATGACCAGCCGAGGCAGCCATTTGAATGAAATTATTTTCCATTATTAACCGGAAGGATTGTACTTATAAATAAAAAAAGAAATTTGAGAAAATATTCAGTAATTTTAATTTTTTATAGCATTTTCAAAAAAAAAGTTATTTGGCGGACCCTTTATATTCAAGTCTATGAGAACCAGATAAATTAGAAATAAATTCGCAAGCAGAATGAGTATTGAACCACTACATATTATTAAAAAGTATTTCTTATTCACAAATCAGTGAGAAAATCGTTTTAATTGATGACAGCGTTGAGATTGTCAATAACAGGAAAAAAAACTACTGGAACTGAAAGTACCAAATTTGATCGGAGCTAATGTGTTCTTCCTACAGCGGGTACTGAGGTTGAGCTACAAAGAAGTTTGCAACTATGCTTTTTGAAGGAAAACAAGGATCAAGGACTATTTGTAAAGGGAAATAAGGAAAATTTGCTAAAGCCATCGCCTGTACATTATAGAACCAGCCTCTATACATAAATCAAACCAGGGATAAAAAACGAGAGAATTGTAAATAATGTTAAACCAGCAGCAATTTGACTTCCAATTTTTCCGATTGTTGAGAAATCAGACATAAGCGATCATTGATCAATCATACTTTTGCCGATGTACCAAAGTTCAAATGATGAGAACATTAAACCGGGGAAAACAATCTACAAGATTACAAGAGTTAAATGAGTTACAATCAGCTTTTAGAAGTTAAAAAACCACCAAATGCTTCATGATCAAATCCCCAATTTCCGATTGTCAAGTTCAACGGCAAGTAAAAATCATGGAATAATTTACACAAATCTGGACAGAATACTTAATTCAAGATTAGTAGTTATCTCTTACCCAAATTTAACGACAAATTGGATAGGTTAGCATGTGCATGAATATTTTCAACCTTGAATCTGCAGAGTGGTTTTGGCAGTTAGAAGTCACAGAAAAAACGCGTTATTAACGGATAATGACAATATAAAGTTATGCTCCTGAGATCATATAATGTATCTGCATCGTTCAACGAATTGAAGAAGCCCTAATGCACAGCGGCAACACTTGTATACCAGCAGTACAACTAAAAGCTATATCGTGAACGCTGGCCATCCCTGTCATGTGGATTGTAGCAGTGCCATTGCGCAGAAAAAGTAAAATTTACGTGTGACTCAAAGTACCATCAGCCACCCTCATGACATAGAAGTGTAGCGTGCTCGGGTTCGATTACCATCTAAAGAATTTAGGAAAGTGCAAGCAAAAGATCCAAATTATAATGATTTTTGCCGCAGACTAAAATTATTGTGTAACAAAGAAGAAACTTTTGCCCATAGAACAATGTATAGAATTATTTTGGAAGTATTTTTATGGCCGGACGTTTCTTAACGGAACAGATTATGGTGCAATAAAATGATTGCTACAATTTAAGAATCTGGAAGGACAGGTAGCACACTGGGTTGAAAAATTGGATTGCTTAGATCATATCATTCAACATCGAAAATAGAGTAGTCACTGGAATGCCGGTTGTTTTTTCAAGGCGACCATGTTATGTGAATTCTAAGCTTATCGTCAAGCAGTGAGAGGGAAACAACTCGTTAACATGAGACTCAAGTAATACCATCTTAAGAAATCAGAAAAGAGCAAGCAGAAGTACAAGATTTATGGATTATAATAAAAAATTTAGAAGATCAGACCAGATCACCATGGACAGAAATAGCTGATATGAGTGCAATAGTTAAGATATGTACTGGACTCATTCGGATAGTTTGGTGATTGAAGTCCAGAAATTTTAATATCAGAATATCATGGAGGAACAAAGCGGTGGCCATTGCCATCCAGTGTAATGATTTGGAACATAATAGGATATAATGTGAGTCTAAATTTCATATTACCCGGGGACTTGAAGAACGGAGCAGTTTCTATAACTGCAAATTTGTCACGGAAAGGATAAAGCTTTTAAACAAAAGGGTGAAGGGCGATATAATATCCGTGCAAATTGTAGAAGATTTATGATGGGCAATTAGTCTTGCTTGACAATCTTCAACTGAAGAGAGGTTTTTCGCCGAAACTTCAACCTATAATTGAGAAAGACTAAAGGTTGGCCAAAGAGGATAGAATTGGATGGCCAATAGTGCTATGGACTAGAACTAATATAGTGTGTGAACAAGTGTTTTATTGTGGAACTAATAAACGGAATTTTTGTTCATAATCCAGTGATCGAACCTTATTTCGGTCAGAATCCCTGCTTGCAAAAATCCCAACACAGTTGTTCAGTAAAATTTAAATTATTAATTTCAAAAGTAAATAAATTCTAACTAATGAGGATAATTTTTTTTATGGCCAACGCTAATGAAGAAATTAGAATAATATCGTTCTATGCACCAAACGAAACCATCTTAAAAGGAAAATTTCATGAAGCAAAAAATTTGAACGAAACAATATTAAATTTTCATTAAACATCGATTCACCGTCTACATGTACGTAGACAGAGCTGTATATATGTATTATTTTATGCTAACGATGGTACAAAGCATAATAAATGTAAAACTGAACAGAAAATTAAAGTTAACTTACTTATTAAAACATTTTGTCTTGTTAATGATGAACAGGCAAGTTTTAAAGAAAAGTCATTGTAAAATATTATCATTTAACAGACGATTGATTAACTGTTGAATTTTCACTTGTCTATATCGTTACAATTTGTATAGAATAAATAAAATAAATGTCATGTGGGTCGAATCGTGAACTATCGATGAGACTTCATAATTTTTGTAATCGTTCTCTTCGTCTGTCTACTTGATTATGTGCATCACTTTACATAGACCTTTAATGTCCACTAATAGAAGGCATAGTGACTTCGGGCTTCTTAATATATATCTCTTCATCTACTAGGTACATTCCAGTCCAATGATGTTAATATTTTCGTCATTATGGTGCACAAGGGTTAGTCTATAAACTAAATGATATGCTTCCGGGACCATATGTTGATCTTTTGAGATCATATTTATCTGAAAGGCTTTTAAGAGTAAGACAAGAAGATGAGTATTCTGGACTGAGAGAGATAAGGGCAGAATTGATATACCACAGTCCAACCACGTAAGCATAGCAACGTTTACTAACAATATCTCTATACTAGTAATTGGGCAAACTGTGGAAGAGGCGACGAATAGACTTCAATGTGCAAGTGATGAAATTCGCATTATGGTTTAGTTTTTAATTCAGATGTTAATTCATGGTTAGTCTGGAAAGACTAGTTTCAATATATAATAATAAAAAAAATGCATCATTTGTTGATTCCATAATTTTGTTCCTGATTGGTGTATCTACTGTCTCTTATGAATAGCTTGTTTGCGATGAAAAGTCAACGAGTCTTCACAAAATAGTTACAAAAAGTTTTTAAGACCATTAGTCCCAATTCTTTAGCACACAAACTCCCAGCTAACTAAGTGTGGTTTATGAGGCCTCATTATATATATCCTCAAAAAGCGCAATTTATGCTGCAACACCATACGATTGTGAGTGTTGGGTACATGTCGTTGAATACATAAATCCGAAATTTAAACATTATTTCAAAAGAATGTTTTAAACATTGGATTATAATGATTAATGTTAATCACATAGGATGATGAACATCGGGTATTCGTAGAACCTTCTGGAACATTTGAAAATCTTAAAACATCTTACCTTACATACGTACATATGTATAACACCAAAATAAAATGCAAATCAACAAAAAATTTCACACCTGTTAAATAATTGCTCATTAATAAATTCTCAATCACGTTTTTCATTCCTACTTTTCTCCACATTTTTCCAACAAAAATGGATAAATCCTTAAATATTTTCAAAAGCATAAATAAATATAAGACCGTACGTACAGTAGAAAATTTGTATTTAAATTATACTTACGTATAGATACTTACAACCGTAAGAAATTATATGCAAGATGTAAAAAAAAAATTGTATAAATTAGATGACAAAGTAATGTTTGTACTCGTAGCGGAAAAATAAGGGAAAACCTCAACTTATTTATTTATAATTTTCTGTCATTATCCTGCAAGACCACAAAAGAACAGCAAATTGGGGGGGAAACGAATAAATCAGTTAATTCTTCGTTTAGCCAACAAAACAGGTTGGTACTAGGAGTGCCTAGCGAGTGTGCGAGTAACTGCTCAAATATGAAATTTTATGGTCCTGAACGATGCCCACATTTGTTTATTAAGATCCTTGTGGGACAAAATGATATCATATTGTCAATGTGCATTACTTATTTTTAGAGGTGGCTGGAACACTTTAAGGTTCTGCACTCATTTGTGCAAATGTAGAATGTCGTCAAAACGTACGGCCGCGCTCTACTGCCTTAGTAAACTGGAGCAGTTTACAGGAATATTCCTCGAGTTGAACACAAGGGATTTCATGCGGTCGAAAGCCGAACACCTACTGATGAAGTGTAACGAGCTATCATCAATTTTCTCAAGACATTTTTGGCATACGGCATCACTGGTAAATCCCAAGAACGCAATCGGTCAGCTTCGGGTTAAACCCTTTGAAAAAGTATTTCACCTTACAAGGAAGGGTACCTGACAACGTCAGTTTTAGAATAGATAGGTCAACGGTTTTAATTGTTCCTTACACTATGTGAGGAGGGAGAGGTTAATCTGTTTCAGAACCTACAAAATATAAGCGTGGATCAGAGCTAACCAAATAGTCTTCAATTTCGTTGCCCTCAATGTCACAATATGCAGAATCGTTACCTTGTTGTTACAACCAAGGAGGTTCACAAATTTCTTACAATCCCCTACCGGTTTAGAGCTGGTTAGAGGGTACCTCAGTTAACTGCAGTTTTACTATCTTTACAAAATATAATCTCTTGGTCGTCGGCAACAACAAGCTGAAATGACGTAGGGTAATGAAAAGTAAAGTAGATCCCCAAACTACCTGAGATTCCATGGTCATGCAACAAGAGTAACCAAAGCAAGCACCCTGTTCAGAGGCAGACCCATCTGAAAAGAATACAAGTAATTCGGATATCTGTTTGAGTAAGTTTGACGAGAACCACATATTCCTGGATGGATAAAACACTTTAAATGATCTGTGAACATTATAAATAGGCAAAAGCCTATCAATAACCATGTTGATTTCTGACATGCCCCAACACTCCTCAAAGGAAGTCGAACAAGCCGTGTCTCACATGAACGATTTTTACTGAGGTAGTGAGAGAATTGGCTTTATAGCTAGGAGCGGAGTCGAATACATGAAGACAAGCGATGTTTTGCAAACTGTTCAGTTTACCAATTATAGAATTTACTTTAAACACTGCCCACTAGTAGTGGGTTTTTGTAGTTAAAAATCCAGATGATACTTCCAAAAAAGTTTAAAATCCAGGAAAATACAAAGGTTTATGACATAGGCTAAGCTATTAAACTTACAACCGAAAATTGATGGTACTGAAAAAGCTGAAATGGTATTACGCCTTCTAAATATAATCATAATATTCTTAGACCGGTACACACGTCAACCCTTATAAAGACACCACTGTTTTATAATCCGAACATTCATGTGCTTGCCTGAAATTGTCAGAACCAAATGGTCAGCATAACTTTGAGCGATAAAACCGAAATAAAGGTATATCACAATGTGAGATCCAAGCATACATTAAATGTGTCATTGTTTTTATTTTAAGCGTCAAATTTCATCGTACTTTAACGTTGTTGACAGGTAAGGAATTAGTTTACAACAAGCAATCGAGTGACACACACCTAAAGAACGAGGACTTATTGTTACTGCTTATTCGACCCATTTTCGGTTTGTTATTATAACGCAGCATGAATTTCGTCACCGTTATTCTCGTTGTCTTGCACCATATGCGAACAATGAATCGTTTGGCAGAGCGTCTCCTGCAAATTGGGTTCATTAAAGATGTCGCAAGGCTTCATGTTGCTCAACCGATCGATAGAGGTCTTGAAACCTAAAAATTGAGGAGGAAATCATTAACTTTAAATCAGATGTTTTGTGAGCAACAATTCATTATGTAAAATAAGAACAAATGAGCATCAACTCAGGAAATGGTCCTGCTCTCATTTTTTCAACTGAATGTTAATCACATTTTGACGTCAAGTTTGGGGCACCTTGTAATCGAAAATCATCATTTTGTATCGGTCTGTTGTAATTGTTGTCGTTTAGCCTTTGTTCATCATTTCGTCTTGCGTAATTTCTAATAATGTGCATCTTAAAATAGAGTAAATTTTCTTAACATTAAAGATGTTTTATTTTTTAATCATTTATGATGTGAAATCTAGTTTTATCCAGTTTGTTTGGCTGTAATAACATATTTATGCAAATTCACACAACTTTATAGTTATATTTTCTAATTTTTGGAGTGCTACATTTATCGATAAGGAAATGCATACATTTTATGTGACAATATATGCATAACAACCCTATAAGCAGTAGCTAACTGGTGGTTTTAATTTTAAGTTTAAGTGTATATACTAGATCATTAGTCTATGTTCTTAAAATATATTTTTAATTTACAAAGAAATTATTAATCTGGCAATCCCTAATTAAAAAGTTCATATTAAGCTGCATATATTACATGTTATATCGCTAATGTCAGAACTCAGAAGCCTAATAAAAATAACGGCTTACATACTCCATAATGTTCCATATCAACAATCTGAATCGATCGGTTCCAATTACGAGCAACCTTTTCATATACTATTGTTAAAATAAGCAGATGCAACATCGTTCTCCATTCCGTTGAGCCAACGAATCCATTTCTGGCAGGAACCTTTTCATCTGTTGAAAAAATTCTTCCATCAAAGCCAACTCACAAATTTATAAACAGTTCTGATCAACACTCTGTTCATTTGAAATAATTTTGATTTTAAAAGTGATTTAAAACCTGACTTCTTAACCAGATATCACTTCTTTAAACGTGTCTAGATGTCAAAACTCAAATCAGAGATCAGGGGCCCTATTTCTGTATACGATACGAATGTTCATTCGATACGAAAATTCAATTCGATACGAAAATGAAATGGTATTTCTGTATACGAACGTACAATAGTTTTTAATTTTTGCAGTGTAGTGATAGGGAAATTTATTTTTTTGAAATTTCCTTTAAAATAACGGAGTGTATTTGTGATTAATGTCACTTTTTGACATTTAGTTTCGGTAAATAAATCAATCACGGCGGGATGTTTTTTACGTTTTTATATTAATAATAATAATATATTTTAATATAAAAATAATATTTCATATTATAAATAAAATTTTATTCCATTTTAGTCATTTTTTAATATGGAATTTGAAACCAGACCATACTTTCTTCCAAAGGGCTGAATTTCTAACTGGCGGTCCATTTGTATTTAACCGACTGGTTATTTCAGCCCATAATGATGTTGATGATACTCGGGCGTCCACCGTTGCGTTATAACCTCTAGCTAAAGCGGAATGAATACAATCAATAGCTCGTATTGTTCAGCCGTTGTTATTTTTGCCTTAATAATTATAATAATAATTTTATATTGGTATGCCAATTAAAAAAAAAACCATAGTACAAAAACATTTACAAATTTCATTAATTGATGGAGATGCCTCCATTTTATTTTGTATCTCCTATTTTAGTTGCATAAAGTGTCTACTATATATAGGCAAGGTCATCCTACTCTAAAGGGAAAGTACATCACGATTTACTAAGTTGTTTAGCTTATACTATAACATTGTTCTCTTCCATGCCATCGCTGGTACTCTTACTTTCATTTTTCTTTGTGAGTCCCAGTCCTATGATGTCCTCCTTATATCACTTGGTGATTTCCTCAATGTATGGCCAATACATTTTCACTTTCACCGCTTTATTTCGGTTTCTATATCTTTCTGATTTGTTTTTCTATTCAGTTCAATATTAGTAAAGCTGTTAGGCCAGAAACATTTCAGCATTCATCGAAGACACCTGTTTATGAACACCTGTAGTTAACTTTCTACCTTTGTAGGTATAGCGGTTTTCAAATTTATAAGGTTTTCAAATTTATTTTTATCAATTTGTACATTGTTGATATGGATTGGTGTGGTTATGTTTGTGTTGAGTCTCACCGTCTTTGTTTTTCTGGTGTTTATGTTGAAACGTAGGTAAATCTGAAAGTTGTGGTATTTTTTGCTGCATGTTTAGTGTTTACTGAGCAGGCATATATGTCATATGTATATCCCAGATCATTGAATTTACCTGTAATCTCCATTGTATGCCACTAGGAGACGTGATGGCAAATTAAACTCATTACATTATCCATTAAGATCAGGAACAGCATTGATGAGAGTATACCCATTCTTGCCTTACATTGCGTTCCTATTTATCATTTTATATGGCCGTTCGAAATGATATCACAAAATAATTCATATTAATCCTATTAATAATAAATTAGTTATATATTTCAATTTAATAATTTTTATTTTGCTTCCTTTCGATAACTAAATACACAACGAACATATAGTCGGTCATGATCGTATAAAAACTGTACGAATTCGTATTCCACAATAAGGGAAATTTTTCATCGTATCGTAGCACTCGAATTCGTCTTAGAAATTATACGTTTTCGTATTCAAAAATTCCAATTACACGTATTCGTACAATTATTGTACGAATTCGTATTCAGAAATAGGGGCCCAGGTATCTTGTTTTTAACACGTTGATTTAGAGACTAACGGAAGCTGATCCGATCATCGGTTCAAATATCTCTTTCACTCCGTAAACACTTAATTAATTGTTATTTTACACAGAAGTACATGTTTTTACCATCACTTTTTGATTTATCGAATCGTAGACTTATCCGAAATCTAGATTAACTGGTGTGCGTCACAAATTGAATTTTATTATGATAGATACGGTCAGAGTTCCCCATAATATAGGCACTAATTATTGCTTCCAGAATATTTGTAAATTATCCTAAAATAAATTGTGCAGAAAAGCGCTTTTCCAAGAGAGAGAATTCTCTCTTTTTCCTAGAGAGAAAAATCTCATAAAACGGAGCTTCAGTTAACATCTCTGCAGTCTGTATATTTGAGAGTATTCAGTTTTACGTTTTGTGACACATATGGAAATATATAAGTTACAGGAACATTATTTTAGAAGCCTCTTCAGATCTGTCACCTTAAGATTTGTGATATTAATTCGTAAGGGCACAAGTTGGTTTTGCGATATTTAGTAATTAATCATATTTCTGGTACATTTTTACTTCTTAAGTCCGTTAGACTGACTATAGACAAAATAGTCCGATCGGACTATAGACAAAATGTTTAGACAAGATGTTGGAAATCGTCGTCTGATAACACTATTGAATAAATGTTTAGTTGAAAGTAACAATCAATCATATAAGTCACGTGTTAGCGGGTTTGATGTTTGTACTGAGCAATTTGCATATATATTAGGTCGTGTTGCATAAATACTCTCCATATAAGTTTGTGCAACAAATAGATGGTGCTTTTGAGCTATTGTTCAGTTATTGATAGTTTGGTTATATTTCCACAACTGGCGTTTATAAAAGGAAACAGAGTTTTTAAAGAAGGCCATGAGAGACACTGCTTTAAAAATCAAACGATTATCCAATTACAATAAGGAAGATGTGTAAAAACTAATTGAAGTAGAAATTGATTGCAAGATGGTAATAAGTTGGTATCAGTCAATATTACACATCCTGTATTTTTAGTAATACAGGTTTTCCAACAGGTAACACACGGATGACAGCAGAAGCGACACTTCTTTTGTTGGAACCATTTAATAACTACATTATTGGTCCCCAACCATAATTTATGGTTGGTATCGTAGTTGAAATTTTTAATACTCTGGCCATACTGCATATAATTATAGTTTAAATTTGAATAATCTGTGCTCTTATAACTATACGCTGTGCCTTGTTGCCCTCAAATCAATAAAGCTCAATCTAAGGCGAAAACAAATGCTTCTTATGCCATATAGTTACGAGGTTGTGGTTGGCATTTATAAATACCTCATTTTTTGATCTTTTATATAAACAGAACCCGCATAGTCGACAATATACAAGAAAGGTGGCTGACTTTTATTTTTTATTTAGGCAGTCGACCATCATATGATTGTGCTTCCAGTTTTACATACAAAATGGTTTTCTCACCATTTGCATATGTTGCGATTGACCATTATCCAAAATTAGTGATGTACTAATATGAAAGGTTGATCCATGGTTTGAATTTCACAATGCTATTTGTCAATTAATATTATAACATTGGTGTGGGCATGTGTCTATACCAGAAGAAATAAATGGTTTACATTAAAGCTGCGGATCGAGTTTAGACGTCCACTAAGATATTATTCATATACTATCCCACGATTTTCAATGTCATTTAAACGGATTATATTGGGCGTATAACCTTGTACTAACTGATTTGAATATAATTGTTTTACTCTTAAGAACGAAGTGGTCAAGTGAGGTCAGCATCTTTTGAAATAATTCAAAAGATTCCCATGAGCTCGCCGTATGAGGTGAAGTTCCACCCTTTTGGACCCATATGCCATGATTATTGAGATGGGCCGCTTTACTACCCGAGTGACGGTTTTTGAATGAATATTTTATTTATCGAAAAAATAAATTGGACTGTGAACTTAATTCCATACCAAACAGTGCATCTATAAGAGGGTGTAATTGCACCAATGAAATGTTTTCGAATTCTACTATGCCTGTATTATTTATCCTGAAAATGCATTTGCAAGCATATCTATTAATTAAATTATTTCTTCTGTCAGTTCATGTACCGTCAGCGGCAGGGTTCCAATTTCAAATTTTATTTCCTCTCCAAATAACTGTCTGAAGTTTAATGCAAATCTGAAAGTGTACTATGGTTTGGTTAGGTTGAGTGGCTGCTATAGCATACTTTATGTGAACCTGTTTGAGCTACTTATGTAGCGTGATAAATCTCGCACCTTAGAGTTTTCGAGATAAGAGAGGCAGTCCATTAAGAACTCACCCAGAAATTTATGTCTTTTGTTTGCCAAAGCTGGGTATGAGTATAGAAGGAGGACAACCGTCTCTTCCTCCTCCTCGTCCATACAACTTCTGCAAAAGTCATTTGCTACTAGTCCTAACCTCCTCGCATGTTTTTCAAGTAAGTAGTGTACTGTGAGTACCCCCACGATCGTTTTTAGTTTACGTCGTCGTAGGGAGATTACTGTCTTTGAATGTTTCAAGTCCAGTTTTGACCATACTTGACTGTCTACTCTACATGAAAGGGTGTTCGTCCACCTTTCAATCGCTGATTCTGCAGTTGCAGTTCCCTTTAACGTTCGAGTGGCTAGGAACTCAGACTATCTGAATGTTGAAATGCTCACTCCTCTCATTCAAAAACAAGTGGCAACCGAACGCCACTCTAGACGTAATAGAAATAGAATCCAGTGACTTGATTGCCACCTGACTATCCACATTGATTGTGATATCAGTCGAGGATTCCACATTATGTCTCAACCAACTCTGTGTACCGGGCAGAGGTGATAGCGAGTGAGAAGGTCTTACTTTTTTCACTCGCTATCACCTCTGCCTGGTACACGCTGCAATGATCAGGAAGACGAACTGATGTGTTTACTTTCAATTTATCACAGAAGACTCGAGCTACTACTTTACCATGTAGCTTGGATCCATCTGTAAAGAACTCTAAAGCTTCATTTTCCGCTGCCGACCCGCTCCTTCAAGATTCTCTTGAGGGGCAGGTAGTTGGGAACCTTTTCGCTGTGTGATGTAGTTTAGATTCGCCAGTTCCTTTTTTAGCGATCTAATTATCGCCGAGTGTCCTGTCTGAAGAATTTTTGACTGAGATATGGCTGATAGAAGAGTGTTCGTAGTCGCCGCCATCTGCTCACCATAAATATCGACGGAGAGAAGGTGAAACATGACCTCCAAGGCACGTGTAGGTGTTGTTCTCAGCGCCCCGCTAATAAGCATGCAGGCCGTTCTTTGCACATTCTCGATCCTCTTTTTGTACGCTACTTTAATTGGCCACCGCACGCTCACCCAATACATAAGTACAGGCCATACTACGAAAATGAATAGCCAGTATACCAACTCCGGATTCAGGCCCTATCTCTTTCCGATGGCGTTCCTGCACGAGAGCTCATGGCTATACTAGCCTTGTTTATTTTTTGGAAAATGTTGGGCTTTCAACTAAGCTTACTGTCCAAGATTACACCCAGAAATTTTGCCTTGTTAGTAAAAGCTAGTCTCCTGCCATTTAAGAGAGGTGGATCTACTACCGGGATTTTACATTCCCTTGGTAATAGTACCAGTTCAGTTTTGGACGAGCTAATTGCCAGTCCACATCTGATGGTCCAACTCGTAATGGAGGGCGTATTGAATTACCTCCTTCACCGTGCTTAAATATTTCCCAGAGACAGCTATCGCTACATCATCTGCATAAGCAAGCACTCCTATTTCCCTCTCTCTTCATCTCTAGCATCAACCTTTTGATTGCTATGTTCCAGAAAAGAGGAGACAAGACACCTCGCTACGGGGTTCCCTTAGTCACCCGCCTCCTGATTGCGGATTCCTCCAGCTCCGAATTAACCATCTTGCATCTAAGCATGTTATTGATTAACCCGCTTACAGGGTAAGCCACTCCTAGGAACGACAATCCCTCCAGAATTGGTTCCGTCGTTACATTGTCAAAGGCACACTCAATATCAAGGAACGCCACCATTCAAAACTCTTGCAGGAATATTGATTTCTCAATTGTACTTACCAGGGCGATAAGAGCATCCACAGATGTCCCTTTACAGTAAGCATGCTGAGACTGGACCCAGTCACAAGGCTTTTTTTTGGAACGTATATAGATCCATCAGCCTTTCCAAGGTTTTCAGTAGAAAGAATGATACAGTTATGGGTCTTAAGCACTGTTGGGATTTTACAAGTCAAAAATGTTTTACATTTTTTTATGTAAATTATGTAAAAAAACAGCGTAAATTACATAAAACGTAATCAATATGTAAAAACGAAGACAAAACTATTAGCAGAGCCATCTATTTTAAAATGTCAAAAATTTACAAACGTTCGGTGTACCCATTATTAATTAACATTGATAAATGCGTATTTGCAAAATCAATTAGTTTTCATTTACTCAAGTCCGAGTTATAAGTTAGAGATGGTTTTCATCTCCACCCGAGCCAGTTAAGATGATTTTTAACGAAATCGATAGTTATTGTGACAATCAGTATGTCAAAAAAAATTCTACACAGTTAATTATTTCACAAATTATATTCGTTAAATAGTAAGCAGATTTTTTAACAGATTGTGTTTTAGTTACAATAAGACATACAGGAGTTACAAGAGATGGCGCATCTTTGTTTTACGTAAAATTGTTTTTTACATATAGAATGTAAAAAACAACCCTATGTAAATAACACGTTTTTTACATGTTAAAACTCGTGTAAATAACATTGTGTAATTTACACGCCCAACAGTGGTCTTAAGTCATTTGGGTATCAATGCAATAGGCTGACATAGAGCTATGGAATATGCAGATGGTTCTACACACAGTTGGGCGCGTAAATTACAAAATGTAATTTACAGGGTTTTTACATGTAAAATGTATACGCTCATTTTTTACATACTGTAAAGTAAATCATGAATATACTTAAACTTTTATGTTATACAATTGTGCCATCTCTTATCAAAGCTAATTAATTCCAAAATATTCACTGTGTTCTGGACCATTTATAATTATTATTTCGGTTCATGCTAAATGTAGTTTCTATATGTTGTGTTCCAGCTGACCAAACCGATTTATCTAACTTAGTTTTGTCATTTCTTAAGAATAATTTACATATTTTTGTTTACGTTATTTACATGTAAAATGTAAAAAAGTTTTATTCCCAACTGTGATTACATCAATCAGACATATGGCCGTACGTTATCGATTTGGCTATGTAATGGCGCAAAGTAGGACGTAAATACTTAAACCGCGAAAGAGTTAGGAGAGCTTTGAGCCGAAAAACAGAGTGTAAAGATAAAAACCAACAGACACACACTTGCGAATTTGCATCCATATCCGTGTAACTGTGGCTTTTTGTTTAATAAATTTTGAGACATATTTTTTCAATCTGATGTCAAAGCTTCCAGTGTGTCCTTTGTAAAATTAGGAGAGCTTTAGGAGAGCTTTGAGCCGAAAAACAGAGTGTAAAGATAAAAACCAACAGACACACACTTGCGAATTTGCATCCATATCCGTGTAACTGTGGCTTTTTGTTTAATAAATTTTGAGACATATTTTTTCAATCTGATGTCAAAGCTTCCAGTGTGTCCTTTGTAAAATTTAAAGCAGTCGTTACATTTATTTAATTGGTATTGTGTTGAGTCTGTTATTTAAACGCAGCCATTTTATGTTAGAATGGGTGGTTCGAAGAATTTGTGTACGTCGTGTTCGTGTTGGGCTGATTTTCGGTATTTGTGAATTTTTTTGATTTCTGTCTGGAAAGTAAATTTTATGTTTCGGTGTTTATTGTTTGTGTGGGTAGGTTATGAAGTTGTCTTATTGTACCATTGTATAATAGTTTTTTTCGTTAGTAGTTCTTCAGATATATGTAAAGTTTCGTAATGTTTGTATACATATTGGTTTCGTCGAAATACGAGTACGTCATTTTGTAGGTGGTATTATGTCTGGTATTGATTCTATTTTGTTAATTCATTCAATGCTGTTTTTACAGAAGGCTCGTTGGCAATCAGTGTGTTTTCACAAAGGAAATGAGTTAAGTAATTTTGCTATTTTGTTTGCCGCACCGGCATTGTGAAGTCTATAAATGGTCTAATGGTTTGACAGTTTTAAGTAGTTTTTTTTTGTATGGGAAATGTATTTTTTGGTTAGGTTCTTCTGAGTTTTAAATGATTGTCATATAATCATCTCACGAATGTCTCTTATCTATCTGGCTTGATGATGAGTGTGTTATTTTCTAATAACTTATTGTTGATGTTTTTTTACGGAAACTTTTCACTTTGGTACATGTTATGGTTGTTTTTAACGTAAGTTGACTGTTTTTACAAGTGTTCTGATTTTCTTTAATCGGTAACCGGTGCTCTGCTAAGCACTGTCAATGTCAAGTAGTTGTCTGGTTGTTTATATTGAACTTGCCAGACATTATAATGATAATGATGCTTTGATAGTTGTGGAGGTGACAGCTGATGAAAGTTAGACCAGAGTTCCGATGTGGTATTGATTGACAGCCAGTGCGCTGAATCAACCAGCCGATGAAGACGTTTATCTTTTTTGAAAATGTATGGCATCCTATGTGATCTGTAATCTTGGTTCGCTAGTCCGGTTTCGAACTGATTGCGTCATTGATTGGTTGTATGATCAAACAGATCAAATCCTTCCATGGCAATGTTTGTTGCGTTGTGTACTCTTTAAGGTAAAGTTTTGTGATTTATTGTTCGTTCCGTGTCTTTTGTTTAATTGTCTTCCTATCATAAGCCGAGATCATTTTGTAGTACGCTTTCGTTATTAATTTTGATACTGATAAAACTAGAGACTAAGTTCAAACCTGGGATGTAACAATTTGGCCATAATAATTGAGGTTCTTTCCACCACATGGTAAATTGGCGGTACAGCCATACGACATCAAAATTAACATGCATTACTGGCATTTTATAGATACTTTTTTGCATTGTATTGGTACTGCTGGAATGTTTTGTAAACCCGATCCGGTAACAACGTGATTTTAATTAAAAGTGTATGGCTCAATTTATATTCATGTTTTCTCGGTCTATACGGTCCTTTTTGTTATTAAAAATATTTTTGCTCATTTTCAATTAATTTAATTTAAACATTTATACTTTTTTGTATTAGTTTTGTTGTTTTTTTCAGTTTGATTGAAAACAAAACTTTTATAAAAAAAAAAAAGAAAAACTTTCCAAAGCTACACAAAAACGAACTTTTTTAATTTTCAAAAAAAAAGTTTTTTCCATGTTTATCTTGTCTTCTGTGATTATTTGTCGCTTGTGGCCTTTTAAATTATTATTTTTATCATTTAAAGCTTTTTTTACTAATGTCAGCATAAAACCGAACATTTTCTAGTTCAGGACAAGAAATGTTGTAATTAAATTCTCGTGGAGGTGCACAATCGTAGAATTATTATAGTTTCAACGCAAAATCCATATTATACCAACTATACAGTAGGACTTTGGTATTCCAATATCCAGATTCGATTCTTCCATTATCATGGGAGTAGGAGTTTTTACTATCAATCCAATGAAGAATAATTTTCATTTCATCGATTATTAATTGTTTTTAATTACATGAAATACTGTTATACCACAAACAAATGAGAACAAAAGCATGTAATTAATTTAATGAAATTAAATTATTTAGAATGTTCAGCTGTAGCACCAAAAGAAAATATTTCACCGAAAAAACAGGCGAATTGAATAGATAATCCAAATGTGTGTATATAGTAAGTAGTAATTTCAGGTTTATAGTGTTTGAGGTAAAAATATAATAAAACTAATAGGTGATACTTAAAAATTCACTATTTATCTGGCATGGGCTAAATTTAACAATTATGGGGCTATAAAATATCCATTAAGAGATTGGTAGCTATGATAATCCTCTTAGTAGATTTCTGGTGTAAATTTTATTATTTATTTTTGTTATTTTGCTATACTATAAATTCTATTGACAGTTGGAAAAAGTAAATAATCGCCTTTATTATTCGAAATTACCTAGAGTATAAATTCGATCACGAGTCCGAACGTCAACAATTGTTTTCTATTTGTCTGGTTAAACAAAATAGAAAGAAAGCTTTCAAGCTCGCAGATTTTTTTACCAATTATAAGTATCAATGTAATTTTGTTATCAGTACACTTATATATAGTTTAGAAGACTAGCTTGTGTTGTCAACCAAAATGTACTTGATTATAGAGGGTACATTTAGTATGGCGTGCCATTTCTATTCAAACTTAATTTGCAAATTGTATCTTAAACCTGTTACCAAAATGGTTACTTTTAGTTGGAATAACTATACAACAGTTGGTGCTTCAGTAATTAGAGCTGCGGCAAATATTGATTAAATGGAATTAAATAACTTAATATTCCTCTTTCATCCAGAAATTCATCTACAATTATTAATATGTTTACATTGTTCTTGGCCACATTTTTTAAAGACAATAAATGTGCCTCCTTATAAGTTCTACTATTAAGTATCAATTGAAGTTTTAATCCTCTTCTATCCAATTGGCTAAGTTTGGTGACTTTCTTATATTATTATCAAATCAGTTATCTAGCACAACGTCAATAGGCTTTTTCACGTATCAAGACAAAAACTTATTCTGTAAAAAACAAATATGTATCTGTAACTAGAAACAGAGGAAACTCTTAAAAAATTATAGTCAAATGATTTTTACACTGCTCTGATTGTTCCAAATTGACTCAGATTATCCTACCAGACACCTTAAAAGAAGTTTAAAAGCTGACTTAGAGTTGGGTGTGCGTACCACTACATAATTGCAGCTTGAGTAAATTCTAAAAGTGAAAACAGTAAGAGGACGGTTTTAGTCTTTTTTAAATGACGGACAGAAAGATACCGTCATTAGTTTTCTTGCTCTGGAAAAGAACTGATTCCGGTGTCGATATGTAAAAAATGTCGATACCGGTGTCGATATGTAAAAAGTATAACGATTTGTATTAAATTAAAAAGTTACCTTAAACATAAGATCAAAAAATGAGTCAAATAAATCACCACCACCAATAGTTAAAAGACGAGCGTAACCCATCTCGTCACAGTGTAAAGACCTAAACAAAAAAATTTCAGGACTAAATCAACCATATTACGGAATGTGCCCGGTACACTCGAAAGCTCTATAAGTTAGATGGAAATATTGGAGTAAAATTCAAAATGAGAAATTATTTTCTTTCAAGGTGATCTCTTGTCTCATATGAAATACACAAACTGTGTAAACCACAACAAACAATTTATAATTTTAACTTTTTCTGTGGTGAACAGTGCAGTTGCCTTACCAGTAAACAGGGCTATTTTCTCCCCGATACCTACTTTTTTGCTATTATGAGTCGTTTTCTTATTTGTAGACTTTTAGGTATTTTCATTCCAATGAATCTCTATATAAATATGATCCCCGCTCCCCAATGATTTTGGAACAACCGTTGCTACAAACAATAAAGCTTGTTGAAAGTTAGTATTAGTCTAGATAATTTTACACATATGAATAATGAATGGAGTGGTCATATTGTACGCATGAGACTCCAAGTATCGCGAATCAATCTATTGTACTGCGCTTCATTAATTTCAACTTCCCACAGTAAAATGGTCACATAATATTTGATAAACTAATGTCTTTATCAAGTAGGCCATACTCTAAAAAGAATGATCTATAGTTTTAAATATAGTTAAGACTACCTGCATATGAGAGTCAGAATGCAAGAGAGTTATCAGTATCTTTGTTTCTTATTATATGTCTTTATACATTCTTTAATTGGTTTGGAAAGATTACAAGCAGTTTAATACGCTTTTAAGTTTAACAAAAGCTGGTGGCTCGAGTGCCATAATTTTAGCATTAGAGATGGTATCAATTCCAGCACTATTACCTCAATAATATGCGTGGAGTTGTTGGGTATAATACCTGCCAATATTATATAATAAAAAGAAGTTGAAAATCTTGAAAAAAGTTGAAAATCATTTTTAGAAATGATCAAATCCATCTCATCAGGCATATGCTACCGAACTTGATGTTCATATTGTGCGATTCGTATATATACTTTCGGACGTGACGCGACAGTACTAGGGAATTACAAGAACTTAACCTCGAAATATCGATTTTATATTAATTGCGTGTGGCGTGAGCTAATTTGCGATTTGTTTGAGTTGCTCTGGAACGCCACAAAGCATTATCATCGTCTATATCATAAAATTTTAAAAAATTCTAAACTGCCAACTTTCAAGTACTAAACGGTAAATTTTACAGGTGTAACAAACCCAAAATTCTCAAAAATTATAGCAAATACTTTGCTTTCTAATTTTTTTGTTTACTTATTGGAGCAACATGTGCAAATTGTTACTTCCATTAGGCGTATAACCGCTCAATTTTAAACTTAAGTCAGTGAACTTTTTCATAGAAGGATTTCGATGGTGTCACTGATGCGAATTTTCTTAAATTTTTTAGGTATATGGTATATATAAGTTACTTTGTTAGTTTTGGAGACAATCTATTGGTAAAAGATAAATCAAAAAAATATAGTTCAGTTAACACCTTTCTTGACCGCCCAGGTGGCGCAGTGGTTAAGCTGCGGCAGTTGGAGCGGGAGGTACCGGGCTCGAAAACCGATTCGGGGCAAGCTGCAAATGGGGTTTTCACCTTCGATTGTTTGGGCGGTGCGATCGGTGGTGTAAAAATGAACATATATCTGGATCCCCGTCGTGTGTAGAATTCATGGGTCGACTCATCTTTCATGTCAGTACTATAGGCTGACATGGAGCTATGCAATGTACAGATGGTTCTACGAAAACTCGGACCTATAGCCGTACAAAGAGTGGTATCACAACGACCCATCGCCGGTCTAAGTGTGCGAAAGCAGTCACAACAACCTTACACTTTTCAACTTCCAATATCATCACTACACTTTTTCCCCTCCCAGGCGCACAATCTCAGTCCCGAAATGTGATTGTTCTTCTAATAAAGTTCAAGCTATCTGGTGTCAAGGTCGTCAGTTGATACTTAAATAGGAATTATGATCCAAAACAGTGCAGTCTATAAGAAGAGTATGAAGAACAGGAGCACTAGAAGTGCTCAACAGTTTTTTCTTCATAAAATAATTTCCCGAAGATATGTGGGCAGTTGTGTGCCAGACCCTGCATATTAAACAGTACCCAAAAGGGCTAGGAAGATTTGCTGCACACCTTCTAATCTAAAAGATCACACGGCGATAGCCTAATAGCCAACTCAACAACTCCAGTAAGTGTTGTGTGCATAGCTCCCACAATGCCCAGCCAAATAAGTCTATGGAAGCGATTTAGAGGTATCACTCTAAGCCATCTTATTGTTCTACGCCACGAAATACGTTTGGCAAACGAAATTATAAGTCTAATCACCGAAACGTATAGTCAATATACTTCTGGGTTTCAGACTACATGATTTACCAAATGACTTTTTGCATATCCAATAAATGTTGCATTTCCCTTCTTTATGATTTTGCCAAATAGAATATTTCCGTTTCTTAACAATAAATAGTTTAGCGCACTCTCGGTTATCCTGATTTTTTTGGATTGAAAATTTTAAAAAAGCACGTTTTGGAATTTTAAACTACCGTTTTTTTTTCTTTACATGAATTTTTCTTTTATAAATTTTTTTACCATCACTTTACCGGCCGACTGTGCTTTTTGATTCGGTTCGTTGACTGCTATCCATTCAGCTGACTGTGTTTTGGATTCTGGTGTGTATAATTGTGAAGCCATGTCTCATTCATTGTCACCTATAGAATTTGATTTTATTGCGGTTTAACAGCGCCAAACACCCTTCTGAAGCATCGATTCGTTGTTGTTTTTGGTGAATGTGAACTCACGTGGCACCCATTTTGCACAGAGCTTCGCATACCCAAATGTTCGTCTAAAATGGTAAAAAAACAACCATCTGGTATTTTTACAATGTCAACTAGCTCGTGCACCTTCAATTTGCATAACCGATTTGTAGTTTTTTTATGTTTTCTGGAATAACAGCCTTACTTGAGCGTCCACTGCGTATTGCAGCATTTGTACAGATACGACCACATTGAAATTCAGCAATCCACTTCTCTACCATTTTTCTCGATGAAGCAATGCTTTATTAAAACTCAAAATCCACTTTTTCCCATTTTTTTTCAAAAAGAAAAATTGCTTCCCACAAAATGCTAAATACAATTCACGAATAAATAGTCAGATTGCTGTCAAATTTATACACGTATCGTTTAAAGGTTAGTACTCAAGTAAAATCATATGGAAAAAATTTCTAGCAACGCCATCTATACGAATTGAATGACCCTGTAATTCAAGATCTTTATTTTCAATTTCTGATGTTGATGTTGACTTAAGTCCTAACCTATGAACCAATAAAAAATATTAAAATATGTTATGGGGATCGCATCAGGCTACACTAAGATTGCGTCTTCGAGAAATACTCAGTTCTTATATATCAAAATTTACTCTTCTCGGTATATCTCGAAAGTTAGGGCTAATGAACATGATTCTAGTAATTATTTTTTATCAGTTGTAACCTTTATATATACCAGTGCAAAATATTAAGAAAGTATGATGAGGATCTGAGGATGTTCAGATTGGCTTTATAGTTTTGTCTCCCAGAAATACTCATTTCTAATATATCAAAATTAAGTCTTCTGAATATATCTCAAAATTGGGGTGTTGAACATGATTCTTTTTATGAGTTTTTATTAGTTGTAACCTTTCGCTGTACCAGTGCAAAATATTAAGAAGGTGTGATGAGGATCTCATAGTCTGTTTGGCTTTAAGAGTGTTTCTTCAAAAAATACTCATTTCTTATATATAAAAATTCACTCTTCTGAATATCTCTCGAAAGAAAGGGTGTTGAATATGATTCTAATTATGATTTTTTATTAGTTGTAACCTTGTCTATATCAGTGCAAAATATTAAGAAAGGGTTTTGGGCATCTCATATTATGTATGTCTTAAAGATTGTGTCTTCAAAAATACTCATTTTTTATATTTCGAAATTCGCTCTTCTGTATACATCTCGGAAGTCAGGGGTTGAACATGATTCTAGTTATGATTTTTTAGTAGTCGTTATACTTCTTTATAACAGTGCAAAATATTAAGAAAGTATGATGAGGATCTCATAGACTGTGAGGCATAAAGATAGTGTCTTCGAAAAACATTCATTTCTTGTATATCAAAATTCACACTCTTGTATATATCTCGAAAGATAAGGTATTGAACATGATTCTAGCTATGATTTTTTAGTAGTTGTAACTTCTCTATACCAGTGCAAAATATTAAGAAAGCGTGATGTGGATATTGATGGTCATATTTACTTTTAGGTTGTGTCTTCGAAAAATACTCATTTCTTGTATATCAAAAGTCACTCTTCTGTATATATCTCAAAAGTTAGGGTGTTGAACATAATTTTAGTTATGATTTTGTATTAGTTCTAGCCTTCCTCTATACCAGTGCAAGACATTAAGCAAGTGGTATGGGGATCTCAAAGTCTGTAAGTATTATATTTAAGATTGTGTCTTCTAGTAATACTCATTCCTTATATACAAAAATTCACTCTTTTAAATAAGCCTCGAATGTTTGGACCTTGATTATAATTATAGTAACGATTTCATTTATTTTAAATTAAAAACAATCAAATTACGTCATATGTGGTAAAAATTTGGAAATATATTTTTAAGGTTCAATACTTTTTATTATCATAAAAAAATATTTTGTTTGTAGGCTAATATTGTTAGAGGTGTCACGATCGATACACGTTTTTTGTGATAATTATAAATATTGAATATATGATAAATAGTTAAGGCTGACACTCAAATATGATAGAAATTCAATTTTTAGTGTTGCCCTAGCAGTTTCTTGGGATAGAAACCATCTTTACATACATACGTGAGAACTCTTATAGGTTATTTATAGGTTTATAGGTCATTAATATTGATCAAAATTAATTGGAGAATTGTGCTGATTTATTTACACCTCTCAAAAATAGTTTAAAATATTTAAAAATTAGTATTAAATATTCACAACACAAAACCACCACTTACTTTATAATAATTAAGCGGTTATAAATAAAGATATGTGTTGGTGTTTATTTATAAAAAAAAAACTAACTATTTTATCATAAATTCCCACCTTACCTTATAAATAATTCAGACGAAATATTTAGGTAACAAAACAGAAAAAATATAAATAAGGTAAAAAAGTTTAATATTTTTTTTTTAGTTTTAACCCATTTGATAAAACAAAATAATAAAACTTTTTCTCGATTTCAGCAAGCCCTTATACACATACCAACAAAAAAGATATAAGATGGCAACAACAAACAAAAGCAGAAATAAGTTTTAATATAACCATTCAATTTTCAGTGGCATACCTAACCATTTATCTCAACCTCAAATTGTTATTTTAGTCACTTTGTTTTTATTAGCATTGTTATTATCTGAAATAATTTAAATATTTAGAGCTGTGTATCGAATATCGACTACAACAATATAAGAAAATAGATTCAAAATCTCATGAAAATTTCAAAACAAATAACAATAAAAATGAGAAGAAATTCGGTATAAAACTTCCAAATAAAAAAAAAGAAATTCGTTTTGGTAAGTTCTTACTTGAAAAGTATTACGATTTTAGTTTATTTTACAAAAAAAAAAAAAATAAGTAAAGAAACTTAAACATCTCCTTTTATATCTACTTAAAATTCAAATATAGTTCTCAACACTGTCATAAAATCCAAATTAAAATAACATTAAATCAGAATTTTCCCTTTTTTCTTATTTTTCCCTGGTTCAATTTTAGTTATCCGTCTAGTGTTGAAATTTACTCAGGTTTTAAGATTTTTGTCTTGTTTTTGTTTTAGGACGATATTTACTTTTTTTTTTTTATCGTTATCTAAAAATATATATTAGACTTTGAGAATATACATGATGTTTACATTTTGTACCTTTATATCGGGATTTGGAAAGATTTTGATAGGGAAAAAGGCGAGAAAATAACCTTCTCGGAATAAATTGAAATGAATCTAGAATAATAAAATTGTTGGAAAACTACGACTTAAGTAAAAACAAAAACGGTATTTTGTTGATGATGGTGATCATTTCGGGGAATGAATGAAAAACGTGTGTCAAATTAAGTGATTATAAATTTCTCGAAGTGACCAAATTAAAAACTTTTTGAATTTTATTAAAACCTTACTTAATGGGGTTCTTTATTTTATATTCATAGGCTCATAATCAACTTAATATATTCTTTAGGACAGATTTACGTATTTGGTTGATATTCATAATCATGTGCATACCCATAGCTTTTCTCTCTCTCTCTCTCATGTAATATGCTTTCTTGACATATAGGAATATCTGGTTTAGATCGCAAGATGTTTCAAAGTACTTGTAGTGTTTGGACTAAATCAGGGGAGAAACAAGTCTTCCCAAACGAGAAGTATACCGCAATAATTCTTGCAATTAAAATCGCATTTCTTAAAGATCGGGTATAACGCGGCCACTTTCCATTCAGAGCAAATCTTCATTCTTGCTAGAATGAGGGTATTCGAGCATATCTTCATTCTTGCCATGACAATCGAATAAAGTCGAAAAGAATATCTCTGCCTCTTCACATGAACCGATTTTTAACTGGGTTAAGTATAATGCGGTGGAACCAGCAAAACTGGCGACAATGTTGGTTTTCTAACTAGTACCATCAGCATTAGCACTAAATAATCTAGATTCTTAGTTACTTTGTTTTTGTTACGACTCTCAACGGCTCGTATCTGGATTAATGACGCCTCAGACGAAGATTAAAAATAAACGACTAGAGTTTAGTCAAAGTAAAGGGTCCGCCATCTAAAGTTTTTTTTTTCAACTAGTGCTTATTTCGTGAATGGTAACACTTAGCTCATGTCTGATTTGACAGATAATTAGTTTTATCTTTCCGCTGAACGAATGGTTGTGTATACGCTTGAACAACGCTGGGAAATATTGCGACATTACTTTGAAAATCATGGTAATGTTGCAGAATGTGTGCGAAAATTGCGCACAGATTTTGGAACAAGAGAAGCACCGTCAGCTCCGTATGTTCGTTATCTTGTGAAAAAAGTGAAAGAAACTGGCATCCTCATCGATAAACCAAAGCGTGAAAAGCCAAAAACAGTGCGTACACCCGAGAATATTGATACTGTGGCAGAAAGTGTGCGTGATGCGCCATCAACATCAATTCACCGTCGTTCTCAACAATTGAACATTTCGGAGACATCATTGAGACGAATTTTGCATAAAGACCTTGGTATGACGCCATACAAAGTCCAATTGGTTCAGGAATTGAGGCCAACTGACCATCCAATGCGTTTTCGCTTCGCTGAGTGGGCCTGCGATCGACTTACAGAAGATGCCAATTCTGCCAAAAAAATCATCTTTTCGGATGAAGATCATTTTGATCTTGGCGGATATGTAAACAAGCAAAACTGTCGCATTTAGGGCACGGAAAACCCGCACGCATACATTGAAAAGCCGGTACACCCAAAACGAGTCACTGTTTGGTGCGGATTTTGGTCCAGAGGCATAATTGGGCCATTTTTCTTCGAAAATAAGCAAGGAGTGGCCGTTTCAGTCAATGGCGATCGTTATCGGACCATGTTGAACGAATTTTTGTTCACAAAAATTGAAGAGGAGGATATTGGCAATATTTGGTTTTAACAGGACGGCGCTACGTGCCACACAGCTGAAGCTACACTCGATGATTTGCGCCCTGTTTTTGAAGATCGCAATTATCAGCCGCAGAGCTGATGTCGTTTGGCTACCTCGGAGCTGCGATTTGACACCGTTGGACTATTATTTGTGGGGTGCCCTCAAAGATAAGCATTACGCCATCAAGCCAGAGACAATTGACGCTTTAAAGGACAATATTCGTGAAGCCATTGGTGAAATACAGCTGCACACAATCGATAATGTGCTTAAAAATTGGACCGATCGTGTAGGCTACTGCATGGCCAGCCAAGGCAGCGATTTGAATGAAAATATTTTCCATTATTAACCGGAAGGATTGAACTTTTAAATAAAAAAAGAAATTTGAGAAAATATTCAGTAGTTTTTTTTTATTGCATTTTCAAAAAAAAAAGAGTTATTTGGCGGACCCTTTAGTTATTATGTAGTAATTAGTTATTACTTCACTTTTATTTCTCCAAGTTTAGTTTTTTCACTCAATAAGTATTAAACGGCTAGCCGATCGCCACTGTTGTGGGTGCTGTGACATTAGTCTTCATTTTACTTTAAAAACTTTCACTCTTCACTAAAAAAAGTTAAGTTAAGTTGTTGTGGCTGCTTTCGCACACTTAGACCAATTTTGAACCGTTGTGATACCACTCTATACGGCTATAGGTCCGAGTCTTTTCGTAGAACCATCTGCGCATTGCATAGCTCCATGTCAGGCATATAGTACTGACATGAAAGATGGGTCGGCCTATGGATTCTAAACACGACAGAGGATCCAGATATGTTCATTTTTCACCATTGATCGCACCGCCCAAACGATCGAAGGTGAAAAACCCATTTTGCATCCTGCCTCGAATCGGATTCGAACCCGGTACCTCCCGCTCCAACTGCCGCAGCTTTAACCACTGCGCCACCTGGGCGGTTCACTCTTCACTAGTTAAAATATGATATCTTCTCCAAGCCGCTCGAAACTAGTCTTTCCTTAACGATATTTAATTAAACATATCACTGATCAATCTATTCGATTCAGCTTCTACCGTTCTCCTTCCATCGACCTTACCACGAGTACAAAAATCACGATCCTCATGCTGGAAACTGTCGTTCTTTCAACAACCTAGTCTTTGGAAATTACCAATTTAATTATATTACTACACCAGTAGTTCGTTTTCAACCAAGCACCACTCGCAATCGATTGTGGTGTACTACTTTCTACTGGCTGATGACTGATTCGGCTTGTTAACAATTTCGGTATACGTACCTCAGCTTGTGCCACATATCCAACATATTCAGATCCCGGCTTATACCATTGATACTTATTTTGTCAGCTTGTCTTTCAGCTTTCATTGAGACTCCACAGTGCTGCTATTTGCAATGCCAAAGCTAGGACTTCTGCAGGCTGCACTTTCTAAGCTCAGATATAGTTGGCTTCCCATTAACACGCCGTGGATAGCATAGATGAATGTATCCACCACTAGCTCACCCCAATGCTGTCTATTGTAGTTTGGGTGGGCCAAGTGTACCAGTCGAACGACGTCGAGTAGCAACTCTAGTATGATATGTTGAACCTGCACGTGATTTTCGCCATATTTTATCCCAAAGACATCTATCAATTTTTCGAGATACTGTCTGCAAAATTTCGGCGGCTACACCACGCAACGCCCATATCAGCACATTTTTTCGTTGTTGACTATCGACTCCTGCTAATGCGATTTCGAAACGCGTCGTAAATGTTGCTGCTCAGCAAAGAGATCAGCCAGCTGTTTCTGTCGTTCCTGCTGCTGCTTTTGTTGTTGCGGTAACTTATCAAGGATTTAGGCCAATTACTGCTGTTTTTAAGCAAGAAGTGCTTGCGGCATTGATTGCATTTGATCCGTTGGTGGAGCTCGACTATCGGACAAGTCATATTTTAACCAGTGAAGTATTAAATAAAGTGAGAATACTGGTATATAACTAGACATCGATTCCACCAGATTTAGTTGCCTCGTAAACTTTGGTATAACATTTTTTGATCCGAATATTTACGAGACATACATTTTGAATAGTTAATGGATAACCCATTAGGAGTATCATTTACTGTGACGTAATTTGTTGGTGGATTTTGTCAGTACTGATTATATAAACAAATTCTGGAATAATCAGTAAATCAATGCTGAGAATTAGCTATATCGATTTCGAAATGTTTAATCAGGCAAATACCCAAATTCTGTGTTATTTCCAGTTTAAATTCCGATTAACTTTATTCATTTATTTACTTTTAAATCGATGATGTAAGCCTGATTTCCATTATGAAAAAATACTGACAAAATGATCAAGGCGGGATAAAAATGTAATTTTTCTTAAAGTGCGAGTGAAATAAAAAATATTTCCAGTACAAAAAATTTATTCAGTACTGAGTAAATTTTTATGGTTACTGAGAAAATAATTATAGCAGTACTTACAAAATATATCAAGAGAAGTAGTTTTATTCAGTACTGGAGAAATATTTTATAGGAAAAATAAAGATGGATGAATTTTTATGGTCAAAATAATTTTAATATTTGGTTTTGTGCCATTCATCTTAATTTATTGTGAAAATAATTGAAATAATGAATAATTATGTTAAGTTTATATTTTTTAAATTTATTGTTGTAGATTTAAAGTGTATTTTGTTTTTGTTTTTAAAAACAAAATAAAATTGAAATTTATTGGTTATGTTACACGCATCTGTCAATGCATATCCACTATAAGAAAAAGAAACAAGAAAAAGACGATCTCAGTCACTCTAATGGCATTTTTAATTTTTTTCTCGCTTTGGTTTTTTTCAGTAAAAAATACTGACAACATTTTTTTCATAATGGAAATCAGCCTGTACCCTCAAACAATATAAACGAATGAATATTCTGTATGTCTGCCTTTATCTTTCCAATCTGTTTTGGGGCTAAAGGCTCTCCAAACTCTTTGACGGTTCGCTGGGCACTTTTAAACTTTCTACTTTTTTCATACACATCTTCAGACGACTGTTCAAATTGAGTAGCTTATAACGAACCGGTATTGAACATCATTTGGAAAAAAATATTTCTTTCAAGGCGCCTTTATGGTTGTGTTCGTTCGTTCGTCCGTTCGTTCTGTTATTTTATTTTTATGATTTATGGTTGATGAAAAAATCGCAGTACGATTTTGTCGCTACCTATTATCAGAATATTTAAATTTTTAACGTTGTTAGAATTCTTGTGCATCATTGAAGTGTTTGTTTATTGGATTAAAAATCTGTTAAAGTTGTAATATGGATGATGATGAGGTCAATATTCTTTTACAAGGTAATGATATTGATGTATGTGAAGTTGGCCCAAAAATCAACCCAAAAAAATGCTATGGCAACACGAAAAATTAAATTTCTATCATATTATAGTGTCAGCCCAAAAAAAAAATATATTACGACTTATTAATGATGTCAGCCCAAAAAACTATATCTATCGTGATATATAAAAACTGTCAGCCCAAAAAAATTGTATCACGACAGAAAAAATTTACAGTCAAATACTCTGAACGAAAATTAAGAAAAGTACACATTGTATGAATTGATTTTAAAATAATTTTTTGAAAGTTCTGGTCTAAATCATCACCAGTGCAAAGTATTGAACCATTCCAATGGGGATCACATAGCCACAATGGCCCATATATAGCAATTCGAAAAATGTTCACTTCATTTCAATGTATGTGAACATTTTTAGTTTTGGTCATCGGTCTCGCTATGATATTTTGATAGTTCTTGTCTAAATCATCACCAGTGCAAAGTATTGGACGATTCCAATGAGGATTTCATAGCCACAATGGCCCATATATAGCAATTCGAAAAATGTTCACTTCATTTCAATGTATGTGAACATTTTAGGTTTTGGTCATCGGTCTTGCTATGATTTTTTGATAGTTCTGGTCTAAATCATCACCAGTGCAAAGTATTGGACGATTCCAATGGGGATCTCATAGCCATAATGGAATATATATAGCAATTCGAAAAATGTTCACTTCATTTCAATGTAAGTGAACATTTTAGGTTTTGGTCATCGGTCTTGCTATGATTTTTTGATAGTTCTGGTCTAAATCATCACCAGTGCAAAGTATTGGACGATTCCAATGGGGATCTCATAGCCAAAATGGCCTATATATAGCAATTCGAAAAATGTTCACTTCATTTCAATGTAAGTGAACATTTTAAGTTTTGGTCATCGGTCGCGCTATGATATTTTGATAGTTCTGGTCTAAATCATCACCAGTGCAAACTATTGGGCGATTCCAATGGGGATCACATAGCCTAAATGGGCCATATATAGCAATTCGAAAAATGTTCACTTCATTTCAATGTATGTGAACAATTTAGGTTTTGGTCATCGGTCTCGCTATGATTTTTTGATGTGTTTTATTTAGACCAGAACTATCAAAAAAACATAGCAAGACCGATGACCAAAACCTAAAATGTTCACATACATTGAAATGAAGTGAACATTTTTTGAATTGCTATATATTGCCCATTGTGGCTATGTGATCCCCATTGGAATCGTTCAATACTTTGCACTGGTGATGATTTAGACCAGAACTATCAAAATATCATAGCGAGACCGATGACAAAAACTTAAAATGTTCACATACATTGAAATGAAGTGAACATTTTTCGAATTACTATATATGGGCCATTGTGGCTATGAGATCCCCATTGGAATCGTCCAATACTTTGCACTGGTGATGATTAAGAACTATCAACAAATCGTTTAGAAATCAATGCATTCTTTTGTAAGTGTATAAATTGGTAAATTTTTACTATTTATAATTGTGATACAATTTTTTAAGGGCTGACACTGTTTATCTATCACGATAGATATTTTTTTTGGGCTGACATCAATAATATGTCGTGACATAATTTTTTTTCCGGCTAGGATAGAAATATTTTTTGTAGTATATATCGGCCATTATGGTTGTGATATTTTCATAATGATTATCTGTTTTTTTCGAATTCTAAAAGAGAATCTTACCTTACCAATGACTAAAAATATTATATGAAATAAATATAATCTTTCAATTTTATATCGCTTTTATTATTTTTGTCGATTAACACGTACCAATCTGTTCAGTTTTGATTTTAATTATGAATTCTATTAAATATTGTATTTAATATACAAATACAAGTCTTACCTTAGAACATACATATATTTTGTGTTATACACATTATATTTTATTATTTAATGTTCATATTATTATATTTATACATCTATATCATGAAAGTTTTCATTTTATATGTTGGTGTTGTCAGCATTAAAAATCGTGTTTTTTTGGGATATAATTTTGGGCCAACTTCACAAAGGTATGATATTGCGGATATCGCAATACTATGTTTATATAAGAAATCGCGTAAACGAAGGAAGTGTGATGCCCGAGAAGTTCTTAAACAACGAGCTATTCTTGGGTATTATACAAATTTGATAGCCGAAATGCGATTGTACGATACCGAATCATTCGGAAATTTCCATAGGATGACGCCGCAAGTTTTTGATGATCTACTGTATATAATTGAACCCATTATTATACGAGAGACAACTGAATCTTTTTAGGACCATTTAAGATCGTTGGTTTTCCCCAAATTGGAAATTACAACGTGGAAACACATTTCATCAGATTTTTTTTCAAAGTGGAACTTCCCCAATTGCTTAGGCGCTATTGACGGCAAACTTGTAATTGTCCAAATAAATCACGGAAGAAACAACGACGGCGGCATTTTTAAAAAAAAGTGAATTTGGGGTAAAAATTATAGAGAATTATCTTGTTGAAATTCATATTAGGAATTTCTCTAATGTGTGACTTATTCTACTTTTAAATTCAATCAAATCAAAATTTGATATTATAAGTTCAAAAAATATTCCTTATAGTGGATTTTTATTTTTTATAAATATATTCATGATAAATACTGAAGATGGCAACTTGATTGCCGAAATATATTTATAAAAAATAAAAATCCACTATAAGGAATATTTTTTGAACTTATAATATCAAATTTTGATTTGATTGAAGAGAATTATCCTTCGGTGCAGCTACCAAGCCCTGTAATACTACCGGGCAGCACCATAACTGTGCCTTTTTGTTGCATTGGAGATGAGGCGTTTTCGTTACAGCAAAATATAATGCGCCCATATCCAGGGAGGCGATCGATGGACTTGAGCAACGAAAAATTATTTTTAATTATAGATTATCAAAAGCCAGGACGGTGGTGGAAAATGCATTTGGAATTTTAAGTACCAAATGGCGTATTTATCGAAAACCATTATAGGTAGTAGAGTAACCGTTGAAAATGTTATAAAAGCAACCGCATGTTTGCACAATTGGTTACAAATGAGGTCAGAAATCTCATATCAATACTTTAAAAATGAACCTTGGGGACCATTACGATAGAAGTGGCAATCTGATTTTTGGGGAATGGCGTGCCGATGAGAATTGGACCAGATTACAAGATATTGGATGAATGGGTTAGAATAACGCATCTAATCTAGTGATGCTATTTGCATTAGAAATAAGTTTGCTAATTATTTTACATCAGTATATATATTGTTGGCAAAATAATAATTTAAATTAATGAATAAATAGGGACAAAACTCATTTTAAGTAAAAACATCTATTGTAGTTTATTATTAATTCAGTTAACGTGGTTTGTTAATGTTTAATTTTTTTATTCTGTTTTATAATGTTTAAATAAATTTAGAACAGTGATCCTGAACTCCATTTGATTATCATCGTTTAAATTTGTGAACTCCCTTGCCGCATCCATTAAAAATGGATCAATATTTTCGCAATGATAATTTGGTAATCTTTCACAGACAATCTGCTGATTTCTTTTCATTGTTTTATGTAAATCATCTAGTACCGGCTGTACTTCTAGATCCTTCTTTTTATGTGTTTTTGTTGCAGACGTTGATGGTGACGGTAAGGGCATTGACGAGAAATGCATAGTATCATCAACATCGTTACTAAATTGTAGCTCAAGTTGTTCATATATTGATGTTGATGGTATCAATTTTATAATTTTTCAATCAGATGGTATCAATTTTATACTTATCATTTTGAAGTACACACTCTCGAATAGTGAAACCGAAAAAGGCTTAGTATATCAGTTATGATTTATTAGATCGTATACATAGTTACATGTATAACTGTGGTAATTCTAGAGCTAATACATGCAAATAATCACGGATCGCAAGGAACGTGTGCTTTTAGTAGATTAAAATCAATCGATACATTAAGGTATATTTATATACTGTATCGTTTATAAGATGAATCTGAATAACATGTAGATCGCATGGTCCAGTACCGGCGATAAATCTTTCAAATGTCTGCCCTATCAACTATTGATGGTATCTAGGACTACCATGGTTGCAACGGGTAACGGAGAATCAGGGTTCAACTCTGGAGAGAGAGCCTGAGAAACGGTTACCACATCTAAGAAAGGCTTTAGTCGCTCTCGTGGCAGAGAAGGTAACGTACTTGCTCTGTCAATCGGGGGTCTCGGGTTCGATTCCCGGGGTGGTGACGATACATCAATCACGATTGGGTGTTTTTAATCTGTATGTGTATGTGGGTTGAACCGTGGGCCTCTAATGGCATTGAGTTCTGGAATTATTTCCGCCTTCTTTAATTATTTTTATTTTAAGAAAGGCAGCAGGCGCGTTAATTACCCAATCCCAGCACGGGGATGTAGTGACGAAAAATTACAATACAGGACTCAATCGAAGGCCCTGTAATTGGAATGAGTACACTTTAAATCCTTTAACAAGGAACAATTGAAGGGCAAGTCTGGTGCCAGCAGCCGTGGTAATTCCAGCTCCAGTAGCGTTTATTAAAGTTGTTGCGGTTAGAACCTTCGTAGTTGAACTTGTGTCAAGCAAAACTGGTTCGTACATCATCTTGATGCTATGACGTATTACTGTAGTGGTTTAAACGTAAGTTTATCCACGTAATAAATCTAAATTAGTGCTCTTTACCGAGTGCTGGTCTGTCTAGAACAGTACAATTACTTTGAACAAATTAAAGTGCTTAAAGCTTGCCATTTGTGCCTAAATATTTTCTGCATGGAATAATGGAATAAGCCGTCTGTTTTTTTTCAATTGGTTTTTAGATCAAGACGTAATGATTAATTGAAGCAGTTGGGGGCTTTAGTATTACGGCGCGAGAGGTGAAATGTGCAAAAGAGAGGTGAAAGCATTTGCCAAAGATGTTTTCATTAATCAAGAACGAAAGTTAGAGGCTCGAAGGCGATCAGATACCGCTCTAGTTCTAACCATAAACGATGCCAGCTATAGCAATGGGATGGAGCTACATATATGGCTCTTTCAGTCGCTTTCCGGGAAACCAAAGCTTTTTGGCTCCGGGGGAAGTATGGTTGCAAAGTTGATACTTAAAGGAACTGACGGAAGGGCACCACCAGGAGTGGAGCCTGCGGCTTAATTTGACTCAACACGGGGAAACCTACCAGGTCCGAACATAAATGAGTAAGACAGATTAATAGCACTTTTTCGAATCTATGGGTGGTGGTGCATGGCCGTTCTTAGTTCGTAGAGTGATTTGTCTGGTTAATTCCGATAACGACCGAGACTCAAATCTCTTAACTAGATGCCGGCATGGTTATGGTGTAGAAACTTTGCAGACTTTTTTGCCTCTGTTATCCATGTTTCTAACGGGATGTTAGGTGTCACTACTACTGATTGAATATATATTAGTATTCCTGAGAGGTGATCACCGTGATGCTTCTTGTGTTGTGGTTGTTTAACCAAAGTTGACCGAACTTGTATATTTAGAGGAAGTAAAAATCGTAACAAGGTTTCCGTAGGTGAACCTGCAGAAAGGTCATTAAAGAACATGATCAAGAAAACGAAAACAATAAAATTTACATTCATGGAGTTCGATACTATAGTAATATTCGATTAAAGTTTTTCGCTCAAACTGCGTGAAGTTATGTGAGCTGCAGGACACATGAACATCAACATTTTGAACGCACATTGCGGTCCATGCTAATAGTATATAAATACTCTGCTTGGACCATATATGGTTGAGGGTCACTAATATAAGTCACTAATGATGAACTATTTAAAGAAATCCATTTCTCGTATCACCCATTTATTTTTTGTATTTAATTCCTTATAGGGGAACTGCAACTCTGACACTGTTGTTGGCACACCGCACATCTAAACCTTATTTTTAGGTTTCGCCATTTTGACTAGCATTCCTTAACTTCAAAACAAAATTCCTTAACTTCAAAATCTATTTCGCTTACCTGAATTTGATGACATTTTTTTTTAGAAAATTAATAATTCGTGTGGATAAATTATTAAATCGTTTGACTGTCTGATTTTCTAACGTATGCGAACGAAATTTGAATGATATATCTCTCCTTAATTTACATTTGACACATGGTTGTCTGATACTGTCTCTTTTCCTCCATGTTCGTTCAGTTAAAATGTTAAAGTCGAACCAACTTGATGAAAAAATGCAGAAGAAAACAAACGTCATTTTGGTGGAATTTGATTGGTTTAAAAAAACAGAATGAATGAACGCACACAACCATAAAGGCGCCCTCCAATGATGGCCGTATTTGCAGCTAATATGGTTCATTCCGAAGGTAAAATTTTCGATGACGCGTTCCAGCTTTTACACAAGTAATGTTGGTTTCTAATTCCTCAATCGTAACCGACATATCCATGTTGATCTAGTGGGTCAATTCACCGCTCCGAAGCCATAAAACACTTCAAAACTCTTCAAGTCAAAAATGGCAATATTGTTTATTAATGTAGCCATTAAGCCTTAAATGGGGCTCATCGATGAACATAATTTTGTCGCCATTGACAATTACGGTCCAGGCGGCCTCATTTAAAAAAAAAATATAGGCCGATGATTCCACTATCCCATTAACCACACCAAAACTCTTTATTCCAATTGTGCTTATTAACCCAGAAATGGGCCTCGTCGCTGAGCATAATTTTTGTCGAAAACAGTAGACCTTCTTTAAGCTTTACAAGAGCCCGAACATTGAAACGGTGACTTTTTCATCACGATACATTATCAGCTACTGCCTGGGTGTAATCTATTTGGTCCAATATTATCCAATTGTGAACACTGGGTATTAAATTTTTGGATGATAATAGTCTCATAAAACGAATAAATGGATTAATTATAATACAAATGCTGGAAACATCAAACGACAAAGTGATTGAATGAACTGTTTGATTTTAATCGCGATTTCAAAGTTCAAATACATTCTGTCCAAAGTTCCATTGTGAAATACAATATAACATAACATAGCTTTCTACCTATTATAACCTATGTATGTACAAAAGTGTAATGACATTTTTGGATATCCAATTTTAATATCAATTCATCTCCAATGTTAACAATATATTCAAATTAACATTTGACACATGGTGATACAACTAAACCCGATTTATTTCGATAACGTGTCAAATGTTTTAAGTGGAATTTCAAAGATGTGAAAAATCTTGATTTTTGTCTTTTTGTTTTTTTTTTCGGTTGCCACACAAAAAGGCAAATAATCAATATCTTAATACATGTACGAGTATGTTACAGATATACACATATTTTATCGATGTATACATACATAATATGAAATGTGTAAAATCTGAAATACATATTTAAATTTGTATCTAGACAAAACATAATGTATTTATGTAACAACACCGCTTAACATTGTATTTTTCGCGTATATCACATGCAAAGCAAACAATAAAAATAGAAAATGCCTTGCGCCATGGAAAAACCAGTGTAACAAACAGAAACAAAACAATATTATAAACCACCAAAAGGGGGTGTATGGGTGGGTTTTTTTTCAGTTGGATACGTATATTTATGTAAATTGTTGTTTTGTTTTTGTTTTAAAAACAGAAAAAAAAAACAAATACTTCATGCATAAACAATAGAGAGCAGCTTTTTGCTAGATAGATCTCACTACAGGGATTCTTGATTACAATGTTGATTATAAAGCTTTGTTCATCATTATTATTACTATTTTTTATGTTATTATGTTTTTTTTAATGTTGCAAAATTCAAATTTTTTGTTTTATAAAAAACTTAATTTTGCAATATTTTATTTTATGTATTACGAATTGTTTTTGTTATTCGTTAATTAATTATTTTTTGTTAAAGATTTTTATGACATCCATTTAATCATAAAAGCCGTGATATAAAATCAACTTTATTGCATTTATGTCAAATTTAAATTTTTTTGTTTAAATATTTGACAAATTATTGAACTACCATGTTACACTAGAGAGTTTTCTCGCATAAAGCGTACAAAAAATGTATATTTAGTAGTCAACCTAGTTTTGATTATATTGCCAAACAAAAAATGCTTGCATGGTGTCATTTATAAATGCATGCATTGCTGTCATTCAATAAGTCCGTAGGGTAAGTAAGAAAAAACAAAATTCTGACAAAATTCGATTTTATTATTAAATATAGTTGCCTTCGTGGGCGATACAACTAAAGGGTGGTTAAATTTTAAGAGCCGGCGGTGAACCACACCTAAACGTCAAGTTTTTTTCTGCATTTAATTTGACATTTCTCAATTTCACACTAACTTAATATGAACCATGGAAAGATACACAATCTTAACGCGTTGCTCGATTGTGTATCTTTCCATGCTGTATCTTTCCATGGTCGTTATTCAGGCATATTATGATAATGGGCGTTCAAATCAAAATGCATATCGTGCACTTCGTGAATTTTTCGATCAATTTAATCCGTCTAATTTTATTATTTTTATTAATCTGTATTTAAAGCTTTTGTCTATACCATTCAAAGTCAAATTAGATATTCAAGAATTTTAATTAGAGTTTTAGATAATAGTTGAAAAAATTGGGTTTGCGGATTAATTTGGTTATTAAAAACGAGTTTGAATGTGAACAAACACCATATAAAATAAAAAGTTATTTTGGTAAATCTTATATGTTGACTTTGTTAATCAATAGACGATATTTCCAAAATGGAAGAATAACCTGAACAGTTATTTTCTAAATTAAACCCGACAAAAAAACTTGCGGTAATGCATTAAGTCGAATGCAATGAAAATATCAATGAAGTGAACAGTGTCTGGGCAGTATTGAAACCTCGGTTGTCGATGTCGCTCAGCACACTCTCGGTATAGTATAAACTGTGCCTAAAAATGCTTTCTTGGATTGGATGAATGCTTTCTTACTAGGAGGACAGCTTAAAGAAATTGTAGACCGAAGAAACACGAATGGTGGAAGGCTAAGGTCTTGAAAGTACAACAACACAGTAATGAGCACAATTCGTGTCGCTTATTTAAAGTAGTCACCGGATTGAACTATACCTTAAGATCTTTGTGTTAACGTCGATGCGATACATGGTGTGAATATTTTTCTGACCCAATTAATGTTTCATATGTATCACAAGCTGTATTTTGATACCCTCAAATACAGCCCGCAGAGATGATCTATGAGTATCCATCATATGAAGAATTCACCATGGCCATGCAGAGATTAAAGAAAAATCGTTCACCGGGTTTATTGCATTAATTCAGAGCTCTTGATATTCGGAGGGCTAACTTTGTGGAACTGTCTTTTCCACCTAATCCGATTGGTATGGCGAAATGAAGTTATGCCAGAAGAATGGAAAGTGGCCGCGTTATGCCCAATACTCAAGAAGGGTGATCGCTTGAAATTCGAGAATTATCGCATCACTACTCTGGCGATGGAAATTGTCGGTGACTACCAAGGAGGATTCCGCTCAAATCGGTAAATCAAAGAAAAAGTTTTTTCGCTACGGATAGTTTTTTCCTAGTACCAAAGAGAATAAATATAAAGAGGAACATCTTATATGAACCGAGGTTGCTATAAACTAAAATTATTTCTGAGTTATTTTGTTATGGCAAACGAAATAGGATGAATAGCTATATGTTTATTTTTTTCGTTTTCTCTTTCGAACGACAGAAAAAATTTTTTTTGATTATTTCAATGACTCGCTTACTATTTCATATTATAATTCGATTGTTAAATGAAATAGATTTATTATATGAAAATATATCTATTCCATTTTGAAAAATAAAACGAAATCAAAAATATATATTTATCCTATTTCGTTTGCCATCACCCTTTGCCACGGTCATGTTCTGTGTACTGATCCGAACCTCATGATACAGAGATCATTAAAGGAATAACCGCCGGTAGGCGAAGGGGTCGCTGTTGGTGACGATGGTTCTACGGCGTAGAGGGTGATCTGGCACCATCTTATTGTCTGTAAAAACCGTAAAAAATACTGTATGTCAAAAAATACTGTTACTTTTAATTCAGGCTTCAAAATTTATTCATCATCCATTTTATATTCTCGGCACAATAAGTTGGTTTGGTTCTAGAAGTCTCTACTATCTGTTTTAGTTCCAAAAAAACACAGGGTGAACAATTTTTTCATTCCCAGCGCTTATAGTCTAGATATGAAAATTGGGTTGGGGTCAGTCCATGAGTTTTACACCACTGATCGTAATCGAATGATAAAAACTCGTTTACTAAATTCGAATCGCTCAAACTACCGCAGCTTTACCTCTGCGTCATTTGCTTAGCGCAAAAAAATACGTAGTTTCAAGACGAATTATTCAAAAATAGTCTCCCACTACTAAGTGTTTTTTAAATTGATGTAAGTTTTGAACTAGGTTTGGTGATTTTTTCTAACTAATAATTTTTAAATCACTTGGTTTGCCCAATAAATAATTTTAATGTTTGAATGACCATATTGCAAGACCTCACATCTTCAATAAATATTTATCGCACGACCTCCAATAAATATTTATCAATCAAATTTTACCCGAACCTGACTACACTGAAAAAAATCCTACATTTATGTAATGAAAATCGGCATAAATGTAATGAATTATACATCAAAACTGCGCCGATGTAAAAGTACATTAATAATACAATTTAAGTTCATCAATATATTGAACAAAAAAACAAAAAATATAAATTTATTTTACATAACATTTATAATTCAGGTTGTTGTATTTATGTTGTGGTTCACGTATGATATAAAACTAATTTTAATAATAATGCAACTTAAAATATTTTTGAAGAATAAATTCATACTATTTAGGTAACAAATTTTAAAGTTAATGAAAAAATTGTAATATTTAAGAACCAGTTTGATTATTTTAATGCAAATATTCATAGTATTAAAGAAATCTTAAATGATATTTATGAATAAATTTTCATATTAGTTTTAGTACTTATGAAATTATTCACAAATAAAATGATGTAAATCATAAATAGCATAGTTATTATCATAATTATTACTGAAATGTTCATGTAATTTAGGGCTTAAGGTTCATTAATAATAAAGTAAATCCGTAGTATTTATGTAAAGGACAAAATTTATATATATATATATATATATATATATATATATATATATATATATATATTTATATATATATATATATATATATATATATATATATATATATATATATATGTATTTATATATATATATATATATATATATATATATATATATATATATATATATATATATATATATATATATATGTATATATTTATATATATATATATATATATATATATATATATATATATATATATATATATATATATATATATATATATATATATATATATATATATATATATATATACATATATATATCGCATAATTGTAACTTTCTGTTTGTTTATTTGTAAAATGAAACACATTACATTACAATTTTTAATTTTATATTTGTTAAATCAAATATTGAAAATAAAGCAACCTATAGTATATGAAACATATATTGTCAAAAAATAAAATACAATTATTTCAAATAAAATTCGAAATTACCTATTATTGATTAACAAAACTTTCAATTTTTTCTAAAAGCAAACTTACATTTAAAAATTGGTTTTTCATTACCCAACTACGAGTCACGGCGCTTATGTCTAGGACTTAAAGAAATTTCGCCCAATCAAAAGTTTCACTCTACGTATCTAAGGCTTCCAACAGCATTATACATCTTTGTTAATGATTTGTATGGTCTTCCATCTCATGTAGACTGCTGATGTAAACCACACCTTTGGATACATCTTAAATAGTATTTTTGGTGGCACATTTATTGCCCATGTTATCTTATATACCAACTTTTATAGTTACTACCACGGATTCAAGAATGCACCATAGCAGGTTTATGTTATGTAGTTTCATCTATAAATAATAATATAGATTATTATTATAATTGTAAGGGCAAATTTAAATGAATGATTGATAGGATTGTAGGAATAAGCCCTAGATAAGATTCCGGGGATGATTTCTACAACTATTTATAAAACAGGATGTTAGCTAGGAAAGTATACAGGACGGTTTATTAGTTATAGGAAAGAACGACCCGGTTACACAAACCTGGCAAATCGTTACCAAACAATTGTTAATACAAAACAATAACATTTCTAATCTGCAATCGCCAATCCGCATTTTCCAGTATACAACACCTATCTGTAGTTAATTTTTTTATTAAAGTAACAAACACACAATTCTGAAATTAATTTATTAATTAGTTTTATAAAATAATTAAGCCAACTATAATAAAGTGTATAACACTTTATAATCCCAAACTGTACTACTTTACAAAATTGGAAACCCTAACTTCCATCTCCAATCTGCAATTATTATTAATGATTATTTAATATAGTTCGTCTATAAATAATAAGATATAATATATTCAATATAAGGGCAAAACTGTAAATAGAATGAAATAATTTAGCTTGAACCGTGATATGAGTATATAATAAAAATCAAGGCGAAATTTTACTAAAATTACAATCTTTATATATTTAGTTACAAAGCTAATTATTGGAAAATTTGGAAATAATATAAATTATGTAATAGTTGTATTTAATACATAATTTAAAGATAACATCAATAATTATATCCTCACCCTTGATACTTATTTTATATACTCACCATTTATAACCTTTTATCTTCAAGTCATTTCTTAAACTGTCGTGTAGGAATGCATCTCATTTTCAATTGGTTGAATTCTGCTACAACCTTGCCATAAAGTAATAAACTTATTACCGATATTTGATATCGAACTTAAATGAAATTTGAGGACTTTAATGTTGGTTCAGCATAAAACTCTACGTCTGAAGGCAAACTATAAAAGGCAAATTTTAAATAACAAATATATTTGCATTACATACTCGTACTCTTGAAATGTTCCAATTAATAAAAATATAAAATTATGTTATACATACATTTACATTTACATTTATATTAAACAAAACATGTGCTTACAAACTAGAGATTTAACACATAAAACACTTATTAAATATTTACCTGAATTATAAAGGTCCAATAATTCCTTATTTGTATTATCAAATAAAACACATATAATTTTATAATTTTATTCACATATAATTACAATTTTTTTTAACACGAATTTTTTTCAACCGTAACAACTGAAGAAAAATAAAAAATGAATAATGACACAATCGAATTTTCGTCTACTGAGGAAAGAATTATAAGATTTTAATGAAAACTGCATAAATAATATGAATAAATCACCAAAGGCATGACGTTTATTCATATATAATATGAACAAATCCAATTATTCGATTGAATTGTAATACATTTGAACTTCTTTATACATATTATGAACAGTTTCATGAAATGCTCTTTCTAATGTCCACTTTGTACATTTTATGAATTTGTTCATTCATATTACGAACATTTTTCTTGGTACAATTCCTAACAGCACTAATTTTAATAAACATAACGCCGACTGTATAAAATTGATATCGGATCATATCCATTGACTACATAGTTTTTATAATTAATAATTTAATCTTTAACATTAGGTTTTTGTTCATTAATATTATGATCGCACATATATTTGTTCAATAAATAGTATGAATCAATCATAAATATAATGTTTTCGTGAATTGCATCAAACTGCACTAATACTTTCATAAAATTTTTATGTATTTTCTGTAAAGTGCAATTAAATAAATAAAATTTAAATTGATGAATTAGGTTTTTAATATTAATGTACAAATAAACAATGATTCCTACTATTAATGTACGAAAATTGAGCTAAAATTTGTTTTTATAATTTCGTTCGTTAATATTATGACGGTTTCATCAATAATATGAATTTAAGTCGATGAACGCGATTCATAAATATAATGTTCAAAATTTTTTTCAGTGTACTTCACTGTTTGTAAAAATTTCGGGGCCCTTATATTTCACAAAATATCCATTCTAGATTTATTACGCTTTGTTTAAATGTATTGTCATTTATCAAGAGATAATGTTGGAAACCTGGAGAGAAGGAGCGTTATGAGCATTCTAGCATAAAAGGTCCCATTTAATGGCCGCTTACTAATTTTGTGGCCTTACACATCTTGTATTTCTACACGGCAGCACCATAACTGGTGATATGTATATCAAGGACTGTCTAGGTAATTATATGGTTTCATACTCATATTGAATAGACTGCTATTTAAATTAATACATGAGAACAAGAGAAAGGTCTGTTTCAAACGTAGTCATTGAATGAGGTGAGAACTAATCAAATGGTTTGGCACGCTTGCAGTCCTGATCCCATTGAGCTAATATGCAGTCCTGATCCCATTGAAGATATGCTTGTTTAAGGCAAAGTAAAGTCGTTCTGGAAAAAGGGTCGAATCAGTATCATATATCGTGACAGTTAGTTTTTTAGTCTTAGTACATTATATAGAAGCTATCATAAGAGTAATTTTTTGGGCTGAGAGTGAATATAGTGTCAATATAAATTAGTGCTTTTTATAGGACTTCGTTTAATAGGACCCGTTTACCGCTATACATTGGTCATACTCTGGCCATCATTATGCTTCATGCCACCAGTAACATCTTAATGAGAACCTTGACAAATAAGTTTTATTAAAACCTAGATTCTGTTATCGAAACTTTCTAAAATCGACCATTAGTCGATCAAAAGTTATCATTAAACAACAAACTATCCTACAGTATCCAATACGCCTTGATTTTCGATTTTGATCAGTAATTTCATTCCATAATAGTCTGTTCTTATCTTCGAAAAATGTCTTCAGCTTCAAGTCATCTTCACCATCTGAAGGTGAGATTTGCATGAGGTTCACGTCATTTTCCGCTTAATCCTTACACTGTACATGATATGATCATATTGACAAGGCTTCAGCATTTCCGTGAGTGCTAGCTTTTTAACGTTGAATTTTATGATTAAAGCAACCAAATCTTTATCAAGAATTTGTAGGTTATGTAAGCGTATCGCAATGTCAGCGAATGCTGGTAAGAATCTTTGATAATGTCTTCGTCAATATTTTACAGCTCAGATTACTGATACTATATTATAACCACTGATTGTCCCAAATATTTTATTTCTTTTTAGAACCAGGTACAGTTTTTTGTGTTTTATTTTAACCCTGCTGAATGGATCCTTAGTTATCATTTGGGCTATCTTTTAGAATAATTCTTGTGGGTTGTGAAGACCTCACTAAGTCTTTTCCCATAACATGTTAAATAAACCAGAGATATTTTATAATGTAATCCTATTAATAAAAAGTCTATAAGACAGTAAAAAGTTACATAAGCTAAATGGCAACGTTAAATTAACCAAAATTTGTCATTAACGTCAGTTTTTGATCTTACTCTTGTGACATCCGATCTGCAGCTCCAAAGTTGAAAAAATCATGCTCCTACTTATGTATCTAGTATTTTACTCTCGGTAAGAGATAACAAGTCTCGGTAAAGGATAACAACTCTGTTAGGAATAACAAATCTTCGTGGTTACTGAATTAAGGTTTCTATAATCGATGCAGATTCTCATGCTATCATCCTTCTTTGAATTTAAATGACCACTAGAAGAGAAAAAGCATACTATTGGAACCATACAACATATGTAGATTAAAAATCTAACTAAATATCTACAACTCCAACTAACGAAATAGAACTTTAACTTAATAATCGGTTCTAACATCGAGAAAAGAAAAACGAAAAGTCGATTGTTGACCAAATTGATATTTGGTCAACAATCGATATTAAGTTGAAGAGGGTACAGCAACCTGTTTCAACAGTGAAGTTGAAGAGGGTACAGTAACTTTATATGTATAGTGCCACTTGGTGTTTCCGTTTCATGTGAAGACATCGGCTGTCCGGTACGTACAATTACATTCGTGAGTCAGTCACTTCAAACTGGATGAATGTGGTTCTATTTCACGAAGGATATTATTTTTCGAGGACATGCAATGGACGTTATATTGATTGCAACTAGATCAGAAAAAAATGAATTTTACGGTTGTTTTGTGTTGAACAGCTGGTGGAGACACAGGCGATCCAATGTTGATTTTATGTGGATATACGGCCAAAAAGGAATTTTCTTAAAGATGTATTAAAATTACCTGCAACGTTTTGATTAATGCAGATATTATGAGTCGAAGGTATTATAGATTTGTAATAGCCATCGGTTGCATTTTACGAAAGAAAGCCGTTCTGGAGGCAAAACGACCTTATTATGACCAACTAAAATAACTTGGAAATTACACTTCCTCTTAAATCACAATTACAATGGAGTCAGATAGCGAAAAAGTCATGAAATAAATTAACCAGGTCTATATTGCGAATATTGATGGGTTCCACGAATTTTAAATAAGGCCTTAAAAGCTCGTATGCACTTTCATTCCTAAATAAATTCGAAAATGGTTCTATACGTATTTCGTGGCGACGAATCTTGGTTCTATACGTATGACCCGGAAGCCAACTAGCAGTCCATGGTAAGGAGCCTTAAGGTAGCACACCCACCCGTAAAAGCTATGCAATAAAAATAATGATGTCAGTTATTCACTCGATCAAAAATAATAGCTGGTATTCTTCTGGAAAAGGGTCAGACAGTAACTGCAAAATGGTATACCAAAAACTGCTTACCAAAATTTTTTTGGAAAATCGAAAGAAAGAGGATTTCTTGGCGCCAAATTTTACATGATGACAACGCGCCATCTCACACTGTTGAAATAAGGAGTTTTATTGTGAAAACACCGTATTCTCCGAATAAAGAATCTTGTTAGTTTTGATTATTTCCAAAAATTAAAACAAATTTGAAGGATAATGTTTTAACAGTAACGAGGAGATAATTGATGGGGTTAATGCTAAACTTGATAAGCTTAAAAAGAAAAATACGAAAAGTTGTAACAACATATGTGAGTATGATGCCCGTTTTCTGTAATGTCGACCCCTAGTATTGGACATTATTCTTTACTAGTTATTATAGATAACATACGAACAACGGTTATTTTTGGTTGTTGATGAACAGATAAGTTCCTTGTAAGTTATTGAAACATACTGTGGATTGATGCCTTTTTATATTTTGGAAACTCATGAAAGCTGTGATAGTAAGTGTGGATGGTATCGAGCTCAAATCATGATAAGTGCTTGATAGGAAAGCACATCTTTGACTCCATATGGAGTGGATAAATCATGGTCCGACACATATTCCATGTCAATACTATAGGGCGGTTAAATTTTAAGGGCCGACGTTGAATGTGAACCACGCGATAGTGCGGCTGAAGAGCCATCCACCTCAACTCGTCGTCGTGCCCAACAATTGCACCTCTCACGCTCGTCGTTGATGAACATTATGCATAAAGACAGGCATTTACACGCTTATAAGGTGCAAGAGACTCAAGAATGTTTATGGTCAGAATGGTGGCAAGAAATGGCAACGGTGGATGATAAATTTTCAAAGTAAATCATCTTCAGTGATGAGGCACCCACAAAGAGTGACTGTTTGGTGCGGTTTATGGGCTGGCGGCATCATCGGGCCGTATTTTTTCCAAAATGAGGCCGGTCAGTCTGTTACTATGAATGGAGCTTGCTATCGTGAGATGATAAGGAACTTTTATGGCCCTAATTGAGAGATATGGATGTGGACAATATGTGGTTTCAACAGGACGGTGCCACTTGCCACACAGCTAACGAAAAAATGGCTTTTTTGCGCGATAATTTCAATTGTCGTATTTTCTCACGTGGTGGCGATGTCAATTGACCACCAAGATCATGTGATTTGACACCGTTGGACTTCTTTCTTTGGGGTTATTTGAAAGAAAAGGTGTACGTTGATAAGCAAGCAACAATTCAATAGAGGAAGGTTTAGATAATTCGACACATTAACGGCAAAGTATCTCAATTATGCCTTAGCGTCATCGAAAATTTGGACCATCGGGAGGTGTACCCCCGAGTAGAAATAATTTGTGTTTTATTCAAAATCAACATCGGCCCTTAAAATTTAAAGTGTACAATAATTATAGTCGCTGTTAATGGTGGTTCCTTTTTGGAGGCAGACATCATCACCTTAGCGGCCGACTGTTGAGTCTTTACACGCTTTTGGGATTCTAGTGTAATTGCGAAGCCATGTCTCATCCATTGTCACATATCGACGATGCAATTCCATTTTATTGCGGTTTAACAGCGCCAAACACTCCTCTGAAGCGTCGGTTCGTTGTTGGTTTTGGTCGACTGTGAGCTCACGCGGCATCCACTTTGCACATCGCATACCCAAATGGTCGTGTAAAATGGTAAAAACACTATCAATATCTTTACAATGGCAGCTAGCTCGTACACCTGATGTCCACTTCTCTCTGCGTCATTTGTGCTGGTACGCCTACATTTAAATTCAGTAATTCACTTTTCTACCATTTATCATTCAAATTGCTTCACCCAAAATGCTATAACTCACGAATCAATACTCAGTTTGTGTAACGTTGCTTGGTATGGTAGGCTCAATCAGTTAAACAAAGCCACCAAGCAAGCTCAAATTGTAGTATCTTTTGTTTTAATCAATTCCCACATCCAGTCAATGCCCTCATCTATCTCCTAAGACCTTACGCTCCCTCCACAAGGAGCATCGATAAAAAAAAACAAATGTCGATGTTGGGCTCAAGCCAGTATGTTAACCACTTTTGTATTTTCCATGCACAAAATGCTGGAAATAGAGATTCGTGGAACACTCACCAGAGGAGCAAAACGGGAGCCGTGATGATCATCCTGTCAAATTTATACTCGCATCGTTTGAAGGCTAGTACTAAATAAAAATCAAATGGAAAAAATCCATCTATGTGTCATCCTACGAACTTATTGAACGACTCTGAATGGGGCACCGAAAACAGTTCGGTTTTTTAGTCGCACGAATGAATTATGAATTTTTATAATTTTGACACACAAATTCTAAAATTATTAATTGAAATAATTAGTTTTTCTTAGAAATTGGGTAGTGAAAATGAAATTTATATTTGATTCGTAAAAGGCAAAAACTTTTTTTTAATTCTAAAAGCGTGTGCTGAACGAGTTGCAGAAATAAATTTTTAACCCTGGTAGTTACACGGGTGTAAAGATTTTTATAAATCGACAAAATATGAATGAATGTATTGGTATTACAACTGTATATTAAAGAGATTCCAGTTAAAACGTTCGTAGTTGTATTTGTGTTAATCACATGTGGTGCGCCATAACTGAGTTCGAACATAAACTTGATGCTATGGCATATTACTGTAGTGGTTTAAGCGTAATGGCTCTTTCATTCGCTTTAGCACTTTTGAGCTGCGGAAATGTATGGTTGTAAATTAAAGGAATTGATGGAAGGGTACCACGAGGAGTGCAGCCTGCGGGTTAATTTCGTCATGGGGAAACTAACCAGGTCCGAACATAAATGAGTAAGATAGATTGATATAATTCTTTCTCGAATCTATAAGTGGTGGTGCATGGTCGTTTTTAGTTCATGGAGTGATTTGTCAGGTTAGTTCCGATAACGAACGAGACTCAAATATCTTTGCAAGGTTATGGTGTGGAACTTTTAGACTTTCCTTGTAACTGTCAGAACTCTTACACTAATCGCGCGATCCTTCCAGAAAAGGTTGACTTGAGCATGAGTGGTGAACTCGTGCATTTTATAGTCAAATGGAAGCTGAAAACCAACCAACGAATTCCACTTCTTAGATGTTTGATAAATAAATTCGCGCTTTGCATCTGCAGTCCAAAGTTCTGGCGTAACAAATGTTGGTGTTTTCTACTCCAATTCGGCAGAACATTTACCATTTTTATTAATCTATAGATCACGCAGAGTTCTGCAACATTTCTGCGGTGCTGTAGGCTGTCTAGATCTTTCGTAAGTCTGGAGTTTCGTATTATTCGGATGGCACGCCGCTGAACTCTATCCAACAACTGGAGAGCAGTGTCATATGCTCTACCCCAAACCCGACCGAAATATTCTATACACGGTCTAATAAAGGTTTTATATATCTGGAAAACTTGATAACATCTAAATACTCGTCTGCAACTATTGAGGAAACCGAGTTAACGTGAAGCTGATGTGGTCAATGCGATAATGTGTTCATTCCATTTTAAATTTTAAGACTTTTTTCCTATGTCTTCAATATGTTTCTAACGAAATGTCGTTGTTATCCGTCATAATTGGCCTTAAGTCGAGTAACAGCTGGTGGTTTGATTGAATACGACTCTTGCTAATTGTAAAACAGGTCTCTGAGGACATCTAACGTGCTACACACGTGCTTCTACGCTATCAACGTGCTCTCCTAGTCTAAAAGTACCGGGTAAACCGCTGAACAATTTTCGTGGTGGGATTGTGGACTCCAACTGTTCACATAAACCTGAAATTCCCCGTAAGAGCGGATCATAAGCTCGCATAACTATACTATTTAAATCAAGCCATATCGAGTAGAAGGGTACAATGATATGCATTGAAGTGTTTGGTGTAAGTCTACATGGAGCTGTTATTGACACAAATGTTGGTGGTAGTAGCTACTAATCGGATGAGATCTTGAGGACTGATGTGGAGAAGAATTTGGTATGATTGATGACAGAGATTGATCAAAAGTTACTTGGTCATAAGCCCTATGCTAAAGCTGTCATAAACAAGAATGTTTTTTTTATACAATTATAAAAAATAATAAATCGAGAGCAAAAGGGTCCAATTTCGTAACCTGTTGAGTGTATGATTTTAAGATTGTATATTAACATATTCATCCTGTTAACAGAAATTGTCATAGACAAGTTATCGAGACATACCGAAAGATTTTTCTGTTTCATAAACATACTACCATGGAAGTTTTTCGCAGAGAGTTGTGGTAAAAAGTCTAGTAGAGCATGACATTTACTGTTCTCCCTTCGGACCTTGAAAATTAATGGAAGGATTACGTAAATTCTCAATAGACCGTACTGATATCCGCAGCTGGTCTCCAATATATTGAGTGTCTAGTCGAAAGATTTATGTAGGTAAGTGTAATTTGCAAATAAGATTCGTAACTTCGGGAAGGATTGGCTCTGAAAATTGATATGGCTTGATAATGAAGTCTGATAAAAATGAAACAAGAAATAATGTGTTGAAGGAAATCTATGCCGCGTGCTTCCTAAAAATTATGGCTATGACCATGTTGATCGATATAAAACCATTTTAACCTTCTTCGGTGCATATTCGGCCCAGTAGAAATCAACTATTTAGACAGTTCTTTTATCTCTGGTGTAATGGATCCATGTTTAATCCAGTTATGTAATAACGCAAAAACTTTTTTTTTATTTCGCTTGAACATCGCCAAACTTATGTCTCTGAAGTTGTCACATGAGCGCTTTTTTGGTCAATTGTAGGCTTCCGTGGCACCCAAGGCGTGAAAATCCTTTCCATATTCACATGTTCGTCTGACATGTCTTGCAATACGGTTTCTTGAATTTTGTGAACCATTTTTGGTGTGATGTCTTCGATTTGCGTAACCAATTTTAATGGTTGTAAAAACTGAACTTAATAACTCATCTGGGATTTGCGATAGTGGCGCCCTCTTTTGCACTTTCATCAGACTTCTCACTCTGCCCTCGTGATCCCCTTTGTTTGAAATGTCTGAATATGATGCTCATTTTGTAATAAAATTAATTTAATGTATAAATATATAAAATTAACTTATCTTTATCATTTAAGTTATAAGATGTCCTGTTGCTAATATCCATTTTTCATATTTTCAGCAACATCACCAGCGATTCCTGTGGCCTTTTCCGTTCCAATGTTTTGCATTTTCTCGCTAATTGGTTATTTCCCTTCATTCTTAAATACCTCTAACTGTTACACAACCGGTTACTCCTCTTTATTTTTCTTTGATGTTGGACATTCTTCTTATAATTCAATTTTACTTCTAAACAGTTTTCCGGTTCTTTTATATTTTATACTTTTTTGTTAGTCATCACAGTTATCACAATTAAGAGCGATTTTTCATTTTATGAAATTCTCTTTTCTTTCCTGGCATTTCTTTGATTTGAAACCAACTCATAGATTTGCCAGGACTATATCTTTATAACTTGACCAATTTTTGTTCGATTAGTAGTTTTGAGTTATCCAACATATCACATCATTGAATTATTTGAACTTTCTTACTGTCAAATTGTTAGATAACCTACATGTTCATTTTAATCTGTAAATTGGATAACTGGGAGGCAAAATCTTGTTTAATAGGATCACACGGCAGAAAAACCTTGAGGTCTGTGCTTCTGTTAATAATTTCGTCAAGCCAGTTCCATCTGATAAGTGACATCATCAAACGACCGTTTAATATAAAAAAATCGATTCCATTTACCAAGTGGGTATTCCAATAAGACGTGTCATTTTGATATTTTAAAGAAACGAGTATTTTTTAAAAAAAGTCAATAAAGATTTTTTTCGTTGCAAAGAAGGTATGCCATTAACATTGGTCAACCATGTCAGCCAAACGGCCGCCGTGGCTACGCTTGCTTCACCATATTATTTCATGAAATTTTGCATAATCAATAAGCACATTTGCAGCTATATCCCCGATAACTTCACGAATTCCATTTTTAAGGTCTTAGATCGATTGTGGAGCAGTTTTGGGCGCGTAAATTACACGATGTAGTTTACACAGTTATTAACATGTTAATTACACAAGTTATTTTTTACATTACGTAATGTAAATAACGACCTTTTCATGACAAGGGCGCTATCTATCATATAACTTAATAACTAATAATTTAATTATTGTAAAAATTGACTGTAAAACGTTACAAATAAAACAAAAACAAATCAGTGTGTCGAAAATTTTTGATATCGTTTTGATAAAAAAAAACGTAAGCATTGGTAATATCTGTATTTTAAATTTGAACACAGATGGCAGTGTAGATACATAAATGAACTTTGCCTAGAATTTGTAGATAACTAAAAGTCTAAAATAATTATGAATGACCGTCTAAATGAACGGTTTGATTGATATTTATGATGCGTATAAAGCCTGGTTTACATTCAACGAATTTCGCAGAAGCAGACAAATGAAACGAGTAGGCGCAATTCAATTGTCTGTGTGTAAAAAAGAGACAAAACGAATAGAAAAAAATATGTTTTAATTTTATTGTTGTCCTACAGTTACACACAAGGCATTGAATTAGTCTATCCCGTTTTAATTGTCTGCTTCTGCAAAAGTCATTGAATGTAAACCAGGCAAAAGTTAAGTTAATAAGAGTTAAGCCACTTAACCCTTAAAAACAAATCTTTATTACATTTATACACTATTTCCAGTTATTTTTCAGCGTTTTCACGTTTTTTACATATTTTATGTAAATTACACGTTTTTACTGTAATTTACGTTATATATACATAAAAATGTAAACAACGTTTTTTACATGTATAGTGCCCATCATTGAGCATTATGGCATAAACTTTGTCTTTCACTTGGCCAAAAAGTAAAAAGTCACAAGATCTCGGTGGCCAATTATGATCACCTCTTCGAGAAATAAATCGGTTAGGAAACTTTTCTTACAAATTTGCGATTCTATCGTTGCTTGTGGTGTGGCACGTCATGCCGTCCTGCTCAAAATATTTCGTTCACATCTTTTAATTTTGGCCATAAAAATCCAATCTCACCGCCATCTCAAAAACCGCAAGAAGTTATACGTTGATGATGGATAGCCTTTTTAACCATCATTCTTGAATTTTCTGAGCCCCTAATGTGACAACTCTGCTAAGTTACGTAAAATCCGAGGTGAAAATGAGCCTCTTTACTGAAGATGACCCAATCAGCGAACATACGACGTTTATGGTAATCGACCGTGGTTTCGTTTCTTCACATCACTAATTTGTTCCAACAGGACGTGCTTCACGACGACCAAGAAGCTTGCGAACTGTGGCAAAATTTTCATCATTTTTGTAGTGAACTTTAGCAACTTCATTGTGTTGTTGAAGCATCTATCGTACCATTTATAGTAATAGCATCGTTTCTACTAGTCAAATGTCAAAATATGACAGCTTCAAAATGGAAAGCTGTACAAATAGCAGATTTTAAACCTCATCGGTAAACCCTTTATATATACCAACAATTACAACAGTTGCCTACAGATATTTGCTTGAAATATTTTTAAATTAAATTTTTTGTAGTATAACGATCATTGTAGTTAGTAATGAACGTCATAGGTCAATAAGTCAATGGCTTTTTGGTTTAAATTTTCAACATAATTTCCTAGAAAATATTAATTGATGTTAAATCATTTTATAAATAATACTTTATATAAATATGAATACATTTTATTGACTATTTATTTACATTGACACATTGGTTGTTGTAATAACTTCATTTAGCCATCAGCTCTGCACTAACAAAATAATATTAAATGTGTCACTCAACACCAATAATTTATTAGGGTTTTCTCTGTAGACTCGGTGATTGGATAAGGTTGTATCTTAATATTAACATAGCATTTTCATCTACTTTGTGTCTTTGTCCGAAAAACAACAAATTAAAATTTATTCGTTGAAATAAAGCCAGTGTAGAGTAAAAGTAAATGTCAAAGAACTGTATAACATCAGACAATGGAGAAGGAGGTCAATAAAATTTATTGACAGTTACATTTCTAATAAAAGCATTTTTCTAGTAACGAAGTAATAATGAAGTATTCTAGCATAATTTGCAAGTCCATGTTAAGCTTTCATATAAAAATTCAAGTATCTCATTACTCACGAAAACAGTGTGGGAGAGGATACAAAATTCACCTTGGGGCTCTCAATCGGGCCGTATATCATATACGTCCACTTCTGAAATCGAAATATCTTACAAATGCGGATAAGATGAAATTGGACACAGTGTAAATCAGACCCGTTGTCATGTATGGATGTGAGAGTTGGGCTTTGACGGATGAAATATGGCTTCTAACAATTGAGAGAAGAATTATGCGTGTGACATATTGCCCAAAACGCAACGTTGATCCTTTAAAGTCTCGATTGACAGCAAACAAGGTTATATTGAGTGTTTGGTGGGATTGTAAGAGAATTGTTCATTATAAGGTACTGTAACAAAACGAAACCATCAATTCGATCCTGTATTGTGCACAACTCGACCGTTTGAACGAATCAATCCACGCAGAGCGATCACAATTGGCCATTAGAAACGTAGCTTTGACAATTTTCTGCCAAACACATCTTTGATAGCTTGAAACAAATTGACAGAACTTGGTAGAGATGTTTTGGTGTATCTACCGTGTAGCCCAGACCTTGTACCGTCTAACTACCATTTGCTTTGGTCTCTGTAAAACTATCTTTATGATAAAAAGTTAGCAGATCAAATCGCCGTTGAATACCAATTGGTTAAGCTTTTCGCCGATAAACCACAGATGTACACCGATGAAATTATGAAGCTACTGAAAAATGGTAAGAGGTCTAATAGTTAATAGTTTTCAATATAAAGAAAACGTTTGGTGAAAAATCTTATCACATGATAAATTATTACTTATGATGATAACGGACTGAATTGAAACAAAAAAGTGGAGGAAGTTTGGTCAGCATATGTCATTGTGTTATGTCAAAAAACTGTATGGCTTCACTGTTTTTTGATGGAAAATTCCTGGACCACTTCATCAATCTTTTTGACATTAAGGTCATAGTGTAGTTCCTTATTGGTTATGTAGCGGTTGCACGTAGATATTTGATTGGTTAGTGGTTACCTCAGAGTTGAATACCTTACGTCCAAATGGGTTTAATTGTTGATTCGTAGATCGCAGGCGTCTACACTACAGGCTATGCTTAGAATGTCATCATATTAGACAGTACAACTCGTCTTAATTTATTTTAATTTGCCCTGCTTTTTGTCTAAGGTAATATTTACAGTTCAGTCAGGATGAAATCCAAGATATTTGTAACCCGTTGGGAATTTGTAACCCGTTATGAAGGTTGCTTTTTTACCCGTTATGAAAGATTCTATTTATTCTGTAAGTATTCAACTGTTTGATTCTGTGATTTGCTAGATACAAATATTGCTGTATCATCAGCAAAAATCCGAAAAGGGTTGTTTCCGTTGGTATATCGGAAGTGAATGTTCCTTCATAGGATACTCTAAGTTTTTATTTGAGAGATACGATTCGAGCTACTTATTTGGTAGTGTAGACCGTCATGACACACTTTATCGGAAGCCTGTTATTCATCTAGAAGCATTATTTGAATGTTAATATGGAGACTGTTTTCTTTGATACCTCCTTAAACAACCTTGGCAAAATTTCAGTAATTCAGGGAGACTTTTTGGGATTCAAATTCACACTATTTACTGGTGCTAGATGTAGTTCAATCAAGTCAGGAACCTTGTTGATGTCTGTAGGCCAATAAGTTGGTTTGCGTGATGAGAGATATTCATAATCTGAGATTTCTATTGCACTTAAGAGTTATTTTCCTCTTCTGATGTTATGAGTCGTGATCCACAAGCAGTATGTTTGACGTTGTTGTCACCTCCTATAATAAACCATCACCGAAGTTTATTAAAAATGTTGATAGAAGAGCTATTTACCTCCTCATTGTTAAATTCACACAGCAGTGTAGTGTTTTCTGCCGGTGGACTATAAGATGGTCTTCTATGAAATGCCTTACTTCTCGCACCAAATGGTCATTTACATATTTATTGATATCGCGTTACTCCCACCAGCATCCGCGAAGCAATTTGATAAATCGAGGTCGGATATAGAATCTACGTTCTGACCCAACTGGAGGAAGCTAAAATTGTCTCATTGAATTGATGACTGCACTTTTGAGAATTATAATTAATTTAAAATAAAAACCGTTAAGAAAAACACGTCTGTTCACTATGAACATTTAAACTCAACTGAATATATAATGTTTTCGCAATTGCTGAGCCACTCTTTGAATATCAAGATTTCTGAGGTTTGTATAATAACTAGTTCACATAGTTAGTAGTTCACACCATATGTTTCGATGGTACCACAGAGGTTTCCTTGCTGATCTTGAATTATAATGGACCCATTTAAAGAGTCATCAACAACGGAAGTTTTCAATTTAATGTTGGATGATTTACTTGCAACCAGGTATAGAGTTCATCATAATATTCAAATTATCTTAAAATGAGTTTCTACCTAGGGGCTAACTCACATCAGTACATAGCCCATATTTTAACTAATCTCATACGCAAAGCGGGCTCTCATATTTGATTATCAAATGGAATTTAAAATTAGACTTACTGTTCTGGAGATTTTGGCTGATTCGGGTTGACAGTTTAGCGATCAAATTGCTCCCGCAATTTCCCTAAAAAGATGGCGGTAGCAGTAAGTAGTCTTCGAAATAAATACATTACAATTGTTAAAACCTCATAGCTCTAGTAGTCAATTTGACTACTGAATTTTGATTGGTTTCAACGCTTCAAGAGCGACAATATTGACGTTGAAAACCGGAGTATCTCTAGAAGAGTAATTTGTTGAAGATGAATAATAAGACACTTTAGCTAATCTTTCACAACAACAGCCCAACTTAATGTTCGCAGCTCTAAAGTTTTGCTCTTTATTTGGTAGGAACCGCTCGTTGTAGTATGTTATGAGCTGTTAGATCGTCTGAATCAATTACAGGACATCATTATCAAATCATCAGTCTCAAGCAAGACAGCAAAAGACACGTTAATGCGATTTTGCACCTCATATTAGCAAATATATATATATATATATATATATATATATATATATATATATATATATAAATATATATATATATATATATATATATATATATATATATATATATATATATATATAAATATATATATATATATATATATATATATATATATATATATATATATATATATATAATATATCATATTTCATGTTACATTGGAATGCGAACTCTTTCTCCTCAAACGTATCCATCAGAAATTCAATTTAATTGGTGGGATTCCTCCTGGGTTGTTCAATAGTTCCTATTGCTGGACTGGTTTATTTAAAAATAGCGTCCTTCTCTGGTTCATTGTTCTTGCCTTTGTTATGAAAAATATGATGACTAAGCATATCATGACGATTATGATGCTTAAATCGACGAGCGCAGCTTCTTTGTGTTTACTGAATAGTTGTTGAAGTTTTCCAATATTATTCAGTTCAGATACAAATTATGTAGGTATATAGAATCGATTTTAATACTTGTTTCCGAAATGTTGTTTGTAGCACAGGTAGCACATCTTATTATGATATGATCATTTCACTATTTGACTGTTGCGTCAGGTGAACTTGTTATCCACTTCCATTCGCTACCAATCCAATCTATTGATCTTTTGTTTTTTGATTTCTGGGTTTTGAGTTCCAGAATTAATTACGATATTTGCTGTGTTTGGTAGATTAGTTGAGATCGAAGCTTAATTCCTTGCTAAGTGCTGCTGATTGTTAGAGTTATCCGATTAATTAATTCCTCATAGTTTTGTAGATTAATGATATGGATAAGGTTTAGGTTTCCATTGATTAACCGTTCATTCCTCTTTTTTAAGGTCACTATTGCTGCATCGTATTCATAGATGTTTGAGGTTGATGTTAGGCCCAACAGTCATAGTAAAATTATTTTTAGCCTCATTGGTGAGGATTTCTCCTATATATTTGGGATGATTCGTGGATTAGTGTTTCCTCAAAGACCTTTATAGTGCATTCCGTGTAGTGGTGTACACTTCGGAAAGATGTATTCAGGGTGATCCATGTTTCTCCTTTTTGTGAATTTGTTATTGGAGTATTGTGATCGACTGGGTACAATAAAACCTAACTTTAAGAAGCACAATTTAAACTTTTTAACAGTTCGACAGGGTAAAATATTCTGCGTTTGACTGTTATAATTTCACTTTTTGTTCAAAATTCCTAAGTGCAACTGGGAATATTAATTTTATAAATATTCACTTTTTAATCATCAGTTCCCTGTTTCGGCCGTGAAACGTAAAAAATAAAAATTTTATTGGTTCAAAATATTACAATTACGTTCACAATCCGATAAAGACTAACTTAACTATTCTAAAAATTATATTTGTATACTAAAAATTTAAGCATATCTAAGCAATAAAACCTACAATGAAAAACCTTGGTAAGTCAACATTTGCGAGTATGTTGAACTAGCTAGACCGCATGGCGGATGTTTCTATAATAATTTAGTCTGCATATTTCATGCAACATTAGAATATTTACTGATATATATATATATATATATATATATATATATATATATATATATATATATATATATATATATATATATATATATATATATATATATTATATATATATATATATATATATATATATATATATATATATATATATATATACAGTACTGAAAATCCGGACAGTTCGAATTCCTTTAAAAACGTTAAATATTGCCAAGTGTTTTTACTTTTTTTTAGATTCCAATTTTAAGATTTGGTAATTCACGCGAACTCTGAAAGTATAAGTTGTTAAAGTTATGTTAATGGAGAAAAAGCTTTTAGTATAAAAAAGCGAAAAAGTACTTAAAATATCAAAACTAAACGACCAAAAAAAAGTGTTGTTATCGCGTTATGGAAGGAAGTACTGTCCGTGCGTGTAATTGGTGATAGGATAGGACGTGGGAAATCATCAATTGCCGATCTTATAACAAAATATAGGACCACGGGGAACACAGAGCGTTCTAAAGCGTCTGGCAGAGCGTTCTAAAGCGTGGGAGATGGACGACTAATTGTGTGTAAAAAACTAGGCGAACGCCTCAGCGATGTCTGCATTCAACAAGTGCCTAGTAAAATTAAGGGAGCAATTTTTTGGGGCTGTTTTAGTAATGCTGGTTTAGGTCACTTGGCTTTTGTCGAAGCAGGGGTAAGCGATAATGTATACCTGAACATTCTGGAAAGGCATTGGAAAGCATCAGTTTTGGAGCTATTTAATGAAACTGAGAGCATCATCTTTCAACAAGACAACGCGCCAGCCCACAGATCAAAACCGATTAATATGCACTTTTTTTCTTTGTTTAAAACTTCTGTATATATATATGTATATATATATATATATATATGTATATATATATATATATATATATATATATATATATATATATATATATATATATATGTATATATATATATATATATATATATATATATATATATATATATATATATATATATATAAATATATGCTGAAATTTCATCAATTCCAGTTAAGTTTTTCGGATTCGAATTCACTATTTCTTGTGCAATTGCTATTGAGGTGGCACTTTTGATATTTGGTGGAGATCTTAATAATTTTTGTCAGCTTCAGGACACAGTCCTTTGAAATATTTTTCAGTGCGAGCTTTTTTGTGTTCTTTAGTTAATCGGTTTACTTTATCACTTACTGATTGAATTCTCATTTGTCGATAATGTCGATTCATCTATTCTTGAATCGCTGCGAGTCTTATTCTCTGGACTATATGACTTTCCCGTTTTAATACGAGTTTGCTCAACAATGTAGCAAAAACCCGTGTAAACTTTTATGTGACCTATTGCTTACTAGTGATATAAATGCATACAAAGGTAACTAAAATTTTTTTATTAATTGTATTTTATTGATTCCGATTATTATGCGAATGTGGATTTATCTATATATCAATAATTTTCAGAAAATCAAATATTTTACATATTTTTAGAATCAACAAATCATACATAGCTACATATATGGTATATGTATTAATTTATAGCAACTCGTATGCCCGCAATCCATAAATTTTTTTCCAAAAATATATGTTATATTCATTTTTAGCATACATCATTTATTTTGCCATACGATTCGTCAAATTGCCGGGTAACATACACAAAAATAGGCTGGCAACATAAAAACATCAAAGCACAGTCTAGCAGGTTATATACATTTATATAGATCGAATATACCTTTGAGCAATCTAATTTATTTGTATTGTATGTTGATTTTTAGTCACCTAACATGTTAAATCGAACAAAATATATGTATTATACATAAAAACATGAATAAAGTAAAATATTATGACTGGTACGAGAGTTATGTGTGGAAAATATTTTATAAACAAAACACATATTTTGTATTATTCATTCAATATATATAATCATACATATCTCCATACATAATACATAAATATGTATATACATAAATGGAAAAATTGAAATATGTAAATTAATAAATCAATCATTCGAATAGAAAAATGAGATGAAATAAAAAGATCGTGTGTGTGAGTATATTCCCTTTGATGAAAAGGTAAGCTTAGTTCGATTTACATACGAACATTTTGATTTTCAAATATATGTACTTCCACATGAAATTATGTTTTGATGTCACAAAGTGTAAATGAAACTTATAATTGAGGATTATTGACTATGTATTAGACTATTATAGTGAATGCCAGTATCGATTCCTTGTCCTACCACAGATCTTAATCATAAACCTCAACATTTAATCAATTGCCTTCCTACAAACGCCTTTTGTGTGATAGTGGTGGACAGGATTCGATTTCTCCTCTTCCTTTCGGCCCTAACAGTTTCTGCATAATTCATGAGATATAAAACTCAGGTTTCACTAAACCCAGTATCGTGGAAGTATTCCTACAACCGTTCTCAAATTTCTTTATAATGAAAGAGTTTTCAGTATTTCTGGTACATTTCCTTTCCAACACGTCTAAGTGATTAGGGGCCCAAATTAGCTGAATGTTAAAATACTCGTTCACCTGAAAAAGAGAAACAAAAACAATTTCAAAACCTTAGTTTGTAGTGCCGAACTGATTTTACAGGATTTCTTTTAGGACATATTTTCACAATCCTTACCAAACATAAAACAGATGAAATATAATTAATTTGTAAGTTCTTTACTCAGTGACTCAATAATGTTTTAGTTTCCTATCTGAAAACGTTTGTATTAACCTGGTGCATAGCTGGAAGTTCGCAGATAATCTACAAAGCTTGCATAGAAGTTATCCTAATACGAACCTCGATCCCCCTTTTATTTCCAAACGGAGCCCCTATGTGAATACATGGCCACACAGTGGTCTTGTTTTTCCAAATTATTTGACTTCCAGCTAAGCTTACCGTCCAAATTTTTTAACATTAATCACGCTTCCTCTGAAGAAGCTAGTATGGTACCATTCAAATGTATAGGTGCACCAGACAGAATACATTTTTTGCTCCTAACAAGGTCCAGCACGAAATCCTATCCCAAATGTTTGGTCAACTGTCATAATCAAACATGTATACGTAATCAGAAATCAAACCTGGCGTACCTCAAAGTACTGTCCATCTATTTCGATTGTACACAACTGATATTCTACTATCTCAGAAAGTACCAACTTGTACTTTGGCCCAAGTGTAAATAAAAGTAGTAATTGAGGATTATTGAAAATAATTTTAAGTATAATATAAGGTTATGTTAAATTACTGTGGATACCAGTATCGCTTCTTTGCCATATTACAGACCTCAATCCTCCTTATTCATTAAACTGTCCGCAAATTCTTTGTACTGAAACCAAATTCAGTTTTGGTCCAACTATGCCATTCTATAATGCACGATAAAGTGATCTTAGTATTGCAATCGCCTTACCTACTGTAAAAGTGCACAACTTCAGTGTGAATAAGATTTCAATTATGTTTTTGAGTAGAATCCATGCTCAGTGCTCTATACAAAAGGTTTGGAAGACTACATTCTCGAAGGATTATCCACGAGAACTATAGTGTCTATCTACAAACTCAATCGTATATGAAGCCATAGTTAACGCGAGAAAAAATGCATTGTACAATTTTAAATTTAAGTGAGGGGAAGAGTCGAAATACACCGCTGAATGAATGTAGAAGACTCACAAGCTCAAATAATTTTTTTTTATCTCTACCAACTGTTTCGGGGATCGAGGCACTCTTTCGCGGTTCGCTTATTTACGTCCTAACCTTTCGCCATTACAGCCAAGTCGATGACAAACGGTTATAGGTCCAATTTAGGTGGAACCATCTGCTCATTGCATAGCTCCATGACAGCCGATCAGTCGGCCCATGAATTCTGCACTCCAACAGAGGGTCATAGATGTGTTCATTTACACCACCAATCGTAATGGTATGGTGGAAAAATCCCTTTTGCATCCTGCTACTATCGGGATTCGAACCCGGTACCACTACGCAACATATGGTGAAGTTCAAGTAATTCTAAACAATATATGATGGAGAAAAATACGAATACAGGTACGCTCATTCTCTTTCTAGAAATATTTTTCAATATCGTCAATACTTAACGGTCACAAACAGATTTATCAAATTTGTGCTTGCGTTCGGTTGTGAGGAGTTTATACAACTTAGCGTCATTAAAATGAGTGGGATGTAAGCTGATGAAAAAAATTGGAGTCAGACGTTTTGGTGCTGTTATAAAGCATATATAAGTAATTGAGCTTTCAATTTCTTATTTAGTTCGAAAGTTAGTTTAGGGTTTGGTTTGAAGTTATTTTGGGCATCCACTACATATACACTTTATTCAATGAAGAGAAGACGAGCGTAGCTGATTGTAACCGTTTGTTAAATTTAAGAGCTGATCATTGAAATCCGGCTGATTAGTGTATGATTATTGACGGCACTCTTGAATGTTATAATCAAAATAATCTCGTTGAATCTGTTTGCATCTTTACATCTTTGAAACCAATAATTCAATCCATTCTCACTTTATCTCGGTTAATTTGTAGATCGACTCAGTAACTTTGAAGTTTGTGAAAAAAAGTTAGATTGTCTCCGCACAAAGCATCGAAAAACAGCTGTGTATTTGTTTCTTATGACATATTATAAAGAAGAATTCCAGATGATATTTGTTAGTTTGAAATCTCCTATGTATGATGTGGAAATTAGTATGGTGAAATAAAGCTATGGCAAAAGAATGTAGAGATGCCGCGTTACGTTTATATTCAAAACGTGCGATTGCTTAATTACTCCACTGACGGAGGAAATTATCGGTTAATCACTGATCGTGTTTTGCTCTTAGGATAATTCTATCCAAGTACCATTAATCTCACCAACCAGGAATCCCTAAATTTACTCACACCAACCAGGTATCCTTTATTTCAAATTTTGACTAGATCAGTCCAGAGTGGTTTCGGAGTAAAAGAGACACTTGATCCAATAGAACAGTATTTAGTTGGCATTGGTCTCAGAATAATCTATAGTCGATATTTCATTGCTACGATAATAGTGTGAGACAGGATATAACGATCTACCTTGTCATGTATGGATGTTATAGCTGATCCAATAGACGGATGTGTGCGATAAAAATGACTTAAGCGACTCTCAAGTTTTGAATCATTGGGAGAAAATATTAGTTCTCAAGTTCTCAACTTAGTTGGCATACTCGAGAGGTTTTGGCTATCTGTTCGATTCGAAATGTAAATATTATTTATTTTTTGAATTATAGAAAACTCAAATTTTTGTAAGTTATGCCTTATTTGATTTCAGAAATATTTCCATTTAAGCAAATCATAAATCTTAAATGCACTTAGTTAATTGTCAATATCAAGATCGATATTTGGAATATTGCCATCACTAAGGTTTAAATAAAAATTTTGGTAAAATTCACGTCATCTGATACGTTGATCAACTACGTCCTTTTTTCTTCATGCTTGTTAGCAAGTTAAAAGTCCGACAAACCTAACAAACTTCTACCCCTTTCGGTGTACATTTAATATTTTAAATGGTTCTCCTTCTGTGAGAGAATTTTCATCCTTCATAATTCTAAAATAGTTTGTGTATCGCTATGTTTTAACTTCCGACCATACATATTTATTATTTTGCTGAAATATTTTGCGAAAATCTTGGAATTGGTGAGAACATTCAACGAGCAAATTGACACCATAAACTTGGTCCAAATTACATTTCATGTTAGTTTAAAATTTGTGATCGATAGTTTTTATTTAAGTTTAATAATAGGAACAGCATAAACACTATTGACACAAACCACTTTTTATTTAGTCTATTGCAACATTCACTAAAGAATACTTACTCAATGTTTGACAGTTCTATAAGCAAAGGCTGAATACAATTTCACTGCCCCCTCGTTTAGTCTCAGCCTCATGCCACATATAGGTTTTTGGTTTCCCCTGCTTAGATTTTGGTTTTAACTTTTTTGACAATCATTCTTTACTCTTAAACATCAGTTACAACCGAATTACTAGGAAGTTTTGTATTATCATACATATTAGGCTGATCACTCGACATATATTTTTTTCAATAACGACTACTTAGTTCTGAAATACCTGTTTCATTATCAGATGTTTTTCAACATCAGGAGGATAGAAATTTGAACTTTTGTCGTTATTATCGAATGAAATTAATTCTCATATCGGATATTTTTCAAAATTGTGGTGGCATTCGACTGAGTTTCGTTTAATTCACGGTTTAAGTCGTTTTCGCTTTAAGTCAATCAAACCACTCCTTTTTGCTGTGGCTTAGGCAGCCTGATTACACAAAGTACAAATCAATTGACAAATCACAACGAAACAGAACACATAATTATTTATATATAATTTACACATTGAAGAACAAAACATCGTGGTGGATTAAAAAAGTGACCGCTTCACTTTAGGTGAAACAATAAGTTTCTTAAAAATTATCGATAAAAATAACTTGTAATTTCTGACACAAACAAAATTGTAGACCAACGTGGGGCAAGGATCCTGTAAAAAATGAAAAGTCAAATTAATGGATTTTCGGCTAACGAAAGCCACTACAAACGCTAGCCCACTTTTAAGAAGTATCTACAGAGTGATTATAAATTAGTAAAGTGCACCAGTTCGACGAGGAATAAATATGAAAATCGTTTTTTGCTAACTTATATTCCAAAATTTTCGACACTTGACGGATAAAACCCAAGCAACAAAGTCGTACTTCAAAATGATATCTATATATATATATATATATATATATATATATATATATATATATATATATATATATATGTATATATATATATATATATATATTTATATATATATATATATATATATATATATATATATATATATATTTATATATATATATATATATATATATATATATATATATATATATATATATATATATATATATTTATATATATATATATACATATATATATATATATATATATATATAATATATATATATATATATATATATATATATATATATATATATATATATATATATATATATATATATATATATATATATATATATATATATATATATATATATATATATATATGGTATAATGCAAGAATGTCTTCCGATACAATTATTACGTTCCAATATTTAGTTTTATAAATGACAGCTTTGGACTTACAATCTTACAATGTGTATCCAATAAACTTTATTTTTATATGTGCATGAAGGATTGGCAAAACGTGATGGTAATGAGATAGCGTCCTGTTTTTTCAACATCTTCTAGCAGAACCGAGTACAACTGAACATGTTGTCTCAATAAAAATTCTTTAATTTCTAAAATGTTTAAGATTTTTATGCAGTCCGCAATAGTCCCGGTCGCACACATATGGAGTGAAACGTGGCCACTCCACATTGAAATGAAGAAAAATAAAACTTGTCTTCAAATCCATCATCCACGTGAGAAATATCAGTTTGGGCCACCAGCTGATACCAAAAAACAATTTGAAGCTATTGAGATCGAACAAAACATGTTTCCTGATTTTGGAAACAAATTAAATGGAGTGATGTTAAATGGTTGCGGTATAGAAAAAAATTGGTCAAAATTCAAATCATATAGAAAGAAGAGCTGTTTGAGGATTTCAATATTTGCTGACGTGAGAAAAATATTGTTAAAATCTCAGATGTTAATAATTGTTACGAAAATCCTCAATTTATAAGCAGAGTAAAAAAATCAAATTTACTGGACCAGCTTTATCTCATTGATTCTGAAACTTAAATAACTTAGAATGATGTTGATTCTGAAAATTAATTAACTAAGAAACGTGAATTTATGTTTTTTTTTATAATTTAGGAGATATTAGTCAATGAATTAACTTTAATTATTTTGCAGGAAAAATCGAAACAAACGCTTAAGCTAAAATTTCGTTTCGGACTAACTTCATCGACTTGTAAGGCCAAAGTTTCAGTTTGATTTGAACAAGCAAATGAATGATATTATTGCATTACTTTAAATAATTCAAGAATTGGACCACTGTCTTACTACCAAAACATATAAAGAAAGCCACTTTTTAAATTAAAAACAATAAGTTCAATGTAACTAAAAAATACATAATATTTAATTACTGACACAACAAAGTAGGCTAAATTGTTCATGCCCTAGCCAAATATTCTGTTATAACTCTATATTTTTTGTTTTCACCCCAAAAATAAACTAAACTTTTATTATTTGCGCAAAATAAAATAATAAACTTTTATAACTCATAAATTTTAAAATAAAAAAAATCTTTTTAATGATAACACAACCACTTATTATAAAATTAAAACATTAAAGAAACTATAAAATGTATCAAAAAAAATAATATCGGGGTTTTCTACTCGTCTAGCATTCGAGTAAACTTTTCACAAGAAAAATATAATGATCATCATAAAATTATTTTTCCACAACGGAAAATATTTTTCATTACGACACAGTTTACATATATACGAGTACATACGAGTGTATAGTCAGTCAGTCATGCTTGTGTATTTGTTTAATTTTAAATTTTTATTCTTCTCTAATTATTATTTTAATAATTTAGAAAAAAAAATCTTATCTAATGAACATCATGATGATAATAATTTTTATTGCAAAAATATTTTCTTAGTTATGTTATTATTTCTATACGGGTTGTTGTGGCTTTCTAACCTCCTTCATTACATTTATATTCAGTTGATTATAACATTTCACATTATATACAATGTATATATATATATATATATATATATATATATATATATATATATATATATATATATATATATATATATATATATATATATATATATTTATATATATATATATATATATATATATATATATATATATATATATATATATATATATATGTATATATATATATATATATATATATATATATATATATATATATATATATATATATATATATATATACATCAGCCCTGTGGTTGGGGGCAAACATGTTTCGTAAATATTTCGAACGAAACATGAGATCCATAGAATACCACCACAGTATCCAGAGCTTGTCGTAGGAGGCGACTAAATCTGGTTGGATCGCTGGGCTGACGACCCGCATCCGTAAAAACCAATTACAGTTAAAAATGTCAACAAAACTAAAAAAATCGGATACCGCCTAAATAACAATGACCCCCCGCTTAAGTACCCGGATACGAGAATGAGGATCAGCACGTGGAACGTGCAGTCATTAAGAAAACATGGCGCGTTGGACGGCCTCATCACATGCATGAAAGAGTATCGGCTGGAACTCGTAGCGCTCCAAGAAACTCGATGGCCTAAAAGTGGAGTCCATGTGTCCCAAGGCTATACGTTGCTACACAGTGGAGATGACCTCGGAAATCTTGGAGTTGGCTTTCTCATTGGGCCGCAGGTAAAAAAGGCTGTCTTGGACTTCCAGGCAGTCGATAATCGAATGTGTAAGCTTCGCTTGCACATGAAATTAGCCAACCTGTCAATTGTTTGTGTACATGCGCCCACTGAGGTAAGCCAACCCCAAGATAAAGACTCATTTTACAATAATTTGGATAATCTGATGGGCTCTATACCTGAGCACGATATCAGATTGGTGATTGGTGACTTTAATGCTAGAGCTGGCAGAAATCAGACCGACTTATGTAATAACATAGGTCCGTACTCCCGACATGAAACTGCGACCGAAAATGGGGAAAGAATGATGTACTTTGCGATCGCTCATGATCTCAAAGTGGCAAGTACATTCTTTCCCCATAAAAACATCCATTTGGAAACATGGACACATCCACGTAAAACATCCCGAAGCCAAATTGACCATGTGTTGATTTCCAAAGACCGAGCTCGGGTTGTTCAAGACGTGAGATCGTATCGGTCGTCAACAAAATTCGTAGGCAGTGACCATTTTATGGTTGCTGCAAAGCTGCGATGGAAATTTTCGTACAAGTCAGGGAGGACAGGAGAATATAAAACGCGATTCTCCTGTGAAGGTCTGATAAATGAAGAAACGCGACGAAAATATCAAGATCTTGTCAGCAATAGTATTATGCAATCCAATTACCAATCTGATGATGTGAACAGTGTCTGGGAAGTATTGAAAACCTCGGTTGTCGATGCTGCCCAGCACACTCTCGGTATAGTGAAAACTAAGCCCAAAAATGATTGGTTTGATGAGGAGTGTCGTCTTGCTGTTGAGCAACGCAATATAGCCCACAATGAAGCGCAGACTCGGTTTACAATTGCAAGGAAAAACAAGGCAGTTCTTGCTAGGAGGACAGCTAAACGCATTTGTAGACAGAAGAAGCGCGAATGGTGGAAGGCCAAGGTCTTAAGAGTACAACAACTCAGCAATGAGCACAATTCGCGTGGTTTCTTTAAAGGAATCACCGAATTGCACCATACCTTAAGATCTCGGTCAACTGCCATTCGGGACCAGGATGGAAACCTCTGTGTTAACGTCGATGCGGTACTCGATACATGGCGTGAACATTTTTCTGATCTACTTAATGTTCCACATGTATCACAAGCTGTATTTGAATACCCTCAAATACAGACCGCGGAGATGTTCATTGAGGATCCATCCTATGAGGAATTCACAATGGCCATGCAGAGATTAAAGAAAAATCGTTCACCAGGGGTTGATTGCATTAATTCAGAGCTCTTGATATTCGGAGGGCTAACTTTGTGGAACTGTCTTTTCGACCTTGTTCGATTGGTATGGCGAAATGAAGTTATGCCTGACGAATGGAAAGTGGCCGCGTTATGCCTAATTTTCAAAAAGGGTGATCGCATGAAATGCGAGAATTATCGCGGTATAGCTCTCCTTTGCACAGCATATAAGTTACTGTCTTACATCATCTTGGGAAGAATTACTCCTCTAGCGGAGGAAATTGTCGGTGACTACCAAGGAGGATTTCGTCCAAATCGGTCAGTCACTGATCAAGTTTTTTCGCTACGGATGATTCTTTCCAAGTACTACGAAACATCTCGCGATGTACACCAGGTGTTCCTAGATTTCAAGCAAGCCTATGACTCGATCAATCGAGAGAGGCTATGGTATGCGCTTGAATATTTAGGAATACCACAAAAATATGTACATCTGTGTAAAATGACAGTAACGCAGTCACAATGCTGTGTCAAAGTTGAGAACAGGCTATCGAGAATTTTTGCAATCAATTCCGGTGTTCGACAAGGAGATGCGCTGTCCCCGATACTTTTTAATCTCATGTTGGAATACATCCTTCGTAAAAGTGCAACACCTCAGGACAATATCTTATTCCGACAATCCAATTAACTTCTTGCGTATGCAGATGATATCTGTGTGATTGGATTAAATGGCAACGGAGTGAAAGAGATACTTGATCCACTGGAACAGTTTTCAGCTTCCGTTGGTCTCAAAATCCATGAGTCCAAAACCAAATATCTGATCTCTGGTTTTCGAGACCAAGACGCAAGTGATTTCAGTAGTGGAAACCACACGTTTGAAGGAGTGATGAGATTCAAGTATCTTGGATCTCTCATTACTCACGATAATAGTGTGGGAGAGGATATCAAGGTTCGGCTTGCCGCTGGCAATCGGGCTTTGTATCCTCTACGTCCACTGCTGAAATCAAAATATCTTGCAAATACGGATAAGCTGAAGCTGTACAGAGTGTTGATCAGACCCGTTGTCATGTATGGATGTGAGAGTTGGACCTTGACGGATGAATACGAAAGATGGCTTCTAACATTCGAGAGAAGAATCATGCGTGTGATATATGGCCCAAAACGCGACGTTGATGGCACATACCGAGTTCTTTTCAATCACGAGATCAGGAATTTAATGCAAATTCCTGATATCGTGCATGAAATCAAAGGACAGCGAATACGCTGGCTCGGTCACGTTCTGCGTGCTGATCCGAAACGAATGATACAGCGATCTTTGAAGGGAGAACCGCCTTTCGGTAGGCGAAGAGGTCGCTGTCGGCGACGATGGCTCCACGGCGTAGAGAGCGATCTGGCATCTTCTGGTTGCTTGCAACAGTATGAAGAGCTGGCTCGTGATCGAAACTGTTGGAGCCAGATTGTTGACACGGTACGGGCCAATAATGGCCTGTAAAAACCGGAAAAAAAAAAAAAAAAAAAATATATACATATATATATATATATATATATATATATATATATATATATATATATATATATATATTTAAATATATATATAAATATATATATATATATATATATATATATATATATATATATATATATATATATATATATATATATATATATAAATTCATTAATATCTAATGTAAAACAGTTGAGTGTTTTACAAATTAATATTTGTAGTATGAATAATTTAAATAAATTTGATGGTAGTCTAGAATTTATTGACTCGTTAAACTATGACTTTCATATTATAGCAATTTTTGAAACTTGGATTCAGAGTAGAAATGTATTGGCGTATAATATCAATAAGTACACTAGTATTTTTTCCTGTAGAGATGAAAGGGTAGGTGGTGGTCTTGCATTCTATATTCGAAATGTTGATAATGGTCAGTATTCTTTTCAATTTATTAGGATTGAGCTTCCTAAATTTGCAGGTACCAAACTTTTGGCAGTGTATCGCCCTCCGGACTGTAGTCTTGACTCCTTCACTAACTTTTTGGAAACTCAATTCGAAAGAGATAATAAACATGATAATATCTTAATTGGTGATATAAATATCCCAGTCAATAAAAAAGAAGATTTTGTGATATATTATAAAAACACATTAATGAGTTTTGGCATGATTGTTACAAACACGAATGTTACCCGTACTGCCAGTGGTAATATTCTTGATCACGTGGGATCCAGTTTTGTTAACATCGATAGTGTATCAACATCAACTATTTACTCTAATTTAAGTGATCATAACTTTCTTTTTTCAAATTTTCGTTTTGCATTGAAATATACAAGAAGAACCTTTGAAAAAAAAATCACTGACTACAAAAAAGTAAATGACCATTTTGATAATGTTTTACATACAATACCATTTAATGATATGGATCCCAATGAAGTATTAACATCCATAATTCAAAAATATAATGAGTTAATTAATAAATTCACCAGAACTAAACGTATTGTAGCCAAACTGAAAAATACTTTATGTACATGGATTACATATAACATATGGCTTTTGATTCGTAAAAAAATCAAATTCTCAAAAAACACAAATTGAATAGAAACAATGAATGTTTAAAAGAACGACTTGCTACTATTAGCAAACAATTAAACTTATCCAAGCACTTAGCAAAAAAACAGTACTTCAATAGAATGTTTGTTGATTCAAATCAAAAAGATTTATGGAAAAATATAAATTTCTTTTTAAACAAAAATCATACGATCAAATCCATGCAGATTAATTCCATCATCTATGAAGGCTGCTCTTTCAGTAATACTGTGGATATTGCTAATGTATTTAATAAATATTTTGTACAAGTCGGTAGCTCTCTAGGGGACTCGATAAATTCTGACAAAAATATACACAAACATAATACGATCCATCAAATATCAAACAGCATTTACTTTTCGTCAGTAACACCAGTAAAAATATTCAATATTATTTGTTCTCTTGAAAATTTTAATGAGGGAGGTCCTGATAATGTGAGTAATAGTGTTATAAAAAATAGAGCTTATTTTTTCTCAAATGCTTTGTCTGGAGTATTTGATAATATATTAAAAACTGGAATTTATCCAAATTGTTTAAAAATAGCTAAAGTTATTCCAATTTTTAAAAGTGGTGATTATGAAATAGTCACAAATTACAGACCAATCTCCACTTTATCTGTATTTGATAAGATATTTGAAAAAATTATTGCCACTCGTTTGTTAGTCTTTTAAAATCAACATAAATTTTTCTATTCTTTCCAATATGGTTTCAGGAAAGGATTAAGTACGGAACTTGCTCTTGTGGAAATTGCTAGTATGATCTATTCTGCCTTTGATAGACAAAAATTAGTTGGAGCATTATTCTTAGATCTGCAAAAAGCATTTGATTGCATCGACCATGATCTTCTTTTAGATAAATTGTACAGTAACGGTATTCGTGGTGTCATATTTAACTTGCTTAAAAGTTATTTAGAAAACAGGAAACAGTATGTTGTGGTTGATGGAGTTTCTAGTAAAGTATTAGATATTAAATGTGGTGTTTCTCAGGGTAGTGTACTGGGACCACTTTTATTTCTTATATTCATTAATGACATATCATATCTACCGCTGATTGGTCAAATAAGAATATTTGCAGATGATCCTGCTTTGTTTTACAAAAAAAGAAAATCCTTTTGGCATTGTGGATGACATTAAGCATGATTTTGATGTGCTTTTAGAGTATTTTAAATCCAACATGATTTCACTGAATGTGGCTAAAACTAAATTTATTGTGTTTCACTCTCCGCATAAATCAGTTAGCTGTATGCCTCCACTGCAAGTCTGTGATATTGGTATTGAAAGAGTAAATTCTGTGAAATACCTCGGAGTAATATTAGATGAACGTATGTCGTGGCAGGAGCACATTAATACAACTTGTACTAAAATTGCTCCACTTGTTGGCCTCATCAGGAAATTATCATGGTTTCTTCCTACGTATGTTCTGCTAAAAATTTATTTTTCATTTATTCACTCAAGAATTAATTATGGCATTCTTGTATATGGAACTGCTTATGCGTCAAGGATTAAGCAACTACAAATCATGCAAAATATAAGTTTGAAAGCAGTTTTTAAACTGCCTATTTTATTTTCTACTAAAGAACTATATACTAGAGAAGATCATTTAGTTTTGCCCATTATCATTTAACATGAATTTCAAATTGCTATTTAAATGTATAAAATTCTTAATGGAATGTCATTTTCTTATATTAAGTTTATTTACAGTAATCACAATTATCTAACTAGACACTCCGACAAGCTTAGTATTCATCATATAAAAAGAGAATATGGGAGAAAATCTATTACATTCCTTGGTCCATTAGTTTTTAATAAAATACCAGATAAAATAAAGAAATCAGAGTCATTTTTAAAGTTTAAGTTCAATTTAAAAAATTATTTAAAATCATTAGTTTCTATGCACTTTTATAGTAAAATTGTTACAATAAGTACGAATATATTTTATGTCACATAAGTTCTGAGTAAAATATTGTTTTTGTATAAAGGTAAAAATAATTATATTTGAATTATATGTTTTTATATAAAAATTATAATGTATCACTGATTAACCTTTAAAGGGCTCCTGTCCACTTGATAATCAATGATACAATGAAGAATAAATAAATAAAGAAAAAAAAAAAAAAAAAAAAATATATATATATATATATATATATATATATATATATATATATATATACTCCTAATTCTGTTTTTGCGCGAACTTTTTTTACGCGAATTTGATTTAACGCGAATCGAAAATAAAAATCTTTCTTGATCAACAAAATTTTCGGTTATTTTCATATAGTATAGTGTACGCACTTTTTTTTTAAATATGAACAACGAGCCAGTGTTTTCTAACACGATTGAGTACTTCAACATCATAACATTAGCTCATGAAGTAGCCGGAGAAGGATTCCACAACCTATCATCGGCAGATATCGAAGAATTGCTAGTGAATAGCGAGGATGAAATTTTAGATGTTGCGCTGGAAGATGCCGACGCTTTAGAACATATTGAAACCGACGAAGAGGTTGTCGCCATAACCTAAGATCAACTTAAAACTTAGCAAATCAATTAAGCAACCATTTTCAAAAGTATGATCACGTTGATGAATCAGTTGCAAAGTTTCTGCGTGAGCTAAAACTAATGATGGGTAGCTACCGAGAATCATATAAGTATATATCCGGAACTCAACGTTTAATGTCGGAATTTGAGTGTGAAGTTATTACTAATTTCATCCCATCCCAGAATTTTTCAAAATCATCCCAGAAATTGTTCGAAATTATGGGAAGTAAGTACTCAAGAACGAACAATATTTTACCTTCTATTGAGAAAAACTGACAAATCATAATCAATAAAATTTTCAATCCAGACCAAAGTTTGTGTGGAAACCAATTTAATATCTTCAAAAGAAATTGTTATTAATCTTTCCCAATCTTTCCCTTTCTTCTGACTCCATCGGTTTCGATCACGAGCCAGCTCTTCATACCTTTGCAAGCAACCAGAAGATGCCAGGTCCTTCTCTTCGCCGTGAAGCCATCGTCGCAGACAGCAACCTCGTCGCCTACCGAAAGGCGTCTCTCCCTTCAAAGATCGCTGCACTCATTCGGCCTGGATCAGCACGCAGAACGCGACTGAGCCAGCGTACTCGCTGTCTTTTGATTTCAAGCACGATATCAGGAATTTGCATTAAATTCCTGATTTCGTGATTAAAATAAACTCGTTTTGTACCATGGACGTCGCGTTTTGGGCCATATATCACACGCATGATTCTTCTCTCGAATGTATGAAGCCATCTTTCGTACTCATCCGTCAAGGTCCAACTCTCACATCCATACATGACAACGGGTCGAATCAACACTCTGTACAGTTTCAGCTTATCCGCATTTGCAAGATATTTTGATTTCAGCAGTGGACGTAGAGGATATAAAGCTCAATGGCCAGTGGCAATGCGAACCTTGATATCCCCTCTCACACGATTATCGTGAGTAATGAGAAATCCAAGATATTTGAATCTCATTACTCCTTCAAACGTGTGGGTACCACTACTGAAATAAATTGCGTATTGGTCACTAAAACCAGAGATCAGATATTTTGTTTTGAACTCATTGATTTTGAGACCAACAGAAGCTGAAAACTGTTCCAGTGGATCAAGTATCTCTTTCACTCCGTTGCCATTTAATCCAATCACACAGATATCATCTGCATACGCAAGAAGTTGATTGGATTGTCGGAATAAGATATTGTCCTGAGGTGTTTCACTCTTACGAAGGATGTATTCCAACATGAGATTAAAAAGTATCGGGGACAGCGCATCTCCTTGTCGAACATCAGTGGTGATTGCAAAAATTCTCGATAGCCTGTTCTCAACTTTGACACAGCATTGTGACTGCGTTACTGTCATTTTACAGAGATGTACATATTTTTTCGGTATTCCTAAATATTCAAGTGCATACCATAGCCTTTCTCGATTGATCGAGTCATAGGCTTGCTTGAAATCTAGGAATACCTGGTGTACTTCGCGAGATGTTTCGTAGTACTTGGAAAGAATCATCCGTAGTGAAAAACTTGATCAGTGACTGACTGATTTGGACGGAATCCTCCTTGGTAGTCACCGACAATTTCCTCCGCTAGAGGAGTAATTCTTCCCAAGTTGATGTATGACAGTAACTTGTATGCTGTGCAAAGGAGAGCTATACCGCAATAGTTCTCGCATTTCATGCGATCACCAGTCACTTCCTTCCTACCTTTGATTTCTGCACTCTAGTCGATTGCTGTTTGCAGTTTGAATCCTCCAATTGGATGAAGTTCATTTTGTACTAAATCACTTCTCACAATCGTCCGTATTGCTCCTGTATCTATTCTCACTAGTACTCTTTTTTTATCTCTCCAGTTAACGTTAAACCATCATCACCTTGTGTCAATCGTGGAACAGAGATGGATGTCATGCTGGATTTGGTTGTAGAAGTTGGCTTACATTCTTTATTGATTTTCTCGTTTACTGTGTGCAATCTTACCGGACTCTCCTTCTCTACTGATCCCTTGTCATCTTCATATATGATCCATCGTGTATCGCTTTCATTTGTGATTCTGAAATAATCTGTAGTATATCTGCTACCGCCTTTAAGCCTCTATAAAAACTGCTACTTAGGCTGCGTGTAATACTCAAGGTAAATGACATTTTTTGTAATTTTTTTAGTAAATTGAAATACTGTTCTAAAAAGTAGGGTAAATGAATTGAAAAAAAGGTAACTGGTTCTTGTTGTTATTTTTTGACATTTAAATTATTGCTTCATAATGCAAACGTTTTAAGTAATTTAAAATTATTATAACCATAGATAAATAATAAATATAATATAAAATAAATAATAAATATTATATAAATAATAAATTATATAAATGTTGTATACATTTAAATATGGGAAAAACTAAAAGAAATTTTGACGTTTCATTAATTACCTAAAAACCAGTGTTTTTAACCCTTAATACAATTTCCACTAAAAAATTTACTTGCATAGTTTGGCATGACATGAGAAGTAAATTTGTACTAAAAATGCGATTTACTAAATTTTGTAATTTACTTGGAGTATGGCACGCAGCCTTAGTCTTCCTTGCACCAATTATTTCTTAATGCTGCCGTTTCAAATTGTAAATTAAACATGTGAAACGACGTCGAACATCGGAGTCTTTATAGTTTAATTGCAATAATTGATTTTACATTTTGAGTTGTCCTGCCATAATTTTTAATATCCATAACTTCCATCCATAACTATATCTACTTTGGCATTTAAAGAAACGGATATTTTACTGAATTTCTCACTCACTTCGGATATAAAATGGCATTGAACTTTTTATTGTTGTTTCAACCTTTCTAACATCATGTTGTGATCTTCTTTCTGTTCGATCATCAAAGTTTCCTGCCCAGTTCTCATTTCAGGATTCAGCTCGTTTTCCAGTTTTGGTTGTAAGACCAGACTTACTGGTCCTTCTTAAGTCTTTTATAATTCTCGCGGATCTCATATCAAGGTTTTACTCTGTTGCTCCCTGTAATTCTCCGTACGATTGGTCCTCTACTATTTAATGACAGATGTAGCCTAACATTTTCACAAATGAATGTAGCTCGCCCAATATCCAACAGGAATGAGTTCCTTTTGACTGCTCTCTGCGAGAAATTCTTCTAGGTCTTTAAATTCATCTGTTTTAGTTAGAGGTATTTCTCTATGGAATTCTGTTCCATTCAGTATTAGGAGTTTGAGGCCGATACGTATAAATCGAGGTTTCTTGAATGGCGTGTCTGAATGACAATATAATTAGTTTAAGTTAATTGTTAAGATTTTTTTATATAGTGTCTGATCCCTGCTGCTCATCCCATTGTAAATGAGCTTGTACTCAAAACGGGATGTGCGTGCATGGTGTTGACTTTTTTATGCCTAATGGAAGTAATAATTTTTTACAAGTTGCTTCCATATGCGCTTTTTCTTCTTAATCAAAATTATAAGCATAAATAAATAAATAAAGTTACTGCACCATCCGTTACAATAAATATACATATATATATATATATATATATATATATATATATATATATATATATATATATATGTATATATATATATATGTATATATATATATATATATACATATAAATATATATATATATATATATATATATATATATATATATATATATATATATATATATATTTATATATATATATAAATATTTATATATATAAATATATATATATATATATATATATATATATATATATATATATATATATATATATATATATATATATGTATATATATATATATATGTATATATATATATATATATATATACATATATATATATATATATATATATATATATATATATATATATATATATATATATATATATATATATATATATATATATATATATATTTATATATATATAAATATTTATATATATAAATATATATATATATATATATATATATATATATATATATATATATATATATATATATATATATGTATATACACATATATATATATATATATATATATATATATATATATATATATATATATATATATATATATATATATATATATATATATATATATATATATATATATATATATATATATATATATATATATATATATATATATATATATATATATATATATATATATATATATATATGTATATACATTTATTTACTGGGCAGTACCAAATGAAAAATGAGAAAAAAGAAATTTAATCTATGAGCTTTGGCAAAAAAAACGTAACAACTGAATTAAAGTTCATCATTAAGCTTTCGAAATCAACGATACGATTCACATACGTAAAAAATCAAAAAACTTTTTTGTGTGTTCGGGACGCAAACACATACATACACACACACACACACACACATACTCCCTTTAACACACACTGAACATAAAAGCTGTGTCTAAGTGAAAATATAATCTAAACATGTTATGTAAACATGAAAATTCTTTTAAAAACATAAAAAATTTGTTTTGACACCCGAGAAATAACACAAAAAAGCAAACATTTTTTTTTATTAATATTATTTTGAGGGTTGGACAGATTTTTTTCTACTTTTGGATTTTTAAGGTTTTTCCTATTTTCCATTTTTCGTAATCACTTTTCACTGTTCTTGTTATTGTGGTGATGGTGGTTATATTTTCGGAAAATGTATATACGAGTAACATATACATACCATCCATACATAAAAAAGTTTTATGTTTCAAAAATGGAAATTTTTCTAATATATTTATCGAGAACAAGACCAAACCAACACTAAGCCAAACACTATATAGATAGACACATATAGATATTTTAATGATGATTGTAATTATATAAGGAACTAAATATAAAGACATAATGTACTATTATAAAAACACTTAATTATTATGTTTATCTAAGTTAAAGCATTGGTGCTGTATGTATGACCTACATAAGTAATAGTTGAAAAAAGGTTTAAACACCAGATATACTATAATTTTTTGCAGCAAATATTTGATCAAGATAGATTGATTTACTTAGTGCCAAAAGACAAACTAAGGACTAGCTAATCTAATCTACCAGTAATTGAAAACCGTTGACAAATATTGGATTAGTTAATTAAAATGCTACATCAGCGCTATTAGTGTGCGATACGTGTATCAATCCATACGAAGAACTTGAAGAACCATATATTTTGCCGCATCATGGGGTGTTCAAATGTTAGTAGCAGCGCGACAAAATTTAGCATATTCGACGCGTCTGCAAAATTAAACACTGCTGTGTCATTGAACCAGAATCGTATAGTAGGACCAAACCTCCAATCAAGTTTCAAATATTTATACGATTTCCACAACAGCCGTACTAGCAGGCTATATTAAAATGCTTAAAATGTATATCGTCAAGTTTGGTTTGATGAGGACGATAAGAAACACCATATTATTCTATGTCGAGACAACAAGCATAAAAATGCCGTATACGTTGACCACAGTATACTATGGTACCACGTCATCATTTGTGGCCATCAGTTGCTTAAAAGTATTAGCAAACTTATACACTGGAGAACTTCCAAGCACATCTCGAGCCATGAAATGTGACATGTACGTAGATGATTTAATGACTCGATGACGTTACTTGAACTGATTCGATGACATTACCTAAATTGGAAGTTGAAATATTACACATTCTAAATAGTGGCGAACAATGCCGTCAAAAATACAGAGATGCGAAATTTATTACATGATCCAGAAACAAACTTCCAGAACAATGCATGGAATTCCAATACTGATCAGAAATACACTCAAAACGAAGTTTAGTGTCGGAAGTAAGCAAAATATTAGATCCACTAGGGATCTTATCCTCAATCAGATTTAAAATCAAAATATTATTTCAGAGTCTGTGGCTGAAGAACATCGAATAGAACGATGAACCGCTTGAAGAAACCCGAACAACTGGAAGGACCTTCGAAATATAATATTCTATGGCTTAGAGGCCGTAAACGGCACTTACTGCATCTCAACTGAGACCTTATGAGCCAATTTTAACGATTGGTGCACATTGTAGGTGGTCAGCCCAACGAATGTTTTCACACACAAACGCGTTTTTATGTATTCCGGTTGCATGTTAATTTTTGTCAACGGCTGGGATCGAACTCAAGACCGCGGCGTAATGAGAAACTCGCTTAACCATTAAGCTACATTCGGCGACATATATTATGTCAAGCGCCATTATATAAATTATTTGATGTATTACGTTGATGCCGTATACTATAATATTGCACGGTTTACGTCATGCTAGTAAATGGGCATATACAGATGCAGTATACCATAGATGCTCGGTCTCAGCCAAGTGAAGGGATTTTCCACACGTCTAATAAGTGCCAAAACCAAAGTTGCACCACTGAAATAGATCAGCACATCGAGATTAGAAGTGATGGGTACGGTTCTTTTTAGTCGCTTAGTGAAAAATTTCGATGTCATCAAAAATATTGTGGAGCCACTCGAAATTTATCCTAGATGGGTTTTCTTGTCAACCAAGACGTTGGACAACTTTTGAAGCCAATTGGATGGCTGATTTCATAGATGACTACAAACGAGATCAATGGTTTCATATTGCATCAAGGCATAATCTGGCCGATTGTGCAACACGGGGAAAATCAGTGGGAAAAATAACCATGAATAATCTTGGGTGGAATGGTCCAACATTGCTCAGGACAGATGAAAAACATTGGCCAGACGTACTTAAAATATCGGAAACAAACGAGGAAATCCAAATTGATGTTTACAAATGCTGTTAAAGTTAGACGGAAGTTTCCAGCCGGAAAAATTAAAAAGTCGATAATGCAGATTGTGTCTTTGCTATTCCAGCCGAAAGTTAAAAATTCTATATTTTTTTGATTGATTTCTAACTAAAAATTTTTCTCCGCCATTTTCCAGCAAAATAAAACATCTATGACCCTTTGTTGGAGTGCAGAACTCATGGGCTGACCCATCTTCCATGTCAGTACTATAGGCTGGCATGGAGCTATGCAATGCGCAGATGGTTCTACGAAAATCGGACCTATAGCCGTACTTCCTCGATTTGGCCGTTAAGGCGTAAAGTCGGACGTAAATAAGCGAACCGTAAAAGAGCTGGGAGAGCCTTGAGCCCCAAAAAAGATAGCATAGAATAAAATATAAAAAAAAAAAAAAATCTAATTAAAATACTCATACAAAAATGTTTAAATTCATAAATCTCTATAAAATCAACCTTTAGAGTGTTATGGCTGGATATAAGTTTATTTTAAGCGCTTTGTCAATGACTATCACTGGAAAAAATCACTGGAATTGGGGTCAAGTTTCATGTGGGGAGTCCAGGAAAATTCGATTCATTGAACCCGTAGTGCAAACTTCTAAAATCTCTATAAAATCAACCTTTAGAGTGTTATGGCTGGATATACATTTATTTTAAGAGGTTTGTCAATGGCTATCATTGGAAAACAATTTGTATCAAGTTTCATGTGGGGAGTCCGGGAAAATTTTAGAAGTGTGCTCTACGAGCTCAATGAATCAAATTTTCCCGGACTCCCCACAAGAAACTTGATCCAAATTTTTTTTCCAGTGATAGCCATTGACAAACCGCTTAAAATAAACTTATATCCAGCCATAACACTGTAGAGGTTGATTTTATAGAGATGTCTGAATTTATTTAATATTACATATGAGTTATTTTAATTAGTTTTAATATAAGTGTTTTTCCGTTAGTTTGGTAATTTTTCGAATCATTAAATTTGTTTTGACTAGAAAATGGTTGAGAAAAATTTTTAGTTGGAAATCAAACAAAAAATATAAAATTTTAAACTTTCTTCTGGAATAGCAAAGACACTATCTGCATTATCGATTTTTTTATTTTTTCGATTGGAAACTTCCGGTTAACTTTAACAGCATTGTTTACAATATTTTCAGTTGGAATAAGCAAGATGATGCAATTATTATCTATTATCTAAGAAACTTATATCCATTCTTTGATCCCGATGGAATTATTAAAGTTCGACACAGGTTAAAGTAATCGGCTTTGCCATACACTGCCCTGTCAAGCATCCAATAATTGTATCATCAAAGTCACCTATAGAAACAACTATTACCAGCCTAGTTCACCAATAATTTTGGATTGTCAGAGGTTAATTTGTAACGAAGGAGGTGTTTCATAGGCGTATCAAATGCCTTAAAAAATTCAAAACTGTTTAGTCAACTTATGGGTCAGCTACTTTAAGTAAGAGTCCAATACTAGTGCCATTTGGAGTAGTTGGAGTTGACTTTTGTGGTCCATTTAAAATTCATGCTATATGTCGTAGAGGCTCGATTCCAACAAAAACATATTAGTGAATATTTATGTGCTTCAATACTCACGTTTCCACTGCATTTGGAAGTTTTATCTAGCCTACTAGACTTTATTTTAGATCAACGCGGGATATTTTAGATCACCGCAAAATTTTCATACTTGTGATGGGAGTAATATTCAATCTATTCATACCTTTTTTTGAGTGATAAAATGCAGTTTTGGTTGAATGCTTTTATGAGTCATCTCCTTTAAAAAAATGACCGTCTGAATGTTACAGTAAACGATGAAAGGTATAGAGCCTTAATATTTAACTTTTTTTTCCCAACTGTCTGCCTTAAATCTTGCTGATATATAGTTTCAACAGGACGGTGCCAAATACCACACATCGCAGGATTAACTGTATCTACTTAAAACATTTATAAATGCTAATTTCGCGTAATGGTCCTATTAACTGACCACCGGGATCGTTTGATCTAACTCATTATCATTAGATTATTTTCATTAGATTATTATCATTAGATTATTTTCTTTAAGTCTACACCGATAAATCAGAGACGATCGAATTGGAGTGCTGCCAAATTGGAGTGTGTAAAAATAGATAAAACTAGATTGCGCCATTTGTTCAAAAGCCGTTTCGATGTGTTAGGTCGTTAGGTCATCTTACCCATAAAAAGCTGCAAATATAATGCTTGTGCATCTTATAGACAACAAATACCCAATAGAATAGAAGATGGTATACGTGAAGAACCCAAGGCATTAATTCCCAGATTTTTAACATGCCACTATCAGGAGAATGCCTTCTAACGACACGTTAAGTCTCATACTCATAATTTAAAAAATCGAATTGAAGGAGGTTAAGATAGAAAATAAATTGAAAAAATTCATTTTAGACCCAACCGGTACTGTCACTCACATTAAGAAACCTGGTATAAAAATTTAAATTCAATCCACCAATTATGCTTAGTCCACGGAATGGAACTAGCTGTTGTAAAAATATTATATAGTCATCAATATTCTGAACTCGAAAACACCGAGGGTGACTTGAATTACCAAGAAAAAAATTATTCGAATGTAGACGAATACGAAACTGATTATGCATTCATAGAAGGTTTTCTAATCTTAAATTATTATATTGATGAAATTGATGTACCACATAATTAACATATTTATCCTATCATTCATAAAGTTAGCAAAGTTGTTTCGACGATCCCATAAAAATAATTATTTTCTTTCAAAATATCAGTTAGATAGAACCGTTTAATGGCTTTGTCAGTTGAGTGTTATCGGTAAATCAACGGACTCGGTAGTTATAGTAGTGGTCAGAAGAGAAGATGTATCGAATACAACCGGGGACCATGTCAATATTTTATGTTTGAGTTTAGTATTGGAGAGCGAGAGATGTTAGTGACGTCTTAAACGGTAATGATAGTTTTCACCTAGAGAAGTAGTAATCAGTGGGGGAAAGATATAACATTAAACATCGAGTGAATCAACATCATTTTAAACACTATTTCACACATGGAATCATCTCGAAATGCCGTATCGGACTAGTATTGTTTGAAACAAGTGAAGTATTAAAGTGATAAAAGTGAAGTGAAGATAAGTGACAAAACCTTCACCTTTAAACAATTTCAAACAATTTATAGTTAGTTTTAAAATAAAGATTTTGGTCTGGGCTTTCAATAGTTCGGATACGAACGGATGAGATTCGTAACAATATGGATTTCAGAATAAAAAAAGAAAATGGTTTTATTTGAGGAAAATAAAAAAATGAAAATTTATCAGAAACGCGCTTTCTGCCAAACAATTTAGTGAGGAGTATAAAAGTAACGATTTGGGTTAAGATACGAGAGTTTCGAGAATATTTCCATCCAAAGCAAAGGTGTTTCATTCCGTAACAGTGATTGAACGTTGCGTCGTGAAAAATTATTTGAGGAAAACAATTGTACATGCATGAATAGTCTTAAATTCTGGTCTATTATAGATGTCGTATATTCCCACGTACTCTTAAAAGACTCAAAGCGTGGTACCGGAGCCTTGTGTTGCGGACAAAGGCATACTAGAATATATTAAATTATTGAAATTTAAGGGTAAGAATGACGATGCCAACTTTCGATTGCAGCTCTAGTAGTTCAACTTTGTTCAAAACTTCAGATTGATAACAATTTCGAGAAATTTGCTTTTAAAGTAGGGCAGTGATCTGGGGACAAAAAATCGTGTTAAATTGAATAAACCACAAGGCGATAGGTTTAAGTAACACTTTTGTCTGAAAATGGCATCGCCCCAGAAAGGCACCTGTCAACCTATGTCAAACAGTGACACTGATCATCAGATACCAGTACCGCAGTACCATTGCCCTCCTTGCTCCATTCTCTTACTTGAAGATAAATCTCCGTAAAACTTTAAAAAATTTAATTTGTATGCTGTGATTTTCAAGCCTTTTGGTCAAACATAATTTTACTGATGCCTGGTTGAGTTAATTTGTGAAGGGTCGAACACTACTTGCCGAAATTATGTTGGAAGAAAAAGTCAGTCGAAATATTGTAATAATTAAATTTATTTTAATTAAAATTAACTGTAAATTGTTAAATTTGAAATGTAGTTCGATAATATTTCACTAACCGCCCGCAATCTTTGGGTGCAGGTGCTCTGACAGTTACACAGAGCTAGGACAGTCTAAAAATTCACCCTGCACCCAATTCAAAATTAAACTAAAAAAATGCTTCATTGTCTATACTTTTAGTGAGTGAAAATTGTCTAATTAAAGGGCAGCAAGAATATCTTTTTTGTATTTCATTATTTACTTCTTTGTGTTTCATTGAGACGAACTGAGAAAAACCTGAATGGTTGCCAGGTATGATAATAACCTGGAGATAACAACCCTATATTCTGTGGACGGCAATCTCCACTTAGGATTCGGTACCCATTGTCCTTTAGATCTATAGATGTAGAGAATAATAATCCTTTTAAACTCTCTCTGAGCTATGCAGTGATAACTTATCGATATTAGTAAGTGGCAGATCCGGACCAACAGAAAAACTTAGAGATGAATTTACAAATGATGACAGTATCATCTGTACTTGAGAAGATATATTTTCATGCATAATTATCGGATTGATTTTTATTGAAATCCAGCGTTTAGAGTTGAAATCATTTCTAGATGGTTCTTTGTCGAGGATCACGTCAGCAAAATATATTATACAATCGTCAACCCTTATCCCGAAATCCTCAAATTGTTGCTCCAGTTTATCAAACTGCACAGCCCAATTTTGATTGAAAAGGCTGTGGTAGTCTGAACGAGACAAGTGCCACATTACAATCTGACATATCTTTAGTGGAAATGGTCTCGACATTGTTTGTGTATAGATTCAAGAGCGTTGATCGTCGTTCTGATTGAGAAGCAAATAATATATTCCTGGGGTGGTGGGTCATATGATATATAGCAAGTTCGATCTAGCGACGTATGACATTAATAATTGCTTTAGTAAACAAGAATTAACTTTTGGGAGAGACAAAAGACTTTTAATATTTGAATTTTGTTATGATCAAAGCATTACATCGATAAAAAAAAATTTTAACCGCGGTGCGCTTTAGAAACAAAACAAAGTTGCTGAAAAGAGGCGATTCATTTGGTAGTCATGCAGATCATCTTATAGCCAGGCGAGTTTAGTGAGATAGGTGGCATTGGAATCAACTACGGTTGTAGTGGTGAGTGATGATTTGTGTAGATATTATGAAAGCGCGGATCCCTGGGAAATTGAAACCTAAATTGTTTATATTATAGTCGAGACAAATGATCAACAATAAATTTTATAAGTTGAATAAATCAAATTTTACACAAATATTGATTGAACCATAGTCGTTGGTTCAACAAAAAGTATTTTAAAATTTCTAGTTTTGCAAAGATATTTCAAATATTTGTGATGTTTTTGCTGGAGTCAGCGTGTTAATTTTATCATTTTTAACATATTGTGATGAATTCATTGCTGGTGATGTGGACACTTGACAATATGTCCCTCAAAATATGTTCTTATAATTAATTTAGGAAAAATTAATTAGCAGGATGTGAATATAATTTCAAACTAGAATCATATTTGGCACTATATGAAGTGATCAGTGTTTGGGCAGTATTGAAAACCTAGGATGTCGATGCTGCCCAGCAGAAGACAGAAGAAACGCGACTGGTGAAACACTAAGAAGTTAAGAGTACGAAATTGGCCGTATACAACAAATGTTGTGCCAAAGTTGAGAACAGGCTATCGAGGGTTTTTGCAATGGCGTTTTAAGTTTGACAAGGAGATGAGCTGTCTCCAAAGCTTTTTAATCTCATGCTGGAATACATCCTTCGTAAAAGTGGAACACTCCAAGCCACTATCTTATTTCGACAATCCAATCAACTTTTTGCATATGCAGATGATATCTGCGTGATTGGATTAAATGGCAACTAAGTGAAAGAGATCAATATCTGATCTCTGGTTTTCGAGACCATGACGCAATTGATTTCAGTAGTAGTAGCCACACTTTTCAAGGAGTGATGAGACTCAGGTATCTTGGATCTCTCATCACTGACAAAAATAGTGTGGGCGAGGATATCAAGGCTCGCCTTAACGTTGACATTCGGGCTTTGTATCCTCTACGAATATTTCTAAAATTAAAACATCTTGTAAGTGCGAGTAAGTTAGAATTGTACCGAGAGTCGATGAGACCGTTGTAATGTGTGGATGTGAGACTTGAACCTTGACGGATGAGTACGAAAGATGGCTTTTAACATCCGAGAGAAGAATCATACTTGTGGTATGTGAACCAAAGCGCGAAATTGATGGCACATACCGAGTTATTTTTAATCACGAGATCAGGAATTTAATGCTAATTAAATGCTCATGCTAAAGAATTTAATGCTAATTCCGGATATCGCTGATCTGAACCGAATAATAAAGTGATCGTTGAACCGAAAGAGGTCGCTGTCGGTAACGATGACTCCATAGCGAAGAGAGTGATCTAGCATCTTCTGGTTGCTTAAAACAGTATGAAGAGCTAACTTGTGATCGAAACCGATGGAATAAGATAAAACCACGATGATTAAAAATCATATTTGACAGTGATCTTCAAATTTAATCAATTCATAAAAGAAAAACTGAAAGCAACGGAAATGTATTCAGCCTTTGATTGAGTATACCGAGGAAACTTCTTTGGTGGTGGATCCATATTTGCAGACCGTCTTACTGGCAAACGTCTTCCCTTCGAACTCGACCTTAGTGAGTCAATTCCGTATTGTGGTTCCAAATGGATCCTATCAATATCTCGGAGGAAATTGTCTTCAGGAACCTGAAGGCAATGGACATAAATAAAGCCACTGGACCATACGGAATTCCTGTTCGAATATTGAAGGAGTTTGCCAGTGACTTGGCTCCAATATTAACTAAAAATTTTCTCCTTTCTTATAAGCAAGGTAAAGACCCTTCAAACTACCGGCCAATATCAATTGTGTCAGCAGTGGCTAAAGTTTTTGAGGAATGCATTAACCAACAACTGGTGCATTATCTTGAGATTAATAAAATAATTTCAGATAAACAATATGGCTTCCGCAAAAGCCGCCCACAACCGATCTTTTGACGTATGTTACAAACAAATTGAATCTCGCCCTTGAGCAACACGGAGAAGCCTTTGCAATCGCTTTGGATAAATCCAAGGCTTTTGACAAGGTTTGGCATGAGAATCTCATTTGTAAACTTGTGGCATACGGCTTAGATTCGATGACCATCAAGTGGATAAAAAGCTTTCTCAAAGACCGAAAGATCAACGTTGTGCTAAATGGGAGATCATCAACGACACACTTCCCAAATGTCGGGATCCCTGAAGGATCAGTTTTGTCGCCAACTTTGTTTTTGTTATACATTAATGACTTGTTGGATAGCACTGTGAACCCTATCCTCAGTTTTGCCGATAATGCAACATTGCACTCTCTTGTTTCATTCGAGGTGGAGCCTTCTCCTTCCCAGTTAAACGGTAAACGGCTAGAAGTGGTCACTTCGCTTAATTCCGATTTGAGTACAATATTTGAGTGGAGAGTTAAAAATCAGGTCAAATTTAACGAGAAAAAAACATAAATATGCACGTTTTCGTGTTAAAGAAGTTGCAAGGGATACCCTTTTTGTGTAAAAGACCACGTTCTCGTGGGCTGTGACTCCGTCTGCTTGGTGTTCAAATTGGAAACAATTTAAAATGAAATGAAAACATTATCGCATTAGCCAAATCAGCTTTACGTAAACTCGGGTTTCTCAATAGATGCAGACGGTTTTTTAAATTGCATCAGGTTCTCCAGACATATAAAACCTTTATTAGACCGTGTATAGAATATTGCTGTCAAGTTTGAGGTGGAGCATATGGCACTGCTCTCCAGTTGCTGGAAAGAATTCAGCGATGTGCCATCCGAATAATACGAAACCCCAGATTTAATATACCACCATTTGTTACGCCAGGACGGGTAACACGAGGAACGGTTAATGCGCATAGGTTTATGTTGAAGCTACCGAAACATCGAACTGAAGATGCAAAGCGCGAATTTATTTATCGAACATCTAAGAAGTGGAAATCGTGGTTGGTTTTCAGTTTCCGTTGAAGTATAAAATGCACAAGTTTAAGGCAGCTATCAACTTTTATTTGAAGGACCGTGCGTTGGGTGCAGGAGCTCTGACAGTTACAAGGAGCTAGGTCAGTCTAAAAGTCCGCCCTGCTCCCAAATAAAACAAAACATAAAAAAAGACCATTTTTATACCCAACCACAAATAAATGTACCTCGATAGGTGGTTTGAAATTTGGTGTAAACTTTATTTTAAGATTTATGTTATATTGCTCTGAAATTCGACAGTAGCTCTCAATGTCCTTTCCAGCTAATTTTTAGTTATAGTTGGAATTTCAGACAAAATTTTATTAAATTGAGATTTAGTCAAACCTTTTATCCTGCCTGAATTGTTACAAATAACCAAGATGTCGTGCGAATATAATTCAATTTGCACTGGGATTCTCTTATTATTTTATAAAATTAAATTAGCAGTTTTAGATTTTATCGAAACATCCTTTGTAACATTATAAAAAGAGGTTTGTGTTCGAAACAAACATGTCCAACACAACAATACCAATTCTAATCAAAGTATATTACATTAGTAAGAAAATAAGTTGAACAGTAAATATTTATAATTAGATTTGCTTTAAAATTTTATCCCAAAAATAAAATTTTCGAAAAGTGTTAAAATGATGTTCTGCTTCTATTTTGGTACAGATCCTTTATGCTATACAAAATTAAAATTAAATTATTTCAGAAATTCAGAAAAAAATACAAAGAGAACGTTTCTGTCTACATACATACATACATGCTGTGTAAAAAATTTAAGTTAATTAACATTGTAATTGGCGTTGTATATTGTTTTGGTATTACAAAAGAACGGATGCTGTGCATTTATTTTATTCTCATCTGATTTCAAACAACTAAATTGGAATTGCAAATAAAAATTGCATTTCTTCATAAATGCAAAATTAAAACTGTGTGAAAGTATTGTAGCATTAAATTGTTAGTAAATTCTAATTACTGGAAGCATTTCTGAACCAATTCATCTATTGGTTATTAATTCTAGTGAAGTAAAAATTTCATCGAAAATTCGGTTTTACAATCAAAATCTATAGAAATATCCATCTCGATATTTCACATAAATTTTAAATATAATTAATAGTTGCATCTGAATTTAGGACAAATACATGAACATTTGAACGCTTTTTTGTGACTCTATATATTCGTTCCTGGTTGCGGCAAATATTTTTTGACCATAATCTCTACTAGAAGTATAGCAAATAACATGCAGCAAAATATTGTTAAAAATAATATAAAAAGAGTGATCTAATTGGAGGTTCTTCTTCCAATTGGGATTTTCATTGGGATTCATGCATGACAACTTGCGAGTTCAGTATTTATTGACAAGTACGAGAACAACGCTGCAAATTATTTAAATTTATTTCAAACGTCAGTGTTCATAATAGTGCAACTGATCACAATTCCCGAAACAATCAATACATTTCGAACCGTTTTTTCATTATGGGCATTCATCACCCAACCGCGTATACCAGACGATCTAATATGAATACTCACTTAATAAGTTTATTACTGCTACTGCTGTAGCTGGAGGTGTACGTGAAGATCGCAATCAATCAATTTGTCGCCATTTTTAAGCTCTTGATGTCTCAAATGGCACATTGTGGAGTATTTTGAAAAGAGATCTTGGTTTGAAGGCAAAATAAATACAGCTTGTTCTACAGATCGATTTGGTTTATGGGCATTGGACCACTCGTAAATTGATCAGTCTTTTAATCGAAAAATTGTGTCCAGCAATGAAGCTTATTTTGACTGAATGGATACCTCAACAAACAAAATTTGTCATATTTGGGTAGAAAAACAGCCAGAAATGATTCAAGAGCTTCCAATTCATTCTAAAAAATGCACTGTTTGGTGCGGTGTATGGAAAAGTGGTATCATCTTTAAAAATTCTGAATTTCGTATTTCTTTAAAAATGAGGAAGGACAGCGTGCGAACGTCAATGGCGCAAACTATACACAGCAATGATTTTATTACCAAAAATGATGTAGACTTGTGGTTTCAACAGGATAATGTGACGAACCACAAAGCAGGTCAAACCTTCGATTTATTCAACGAAAATTTCAATGGGAACATCATTTCAAGAAAGGTTCTCGTGAATTGGCTTCCTAGATCTCGTGATCTGACGCAGCTAGATTACTTTTTATGGGAGTACCTGAAATTATTTGTTTATATCGGCAAGCTAAAAACCATTTCTACATTAAACGCGAACATTACACATCATACCTAACGGAATATTGGTCAAAATGCTCGAAATAGTACTGGAAAATTGGACCCGAAACAAGTATATGAAAATTGATCAGGTATATTGTCATGAATGTATGGGAGTGTTAAACTTATTAAGTGAGTATGAGACATGATGGAGTGATGTTTCAACAGATTTACCATTCTTCGTGTTGTATGTAATGTATGGAATTTTCTACCAGGGCATGATCCCTAAAGTACCTATTAACCAATCCCTATTAACCTCTAGGCATTTAAGTAGAGAAGAGGAGGCTTATAGGTCAAAAACCTATAAATATCTAGTCTTTCCATCCTTTGAAATTAAGACTACACTTACTTTTGCAGTAAGTGGGTGACCCGGAAATATCCGGTGTTTTAAATTTCGAAGGAGGACCGATGTTCCATTGGAATCTATCTTTTGTCTTCATCTTTGCCACCCAGTTCGCACATATGAGTTCCATCATTTTTCTCCAGAGTGCCGATAGTAGCCGTCATATTACCGCACAGGTACTATTTTAGGTTTAGTTGTCACCATAAGGTTATTTACTTCCTCGCAGAAATATTTCCATCTGGATGTTTTTTCATTTCAAATACATTTCTTGTGAAGATTTAAACAAGTCCCAATCTTCCGTTATACCGGTTTTCATGGCTTTGCTGTGAAGTATTCTTGTCTCCCTTAGTCTTTCCAGGTTCACAATGGTGAACCTAAATAAGTCTAAAAGAATCCCAGTTCTATAAGTCTTATTTAGCGGACGGCCCTTCTCATACGTCCGTATTTTCACATTTTCTGATTTTTATTTCTAAAGGTAGAAGTGACTGGTTGAAATGTAGTCTTTAATTTTCCAATCAGTGTTTCTTAAGCTTCTGAACTCTATTTTTAGCTTTATTGTTGGTTAGAGAGAAGGAGATGTAAGAATAGTCCGAGAGAGTAACGCCCTCTAGAACTATCCAAAAGAAGACTTTCCAATTAGAATCCGTGAGGCAAGAGTATTTGCAATTACTTCCCACCTTGAAGATATTTATCTCTTAAGTTAGATATCGCCCATCACTTTGGTAATCTACACCAGAAGAGATGAAAAAAACGTTTTCTCTTGTCGACTATCCAAAATCTCCTTTGGAATACGAAATCAAAGGTTCAAGTCGAACTTGAATTATGATAAATGTACTTTGAGGATCTTGCAAGGTAATCTCATGGGACAGTGTAACATTGACGATATTGGATATTTTGGGCTTTATTCGAAGAAATAACAAATTTCGAGACTGAAAGTGTATGTCTGGGGGAGGATGTCACAACTAACCAATCGAGCCTGATTATCAGAATTTTTAATTCCTGGAATTTTTGACAGTGTGGTTATGCACAGATTTTTTTTTGTTATATTTATTTTTTCGCTTATAAGTTCAACTATATCATGAGATTGGAAATGAAAAACTTTTAACTTTATAGTTTGGATTTGGCTCTTACACTTGAATTATTAGTATGGTTGTTCCTACCGGGCTACCGATTTTATTTTAAATAATTACATTACCAGTTGTCCTGCTGCTTACTACAAAGACTAATTTGTTTTATTAGAAGATACCGTGTGGTGATTACGAAGATAAAAGGGTTAAACTCTTTCGAAGTGAGCGGTAGGTTGGATGTAAACAAACTGTTACTGATGTAATGTGGGCATCAACCGAATTTTTACGTTGAAGGCTATCGTTTCATCCATCTTTATGATTTTGACAGAAATATATTGCCTTGGTGTACTTCAATGATAGTGCTGATTACTGGTGACTGGAAAAACCATAGTTTCATCATTTTCGAAACAAAGTCTGAAAATTCATATAGTCCATAAAGTGCTTAGTCTCTTGTTTTGTTCCTTAAATTCTAGGTAGAGGTTTTGAATTTGGAATGAATTTATTTTGCAATGTGCTTTTGCGTCGTGCACATAGAGAGTGTTGGTATTGGTACAAAATTTTGTTTTGCTTAATCGTGTAACTGTTAGGCTGCCCAATTTTATCAAAGTAAATAGCGGGATATGCCGGGAATCTTGATATATTGAATTTGGAGGATGAATCTGATCCAATTTTAAAGAAGGCAATATAAATTTATGCTTAATCTGTTTGGTCACCTCTATTAAGGCCAAAAAGCCAATTTTTCAAAAAGGGAGGTGTAATGACCTAACACGTGGGCTTTACATCTCCCTTTCAAAAATTGGCTTGTTGGCCTTTTAAGAGGCAACCAAACAGACTTTTTGAACCAGGGTAGTGTAAAGGCTACATCTTAAAAAGTTGGTATGGTGGCAAATTTATTTTTCGGCACACCTTGGAACTCGGTTAATTAATATGACAACATATTTAGTATTTAGTTTATGAGTTAATTATACAGAAAACACAACAGAGAAGTGAACCAAACTTATCATCATTTATCTTTATTATTTTCAAAATAAACTCAGAATATAGTATACATCGTGCTTTGTGCAACAATGAACCACTTTTGAGAATTAATTAATTCATTTTCCCAGAAGAACAACAACTATACGTTGTCTGTACCACATACACTTTGAAGTAACCAAGGTTACATGATATTAAATAAATAATAGTTATTATAATAATAATATTTAATTAAATAATTTTTGCCTGTTTGATGGAAAAATTATCGTGCTACATTCAAGGGTGATTCCACATTAATCAATTTAGATTTACAAGAACTGTAATGTTGGATTTTTATATTAATTAATTACTTTGTTATAATATAAACGTTTAGTTTAAAATCAAATGAGGAGGAAATGTTAACAAAATTGTTTGGCCTTTACTCTCTATTTTGGGGTCGGAGCACTTCTAAATCTTTCAAATTAAAAAATACCCAACATATAAGCAAGTGGCATGGTATATAAATAATAATTTCTAATAAAAAAAATCTATTGTCCTTTCTAGTCTTAAGAATCTTGCGAAAGGGGCTGGATGCAATAGTGAGTTTTCATCATTCGATCACGCTCGGTAACGTTAATATGAACATATCTAAATGATCTCCTGTTAGAGTGCAAAAGTTACGAGCTGACTCATCTTCCATGTCACTTCCTACTTTATGCGTAAGTTAAATGGGACGTTGAAAGGAAAATTTGGTTAAAACACGGAAGTAATACTTAATGGTATCAAGAAGTTTGTGCATGATACGGGCTATATAGTCGACAATTTAACGCTTTTCCGTGCTCGTTGTGATTGTTCAGCCGAAAATATCGCCGGACACTTATTTCGATGAAAAAATACGCTCTCTCGTTCAATATTGGTTCTGTGCTACTCTAACGAGACCAATGTAGTTCCATAAAAAGTCTAGAGGTGTTAACCGATACAATAAAGATGGCCAATCATTAGGACCATTTCTGGATTTCATCGAATTTTAATTTCATTAAGTCGTTTGTTTAATCCGATGTGTGGCATCTCACATCGTCTTGTTGAAACCTCATATCATAATTGTCTAGTTTATGCAGTTGATCAAATAATATGTTGTTACGGTTCGTGCGATACTCCACAAAACGTGATCCGCTGGTAGACGTTCTGGTTATTTGCTATGGTTTGCTAATTTTCATTTCATTGAGATGAGGTGCGCTATATAGAGGATAATTACAGCCAAAAGAATGCCCTATCTTCTTCTGATTCTTTCCCAGCAACAAGGTCATCAATTTCCATTGCAATGCCTCTTGAACCACATGACGATTTTCATCAACAAACAGAATATGCATTATTGGTTAGGAACCACATGACGGGTACCTAACTTATAATGTATATTCAGTTTGTCGACGAAGCCGTTTAGCCATAAATACGCTTCATCTCCGATTATGATATAGCAATGAAATTTGAGTTCTGGAAATTTTGGAAAAAGCAATGGTCATCTTCTTCCAAAATTTTCAGAGCTCAATCCGAGAAAGTATGTCAATCCGAGAAAGTTATAAAGATGCAAAATATGTCCAGTTTTCCAGTACCTAAAGCAGCGATGGTCGTCAGAGCGCATTTGCAGTCGGCAAGAAACCCGTAGAATACGTATATGCTTTGTGTCATCTATTTGCGTTACCCATTCCCTGGGTTGGTTTAAAGAGGCGTTCTTCGATTCAGAGTAAGCTGGTATTCTTGATGTCACAAGTATCTCATCGCCATTCTCCTGTCCGAAAGCTGCCTGGACTGCATGTTTTACATCAGAATCACTAGTCTCTTCCACTAAATACCTAAGGTGTACCACTGCTAACTCTTTTTTGTGAACTGCAACTACACCATCAACCTTTTCCACAATCGCTTCTTTCAGAGTCTCGGCTTTCTTCGTACCACATTTCACTCAAATTATGAGATCTATTGACTGTTTTCCTACTGCCGACTATCTCTACACCCACCTTATATCGACATCTGCTTTCACATTTCTTAGCAGATCGGAGTGGGACTATTCCTCTACTTAAACTATGGCCATCTCTTGATTTATGCCTTTTACTCTCAATATAATTATTTTCTAGCTTGTCCTGTTCTCCATCGGTATTGTGGTTATCTCAGATTAATTTGTCCCACTGTCTATAAAACAGCACTCTACTACTTTCCTTGGTATTGGCATCTTATGAGATATTGGGCCAACGCTGATATCCCTCTCAACTCGGATGGAGTTCCTCAATTTCTTTGCCACTTCGATGCACTGGTCCTCTTATATAGCGCCGTCGGTATGTTGGTTTGCGTATCTAACGAGTAATGTTCGTATTTCGTTTTCGGTTCTAGATTCTCCTTCCAGAATAATCGTATCGGATCTTTGTATGTCTGCTTCTTCTGCCGCTTTAAAGAATTGGTCATCCAGGTAACACTGAAGTTCAGGAATCTGCTCTTTCAGTTTACAAACAGCTTGATTTATTGGCATAGTTTTGAATATAAATTTGATAAAGTCAAATATTATGATGAATTTTTTAGACTTTATATCACAAATCAAAAGTTATTTTTATTTTCAAACCTAAGGTGATAAGAACAGCGATTTAAAACAAGTCTTAAAATCTAACCTCTCTTGTCACAATTTTCTGATGTTGAATTAATTAAAATTAACTCACCTATCAGAACAAATCAAGTTGTGTTTTTGGACACACGTTTTTAGTTGCGTTTAAAGATGTTCCATACTGAAAAATAGACGTGTGAGACGTTTCCGTGATGTATACCATTGTTGGATCTAACCTCAAATTTTTTAAACATAAAAGCTTCCTAACAGTAATATTGACTACTGTATTTAAAGATGAAGTGGATCCTATAACAATCAACTTGACAATTTGTATAAGTTCTAATTTTTCAGACAATGAGGTTCTTAGTAAATGTACAGCATATTTTTTTCCATCGATGTCGATTCGAATGCTTCTTATATTTTTTAATTAAAATCATAATTTTATTATAACAATTAAACATTTTAATATACTTTACTTTATAGAACTGTATTAATACTTATCTTACATTTAATTAATAATTTTTTTCAATTTGATTCCACAACACACGTGTTCACTTTCACTAATCCATGTGACACTAACGGAAAACAAAAAAATAATGATTTGCATTCATACTGAAAGCAACTTAAAGTTTAATTTCACATACTGATTAGTATTTCTTTACTCTTATGATAGGAAAAATACACAAAAATGGGTAATTTTACTATTTTAAGTGTAATCATTTTCTTAGACATAGTTATCAGTTGAATTCTAAGCATCGGATCTAGATTTACATCAAAAGTTGCTATTATTATCAAGGTAATTTTACACACTTCAATCCTCATTTTTTAGAGTATATATATATATATATATATATATATATATATATATATATATATATATATATATATATATATATATATATATATATATATATATATATATATATATATATATATATATTTATTTATTTATTTATTTATATATATATCCAAATGACTACTTTATATCATGCATATAATATTGAGATTAATTAGATTTTCTGGCCATACTCACAACAAAGCCACTTCGCATCATTTTTCGCTTGGACGTTTAATTTAGTTTGTTCAAATTAAATTAACTTGTGTATAGTTTGAATAACTAAATATTGCATTTTGATGTTGTGGATGTCGGTATTTGCATTAGCTGCGATATGTTTTTACATAAGCATCATGTTTAGGTTAAAATTTGATTTCGATTGAATTTATTTCTGCAGGTTGAGTAAATTTTTTATTATATTATTTGTATATCAAATAATTTATTAAAGCAAATTATATTTTAAAATACGTGAAAATATTATTTTCCAGAAAAAAAAAAAAAAAAATATATATATATATATATATATATATATATATATATATATATATATATATATATATATATATATATATATATTTATATATCTATATATATATATATATATATATATATATATATATATATACATATTTATATATATATATATATATATATATATATATATATATATATATATATATATATATATATATATATATATATATATATATATATATATATATATATGACTACTTTATATCAATAATATTGTGAAAAATAAGATTTTCTGGCCATACTCGCGACAAAGCCACTTCGCATCATTTTTCGGTTGGACGTTTAATTTAGTTTGTTCAAATTAAATTAACTTGTATAGTTTGTATAACTAAATATTGTATTTTGTTGTTGTGGATGTCGATATTTGCATTAGCTGCGATATGTTTTTACATAAGCATCATGTTTAGGTTTTGCTGGTTAAAATTTGATTTCGATTGAATTTATTTCTGCAGGTTGAGTAAATTTTTTATTATATTATTTGTATACCAAATAATTTATTAAAGCAAATTATATTTTAAAATACGTAAAAATATTATTTTCCATAAAATGAACATAATTTGATTAAATAATGTTTTTATATCTCGGTATATACGTAGTGGAACCAACATCGTATTTATATTGAAGGCATTCATTTCTTAAATCAAATTTAAAATATATACATTTTTGGGTTAACCAAATACTTTATGAATGGATGTTTATCCAAAAATCAAATTGTTTTGTTATTTTCCATTTTAATCACGTTACTGAAATATTCATGATTACAAATTATTGTTCGAAACTGTAGCGTTGTTAAACGAAATATTTGAACGCGAATGGTTATATGATTTTATTTAGATATGAAGTTGTGGAGTATAAACAGACATCTGTTATATCTCCATATATAATTATTGTCACTATGTTGGAGCTTCTATTCTATTCATTTTTTTTGGCATTTCATCGAACTGTCATTCAATATAAAAAATATTCTCACTCTCTCTCTCATTGTTATGACACATAGCGAGAATATGGAGAAATCATGTATACTACACTGAAATAAGGGGAAATAATTGTACCCTGGATGAAAAAACAATATTTTAGTTTTATTTTCTCTTTCATTCTTTTACCATTGCTATTACGATAAATAAAATTCAATCAAATATATAAAACTAAGTTCAAATACATACATGAAATCAAATAAATGTTTCATGCCACTACGATTAGTTTTATTCAGGACAGTAAATTAGTTTATCATTTTTTATACAACATTTATATACAAATACATATTTATTTATCGTAATATCAATGCTAAAGGAATGAAAGAGACAATAAAATTCAAATATAACCTTTTCATCCAGGGTTCAATTATTTTCCCTTATTTCTCCTTATTCTAGTATACATGATTTCTCCATATAGTTTGGCTATCTGTAGTAATTATTTGTGGCATAATTATGCAAATAAATATTATTTTTATGTTGATACAATATCAATAAACGTTTTCTAATGGTCCTCTGTATTTCATGATTGAGAATATAGTGTAGTGTTGTGCTGTGATTGTGGTTAAATGGGTAGCAAAATAGAAATTGTGATTAGGTTATGTATTCATTTCGAAATGTAAACATTGATCAGCTGGTCAATATTATTTATTAACAACTGTATGTTGAAAATATCTTTTTAATTGATAAATTCGGTTTTATTTAATTTTTTCGAATACATAATTTCATTTAAATAATTTTTTAAGTTTTCGCGTTCAATTATGTGTATTTTCGTCAATATTATTTTTCTAAATTTATTTAGAAATGAGTTTGACTTTCGTCGTACGACCAAGAAAGAATTAGGCCCGATTATATGAACGCGGATAAACGATATAACCTCGGATATATCGTCGTTTGCATTGTATGAACACAAAAATAAATCCATGAGTAGAGTTATATCGTCTGTTTCTATCTTCTCTTTTCGGTGGTTATAACCGAGGATAGAAATTGTTGTTGTTGTGTTTTTTAAATTTTGACGTTTTAAGTTGTGTACAGCAGTTAAACATTTAGTGATTATTAAATATAAAATTTATATAATTTGTGATTAAAGAAATATTAAATAATGGAGTTAAATAATAATATTGCACGTATTAAACGGATGAGGAGACAGAATACAATAATTTATTTTTAATCATTGAAAATTATAAAACAATCATTAATAATAAAAAAGCTGATGCAGTATCAATTCGGATATATAGAAAAACGTCGACTTTTGAAATCTATATCGTTTTCGAAATTCCTCATCAGAATTAAAATCTAAACGATTATTATAATCCTTATAGATTTCTGGGCGTCGAATTCCTCCCACCATACTTATATCTCGAGCATCCAATATTTCCGAATCCGATGTAGATGATGATGACGAAGATCTTTAAACAAAATTTAAATCAAAACTCCATTAATGTATTACATTATCCTTTTATTGTATTCTGTTTATAGTAATTCGTACTTACATTTTGCATTAACAATAATAAAAATTTAAATGAGAATTTATGATTTTAATTTAATTTTATTCAATAATGAACACTAAACTTTAATTTTATATTCGCAAAACTATTCGCTTTGAATATTTCTCAAAAATCACAAATATTCAAATATTTAAAATCACAAACGTCAAAAATATTGAAATAGTGCATAAAAACTGCTGTAAAACTACTATAAATCTTATAAGGTAAACAAAATATTGTAAAATTTTGTAAAAATTAATTGCGATATGGCTCTAATTTAAAGAAGCTGAGCAAAAAATAAAAAAAAAATAAAAAAAAAAAAAAAAAAAAAAAACTACTATAAACGGAAGATAGAAAATTTGTTCATACAATCGGAAAAAAATAAAATCGTCGGATATAGATATATCTCTACTCTCGGATTTTATTTCTTCTATTCGCGTTCATACAATCGGGCCTTAGAGTGAGTAAAATATATTTTAGAGTATATCGTTTATATTGAAATAAAAAGCACAACATTTATAAAAATTAATTAATTTTGATCGTGATTTATTTTGATTTGAAAAAAATTACATATGTTCAGATCTAATTTCACCTTTTCTTAGTCATTTTATCAAATAAAATTTTAAAACCTTTAACTTGCACTAGCTTAAAAATGTTCGTTTTAACAAGAAACTTGTACGACTATGATACACTCATGGTACACTAAATAAAACTCATTTCAAAAATTGACCAAGCATTCCGGCTTTATATATCAAGAGGGCTTTGAATATACATAATGAAAAAGTTCCCGAAATAACCCCGTGTCCCATCGTTCCGATTTCATGGATCTGTTTAATAATTGGTACGTTAAATGTTGATATTTCCTCTTAATCTTAGCGTCATAGCTTGACATTTGCAAAAGTTACGTAGTGAAGAGTACATCTATCTCTGTGTGCGTTGGGGACTATTTACAATTTTGAAAATGGATTTAAATTTGCAACAACGAACTTGTATTAAATTTGGCGTAAAAAACGGATTTAATGTATAAATGATTTTTGCTGAAAACCCTCGAAAACTTATTATTATTCTTTATCAGGGGGTCATTGTGGTGCGTTGGACAGTCTGTATCATGTTTGTGCATTACCGTTCATAATATTGTAGGTAGTGGGAGGCAATTGGTTGAGCCACCAATATTTGGCTTTGTTTGTATTTCTCTGGTTATCAATTATTACATTAGAAAAGTTATATCGGTAATGTAGGTGATACTCATCTTGGGTTTCCGAATATATCAGCAATAAATTCGTTTTCGTACTGACTTCGTCCCCGATGGTATATCTTCGGTTATCTTGTCTGGGCGGCTCTTGTATATATCCCACTTTATCCAGGTATGTGAACGTCTGTGGTCCGGGGTGATCGCAGCTCACTTTGTTGATGCGATCTTTGGTTAAGTAAAGGACGAATGTTAACGGGTTTTCCGTGTTTTTCGACGATCGCCTAATATGGTTCCGGACCAAATCCAGTATGTGCAGTTCAATTATATCTTCTCGAAAATTGTTATTTTGATACTGGTTTGAGATGTAGTGTCTGTAATTTAAAGGGCCTGAGCGGAATGTTCCACCATATAGGATAACCATATGTCAATATTGGTCGTATTAAAGATTTGTAGTATATTTGTTTCACTTCAATGGTGATTCCTGGCGTACAGAGGCAATTAGTTAGCTGTTTGTCTAGCTCTGTCTGTAGATATTTAACATATGGCTTTTGCTCACATTTCGTACCAGCTATTTGGATTTGGAATTTCTTTCAATTGTGTTGCGTGTCTCCTGATTAAGCTAGCTGATTAAGTTTTCTAAACGGGATGGTCTCACATTTCGTGGGTTGATTTCTATCCGCCATTTGTGCAAATAATTCATCGTTTACTGCCGCTTGTATATTTTGTGTGATGCTTTTGATTTTGTTATGTGTGTCGTAATTCACTGTCATCTGCGTACGCTTTTGTTTGTTTCTCAGGTTTGTTCAGTTACTCGTGTTCCACAAGTTCTTTCGTATACAATTTAAATAGTATAGGCGCCGTTATTAATCCTTGCTACAACCCGTTATGTATGCTGAATGTGCGGGGTCCGGGCTGAACTTCATCTCTACTTCATGGTTACTGATTTTAGAACATTCCAACGTCGAAATACAGAGTGGGCCATCTTTTGCTCCTTTTTTTAATCAGTTAATTTTAGTACTTAATTTTATCTGTTCTACACACTTCTTTGACATATGAAAACTCAAAGTCAAACCATTTATCATCATGAAGGTTTTCGTAAGTTACGTGAGAGTTTTGCTCCTCATGGCAGTGGTAAGTTGAACTTTCTATGGATGCAAATAAAGATGGAGATCGTCGTAGTTTTGTTAAATGGATGCTTGAACGAAATGAAGGTTTTTTATCAAACATCATGAGTAAAACAAAATTTCGTCCTCCAAAAGCCACGGTTAGGGATGGTTTATGGTCTGGTCATGTGCCATCATTAGACTGTTTATCTTAGAAAATGAACAAAAAATGACGAACGTTATCATAACATGTTAACACTTTTTTGTGACCCAAATTATCAAGTGATGGCATGAGAAAGAACTAGATGGGTGCTGTCCCAATATGAACTGTGATACTTTGTACAAGATCTTATATGTGTCCCATAAATATGTGGTGGTTGATGTACATCAGTTCGAATTATAATTACATTATAACAAGACGATTAAAGTTCCTATAAAAGCTTTTGTTGTACTACACTGTTAAACATTTTAAAATTAATTAATTTATTTTGGTAAGAACTTCACACCGATTTTGGACCTTGAATGAAAGATTATAATAATAAATAAAGACATTAAATTGACCTACCTACATTATTATTTAATTCTCCGGTTTTATTTCAAAGGTATACTTAAAAAATTGTGTCACTTTAATTTAAATAATAAATTTTTTTTTTATTTCAGTTTCATATTTATGTACACTCACTTTACATAAAAAAAAATTATGTATTATAATAATGTATGCATAGCCACTTTGGAGCTTTTCTTTTTTGTGTTCAGTTATTTTTTTATGTTCCACCGAATTCAGTTTCACATTAAATAAACCGGAGTTGAAAAACCACGAGTCTTGTAACAATAACCACGTATTCTACTTAAAACATAACAAACCGGAAAATTATATATATAAAATGTTGGTGAATTTTCATTTAGTTTTGTTTTTACTTTTCCCATTTTCATGCTTTTGTTTTTTAATAAAATTATAAAAATTGAAAGTATAATTTTTATTCGTTTTTGTAAAATTTAAATTTGGGAAAATTCGTACATTTTCCCATTCAAATTTAAAATCATGTTATGGTACCTGGAAATATAAACCGTTTTTATAACTTTGGCTCTCATCTCTTACACTTTTGTTTACCATTGTTGTCAGAAGTATAAATATATCTTCTTGTTAATTTAATTTTTTATATTTGGTTTTTATAACAAACAATAAGGAGGAAGTATAATAATTTTATTGTTTTTGGTTGAAGCAAAACAATAAACTTAACATTTTTTTATAATCAGAGATTACATTCATTTGATAGACCACGGCCAGTAGATTTTCGGATTAAGACAAAAATTTTAACAATTCTATCCAACATTAAAACTTTCGAGTTCCGATAGAGATAAAAAGAGAAATCATCTTAAACTTAGTGAGGATCAACAAATAACAGAGAATTAACAACGAGCAATGGAGAGTATTTGAGGTTAGCTAGTGAAACCCTAGGATACAAAGGCGTAAATAAATGAAAATGTGCATGTTTAGAATAATGTTTTAATCGGAACTTAGAGAATCACATTAATTGGAGCCATTCTAGGAAATGGATCTTTGTTTCTCGCTTGAAACCAAATGTCACCAGTTATTAATAAATACAGCTAATCTTCGTATTACGGATATCAATCGTACGCGTGTTGAAGTGGGTCCTCAAAGCTGTAACAACTCTTCATCCAAGGGAGAAGGCTGAGCTACAGTTGATCCTGTTCTTACCTATACCTTACAGGCACCCATTTTTGGCCAAAAGAGGGAACCGAGAGGCATACTTCTTCACCTTGGCCTGGAAGCGCTTGGTTTTATACCCTTCTTCACCTTAAGTAGTGTGACTATACAAACAATTGTTTGGATGTATAGTTGATACAGATACACTTTCAACTTTGAAAGGCGTCGTTGAAGTACAGGAACAGGATATTTGAGGTGAGGTTCTAGTGATCTTATATGATTCGTAGCTTCATCCTCTTTCTCAAGTGTTTACCAAAGCTGAAGAGTACGCAAATCGTAATAATATCCCAATGATTGCTGGTAAGTTGGGCGGCTCTGATATAAATGCTAGAGGTATTACCATTTAAATCTTAAATGTGGGCAATAGACCTTCTGTTTTTGACATCCTCAAAGCTTGAAGTAATTTATATTATTAATGCCTCAGCGATTCTAAGTGGTAAAATCTCATCCTGGGTGGTCTTAGATGGCGTTACTCTCTGCGACCATCGCTAAATCTATTTGAAATTAGAATTTGGGAACCTAAGAAACACTGATTGGGATCTTTAAAGACTTCATCTCAATGAGTTATTTCTATCGTCAGTAATGAAAACCAGAAAGTATGGTAGATTGAAAGTGCAGCTGAATAGCTTAAACAAACATTCATGAGCTGATCTAAAAGTAATCCTAAAAAAACTGAGACGCCATGGTGAAACATGAAACTGGATAGACTGAAAAAGCAGGCAAGAAAACTTTGCAATATTATGTCAACCAATATAATAAACTAAAAACGCAGTTAAAACGTTGCCCTATATCGAATCTAAAGCTGGTGTAGTCAACTTTAAGAGGATTAAACCCGAAGCTGACCATTTACGCTCTGCTCTTTCCATGAAATCGGACAACTTGAAAATTTTTGCCTCTATACTTATTGGCTTAGGCAACTGCCTTGATGGTATTGATGAAAGTTTTGATCAGTAGCTGTCCGGCTTTCGTCACTCTAGATCCCTTGTATTCAATTCTAGAAATAATCCTACATATCTATCGTTTTCTCTGCCCGGGTTCAAACTACTCCAGTTTGCTGAGGGTGTTGGCCGCGGGTCTATGTACTTTGATGAAATCCTAGTTCGGCTCCACGAAGGGTTCCAGCCAACTTTAATAATAAAAATAACACTCGATAGTTTTTCGCTAAATCTTGCCCTATGACAATTTAAAATGTCACTGCAAGTTGTAGACAGCGATAAGGACGGCCAATCATTATAAGACTACTCATTGAATATAACCATTTTGAATATGTTTCATCATTTGTGTGTTTGATTATAAATAATAATGAATGAATATCGAACAATGTTCGAACGTCGAAGCAATACAATGTTAAAAAATGTGGGGACGACCTTCCTCCGAGATTGGTCTTGGCCGGGTAGTTGCAACACAAAAACGCATCTTTGCTGATTTTTGATAAACCTATTTATTTTAGTTTACTTGACAAACTAAGCTGAAGTTTGGGTTTGACAACCACACGACCTAGAACCATCTAAAATAGGTCTCGTCACTTCTGTGTCATGAAAGTTATGAATAGAAATGATTAAATTTCGGGCTTTATAAACGTTGTAACAATACAATCTTATTATTCTCGCCGCTGACCAAAAATTAACATGCCACCGGATGACATAAATGCGGTTGTGTGTAAAAACATTCGTTAGGTTGACCACCTACAATGTGCACCAATCGTTAAAATTGGTTCGTAAGGTCTCAGTTGAGACGCGGTAAGGGCCGTTTACGCCATAATAAGCCATTGATTAATTATTAATATATATTAATTATTATTAATTATTCTGGTACAAGGTGAAGACGACCTATCTCTGAGATTTCGGGTAAGCCAGGCAGCAACAAAGCAAGAAGATTTTCATGCTGATTTTTAATTAAGTTTCGATCGTTATCATGTAGTAAACTTAAGCCCGCATTACCTAGCACTACCTAGAATATGTTTCCTCGATCACTTCATACCAGTTTCTTAATTTTTAGTGCCACAATATAGAATATTCTGTTATTGGTCCTCTTTGAATTTAGGAATTGCGTCTGTAGGTGGTAAGACCTGAGTATGTTAGTAGCCTCCTAAAAAAGCTCTTCTTTTAATCATTCAATTTAAAATTTCATTTCATTTGCATTGAAGCTTTTTCGAGCTTAATTTGTAACTGAAAAATTACTGGTTAGTGGTTCCAGTGTTAATAATAATCTTTGTTGTCTCCAGGTCATAAATATGTTCATCGTTTAATAAAACATCACATGGTACGAGTATTAGATCTAGCAATACAATGTTTTATATGTTTGTTACTGCTCCACGAAAATAACACCTAGGTCAAACTATTCTAATCTCAATTCTACAATGTCTCTACCCTTACTATCATACAATAGGCTTAGCGTGGAAACAATCTAACCCCATCGGTTTCGATCACGAGCCAGTTCTTCAAATTGTTCAAATGCCTTCAAATGCCAGATCGCTCTTCAAAAGCTCTTCAAATGCCAGATCGCTCTCTACGCTGTGGAGAAGATGCCAGATCGCTCTGTTCGTCTACTAAAAGGCGCGTGTCACTTAAAAATTACTGTATCATTCGGTTCGGATCAGCACGCAGAACGTGATCGAGCCATCTTTCGTACTCATCCGTCAAGATTTAATTCTCACATTCATACTTGACATCTCGTCTGATTAACACTGTACAATTTCAGCTAATCCACATTGGCAAGATATCTTTATTTCAGAAGTGGACGTAAAGTATATAAAGCCCGATTGCCAGCGGCAAATCGAACCTTGATATCATCTCCCACAATTTATTGTGAGTAATGAATAATGATAATTGAATCTCAATACTCTCGCAAACGTGTGGTCATCACTACTGAAATCAATTTTGTCGTGGTCACGAAATTCAGATATCAGATATTTGAATTTAGACTCATTGATTTTGAGACCAACGTAAGCTGAAAATTGTTCCAGTGGATCAAGCATCACTTTTTCACTCACACATAGATATCATCTGCATGTTCAAACAGTTGATTGGATTGTCGGAATAAGATATTGTCTTAGGGTGTTTCACTTTTACGAAGGGTACGTATTCCAACATGGGATTAAAAAGAATCAGAGACTGTCGAACATCAAAAGTAAATGAGTTTAGCTGTCCCCCGTAGCAAGAACAGCTTTGTTTTTTCGTGCTTCTCTAAACCGAGTGTGCGCTTCATTGTGAGCTACATTTCGTTGCTCAACAGCAAGATGACACTCCCTATTAAACCAATTATTTTTGGGCTTAGTTCTCACTATACCGAGAATGTACTGGGCAGTATCGAGAACCGATGTCTGCAATGCTCACCAGACACTGTTCACTTTATCAAATTAGTAATGAGATCGTAAAATGCTACTGCTGACAAGATCTTGATATTTTCGTGGCATTTCTTCATTTAACAAAGCTTCACAGGAGAATCGCGTTGTATATTCCCCTATGTCCTCCCTGAGTTATACGAAAATTTCCATCAGATTTTTACCAGATAATGGTCACTGCCGATGGATTTTGTTGTATATATTATAAAACCAATAAGACCTCACGTCTTGGACAAACGGCGCCTCCCCCCCTTCCCCTCCAAAAATCAATACATGGTCGATTTGGCTTTGGAATTTTATGACCGAAAGAATGTACATACTTGCCACTATCCAGATTGTAAAATGAGTCTTTATCTGGGAGTTGGCTTACATCAGTAGGCGCATATAGAGAGACAATTGACAGGTTAATCGACCGCCTGAAAATTCAGTAGAGCATTTTTTACCTGTGGCCCAATGAGAAATCCAGCTCCAAAATTTGAGGTCATCTTCACTGTGTGTATTTTTTTGGAGTGCTACGAGTTTCAGGTTTCCTAAGTGACTGCACGTTCCACATCCCGATCCTCAATCCCGTGTTCTGGTGTTCGGGTGATCAAATTTTGAACATAATTGTTTTGTTTACGTCAGCCCAGCGGTCCAATAAGATTTAGTCGCCTCCAGGCTCTTTATACTGTGATGGTATTCTATAGGTCTTATATTTCGTTCGAAATATTTACGAAACATGGATGCCCCCACCAACAGGGCGAAAGAATGATTAATCCATATTTCGTGATAAATTTTGAAAATTACTCTCTCAAAAATATTGAATCAATGTAATAATAAATATCTAAAATTTTATCTATCAATCTTTGACATTCATGTAAACTAAGCACCGTATCATTACATATAGAAGGTAACTAAAATATGTGTATCTGTTTACAGGTACGACGACTAATGTTCACACATATAATGTATAGCACTGAATCAACAAACGATAGGCAGGCATATACATACATATGAGTATGTGGTAGATGTTACGAGTATACACTACAGGCATACACGAATTTTGTATAATATAAATTCATTAGTAGGTAAACGGGAAAACATAAAATTTCAAGAGTTAAAATATTTGCTTAAAAATGAAAATTAAATGATGAGTAAGGAGGTGGTGATACAACGGTATAAATCACGAAAAAACGTTGAGTGGAAGTGTTACAAACCTAATATGTTGTGTGCATTTATCTATACATGTAGGGGGTACATACAAGTACATCGTATATAAACGAGCTTTACATTTCAAAACCACAATAAATTTTAATGTTTCGGAAAATGTTCAGTAAATTGATAAGTAATAATATCAATCACACAAATACACTGTAAATATGTGTGTATTTGTAATGTTTATGCATTCTATGGCATAATAGCGATAGTACAGATTAGTAAGTTATTTTAATGTTTGTATGTTTAATATAAATGCTTTTGAATTTTAAAATAAGACATTTTGGGTGGGAGTGGGTGGAAACTATACGATTCTCGTTTATTTGCCGTTTTCTGTTGATGTTGAAAATTAGCAGATTATGTGCTTTTTGTTTAATATTTGAACAAGTTAATCTTAGTGAAAAAAGTAAAGTAGTTTTTGGCTCGAGCGATCAAATGGGGAAACTAAAAGCAAGTAGAGTAGTTTTACAAAAAATTGCAGCCGCACGTCATACCAAACATTCAAAACGCAGTCATCTTAAATCTAATGTGCTGATATTGTCATTACGAGGTCTTGCCGCAGAAATCTTGCATAGAGTCTTGCAACGGTCGCGCGCAGCTAAAAAAATGGATGGAGGTCTAAGAGCTATGATTTAACGATAGTCACTGAGGCTATCCATCGCAACAGCTCAAAACGAAGAAATAAGGAGTTACGAAAACGTTGCAAAAGTTGAAAGTCATCGTCGCCCGACTAGTGACGCTATTTGGCATATTCGAACTTCAAATTCAGACTACCGTGATGAGTTGTGGAGGTTACGTCCATCGTCGCTATTCGAGAAGAATAGCTGTATCTTAGTGGATAGAAGCAGACTGCTGAGATCTTAGATTTTTCTGCAGACGGAGGCCGGGAAGAACAATTAGAAAGCACTGATGATACAGCGAAACCTGTTGTGATGGTGAATTACTATAGAAGCACTGTGGAGACTCAACAGAGGACCATGCCTGATATTGATGGCTGCAGGACTGGAGAACATGAACACGATAAACGAACCACTGGTAGTACGGTAGATAAGATTGGAAAGTTCCAAAGAAATTGAATAGGTTTCTGTAAGGGCGGAAGAATGAATGGATGTGTACACCAGGAAGAACATGTGAGGTTCGGTCTTGAGACACGTCAGACGAGTGCTGTTCACACTGGAGCCGAAAAGCTTCGAGGCATTAAAGCAAATTGACGTCGTCGCTTTTAAGGACAGGAGAATCCAGGGCCTACCAGGAGAAAAACAAGGTGTGGTTTGGTCTTGTGTTAGACTCCACAGAAAAGAGATGGTGGAAGTAAGGAGTTTCAGCTACAATATCGCCGATGGATTTAGGCAAGAAAAGATGAGGAAGGGAAGCGTAAATATCCTGAGTCTGATTACCGGCTTGAAAGAGGGAGAACGCAAATCACCTTGGTGGAGCAATTGGTGCTACCGAAGATCAGAGCACCTGAAGTCCTGAGGGAACTGCATGGTGGAAGTACAGGAGGTCACCTGTTAATCAGACACTTGCCTAAGTAAGACCAATGTTTTATTGAGTGAAATATTGGATCGACGTAGAGAATAGTTTCGATGTAGTGATAGCAGCATGTAGCATTAGAACGCATTAAGAGATGCATCAGTACACAAAGGCAAACTACAAGGAGTAACGAAGAATGAAAATAAATCAGATGAAAGTAGCGTTGTCTTTGGTCACTTTCAGCTTGTAAATCAGATGGGACACTAACACATTACCCGTAGTTCTTTCCAATCATACTTGGTTGTAACCCAAACACTTGCAAGCACTTTCGAAATTCTATCAGTTTATTCAAAAATTGCATTTACTTCCTGATTCAGTTTAAAACATGCAGCTGATTAGAAAGAAAAAAAATAGAAATTTCGGTTACTCGTCTACAGAACTGCCTAGGATATAAAATGTAAAATACCTTTTTTTACATTTTTTGTGTAAATTAGCTTAAATTACTCATAAAGTAAATTACATCTACTTAACGAAAGAAAACATCATTCTCAGTGACAACTGTTCTAATATGTTTAAAAACAAGTCATCGGTTAAAAAATGACATTACCCATTAAAATTTCATCAAAGAAAAGTGAAAATCTTATTGACACAAAGTTAATCGGATACATCTTTAAAAATGTTGTTACCAAAGACAGCGTTTCCACCTGCATCAACAATGTTGACGTATGAAGTGCCATATAGATGAGATTCACTTTTTTTCTCCACCACTCAAGCTCGATTGGTCCATTGTGACATCCCTTCCCAAGACGTACACTCTCAGTCACAAATAATATTTGTTCTTCCAATGATGCCCAATATACCCGGTATCGTTAAGGTCGTCAGTTAATCCTAAATAGGAATTGTGATCAAGAGAAGTGTAGTACACCATACATGGTATAGGGAGCGTATAAACGACCAAGGTACAAAAACTGCCCAACAATTTATCCTCTTCCAAAACATATGACGAAACCCTACGTAATCAGATAAAAGGTTCGTCAGCTATAACACAATATATAAACTACTTTAAGCATGAAACGAAATAATGATTATTGAAGTGTGAGAAGTATGATATAAATGGTCGAGAACCCAATCAATTTTTCAAATTTATTAGATTTGATAAGAGATGGTACAATTGTAGCAAAATGATCACTATGAACGTCAGCTTCTCAATGTCGAATTCTATTTGTATATATTGCTGTAAGAGAACTTCCTGCCTCATATGAAGAGCTGATTTGTGATACATTAATCGACTATCCTTTCTTCATTATTGTTTCTAGCAGAATCTATTGCGTGTGTACCCATGGTTGACGTCATACCAGTGGCATCGTTTCCAATTTTTGCGGGGAAATCACCTTGGATAATTTTAATGTCATTTCAGTGTGTACTAGATTTTGCTACTTATAAGCTTCCATTCGAGTAGTGATTTCTGTTGTTAGAATTTCTACGTCTTGTTCTTGATATGTATCTTGTCTACCAATTAAATAATCGCCCGTGCTTGTTGTTATATCTTTACTATTCTTTTCAACTTGTGCTAACCTTGATGTTTCCGTAAAAGTTTTGATCTTCCAGTTTCTGATTCGTGCTCGTGTCCGATAAACAAAAGTAAATATTTATCTTGTTTCCGGTTTGATTCATTTGAATCCTAGCTAGTTTCCAGTGCTGCTGGATAAGGTAGACTGGCCCACCGGGGGTAGGTTCTCATTTTGTTCGATTACTTGCTAATCACCAGTTTGATTAAAGGTCAAGTCAAAAATTTTGCTACATTACACGTACTTTACAGCATAGAATCTTGAAATAATCTAGAAAATTTCTAGATGGTTGTGCTACGGAAAATCTCAAACAAACAACATCTTAAGGGAGAATTGATTTAACCAAAACATTCCCTACTTCTATTTCTCTGAATTATTATTTTTGAAATGAAAAAAAATCATTTATTATATAAGAATTTGTTTTCTTTTTGTGTTTATTATTAAATTGCACACAGCATTTTCTCTCCAAAACGTTTGAGTTTCATTCCACTGATTATATTTTTAAAAGTTATCTCGCGGGACGTATAATATTATTTCTTCATCCACTAAATTCGGATATATTATTTTATGTAAGGAATACTCGTTTCAAAATATCTAGAACTCCACCATTATTCGGTTGGATTGGATTATACAACAAAAAAAATCATTTTAACTTTGTTTCTTTTTATTATTATTCCAAATTTCTTTAATTACTTTCATAAGCGTCAGTGGAATTAAAATTTCTTATTATATTATTGGGAGTTACAAAACTTTGCAATTTTATATATGAGTTGGAAGTAAATGTATATCAATTTAAGGTTAGACATATTTCTTTATAATAATATTACTGTTTTCAATATTGTCTTATGATTTAATAATTAGGCTATTTTTGGTGCTCCAGTCTCCCATGAACTTTGTAATGTAACCAAATTTCTTATTTCTTTATATAATATCAAAGCTCCTAAATATACAAGCCTCAATGATCAAAAAAGAGCTTACGGTATACCCTTTATTTACAAACACATTAATTTGTCGTGTCGACCATATAAAAGAACAATATCCCTCTATATTTAAACACAATTACTACAAACAATTTAGTAAGAATAAAGTGTTTTAGTAATATCTTACTACAAATAACTTAGTACAAAATACATACAAAATCATACCACCCAGTTTTTATTTACACTTTTATTTTACATTGTTTTGACTCTCATTATATGCAGCGATCCACTTCCGTTATCAGATTTCTTCCACTTGTGAGGACTTGGAACTTGTTCTCTTTTGAATAATATTAATACAATGCACCAAATGTTCAATGTCTTTCAAAACCAAAAAACTTTCACTTAGATTATAATGACTCAATTGACGTTTATAAATACATGCACGTGCGCTTTAGTAATAAAAAGAATTGATTTGTATTTTGACACTATATTTCTAATTCAATTAACAATTACAATTAAAACACCGACGATACGTTGATTTGGGCCGTCCTCTTTCTTTGTTGTCCCTTCACCTCCCAATTTAGCAGGCAAATTGATCGTTTTTGGGTTTTTTCCAGCCTGCGCGCACGAATGTGGCCAGCTCTGTTCGGTTGGCTAGAGACCATCGGGCTGGGTTTAACAATTGAGGGGTTGTGCTGTTAAGACAGGGAGTTGTTACTAACCTGTTGTCTACTTGTAGTGCTTCCAATCTCCTTCTACAACGTGTGTTCCTTGTACTCTAAATGACAAACAAGCACTGCGATTGCTCGATTTCAACTTGACGATAAAGTCTTGATCCACGTGGCTCTTGACACGAACCACTTTAAGCTACCTGTATTTCTTTTGTATAGACCTGACTACGTGATTTACTACCTGTTTTTCTTTTATTTTCTTTGATTTTCACTATTCACATAGTTTCACTTTTATTTTTATTTCCATTTGTATTTTTATTATATTTACTTTGTTACGTCTTAAGTTTATTTTTTCTTTCTTTTGTTTACGTTCGATCCACTAGTCCAACCTTCCGTATTGCCTCGTAACAAAAACCAAAATCCCTATTTCCGCCACACGCATCACGTTATATAACTTTCCCGTATCGCACTGTACATGGAGGAAGAAGTTATCTCCTTCGCGCTTCTTGTGCCATCTATATTCCAGCACAAAATTCAACTACGGTTGATTATTCAGATGTGACCAACCTGGAAGCGTATTTCACATAGGTCTGACGTATATCAGTGTCACTGTCATATAAAAGTTTTGTGCTATTTTGTGGTGGACCGCCCAGGTGGCGCAGTGGTTAAAACTGGGGCAGTTGGAACGGGAGGTACCGGATTCGAGTCCTGATAGGGGCAGGATGGTAAAGGGATTTTTTACCATACAATTACGATCGGTGGTGTTAATGAACACATCTATGACCCCTTGTTGGAGTGCAGAATTCATGGGCCAACCCATCTTCCATGTTAGTACTATAGGCTGTCATGAAGTTATGCAATGTGCAGATGGTTCTACGTAAATCGGACCTATAGCCGTACGTCCTCGATTTGGCTGTAATAGCGAAAGGTAAGGACGTAAATAAGCGAACCGTGAAAGAGTTGGAATTGCCTCGAGCCCTGGAACAAGATTGTAGAGATAAAAAACAAACAAATATTTTGTCGTGTTGTGTGGTGATTTGTCATTTGTAAAACGGTTCGTATGTGTTATCGACCGGCCAATGCACCTACATGTTCCATGCTATATGTTCAATGTTATATGTATGTCTTACCATGTTCCGGATACGAGTGTTTTGTGTTATCTTCGCAGGTGAGGATTTCGTATCTGTGTGTTCACCAGTGTTTCGTATCCAGTGCATTTTCCATCTTTTTGATGTGTGTTAATGCCGCGATTTCATTCGTCTTGTCATTTCAGTTTATGGTTTGCCGTGACTTTCATCTTTGATGGGTTAGTGCCTTAGAAAAGGACGGGATTGGGTACATGGACCGAGGTATCTCCGACCAACTGGGCAACAGGTATGTAGATTTTATTTTTCCTATTTATGCGTGATTTAAATATTTTCATTTTTATTTCAGACCCCGTTCCAGACATTCCTTACAATCACCATGATTTAATCTCACCCGCTCCATTGTTCGAATCATTCTTGTGTCGCCTTTGATCTGCCTGAAAAAAGACATTACTCAAAGGCTCACTATTCTACTCATAGTACCTCTTTCCTCCTATCTGGCTCTTTTTTTTAAAATCATTCTGCCATTTTCGCCACAGATTCACCTTAAACATACATCTCTTGCATTATAAAATCATATTCATCTATTTCTTCAAGCAAACAACTCCATTTCGCAAGCATATCAGTTTTTCTACACACACACTTCTCTGAGTACACCTTCCCCGTTTTATTAATTGTAATCCACTAAGGGAGTTAGAGAATAGAACTACCCTTGTCTTCCCTTCATTCATAGCCAGCTTGATTCCTTCAATTACTCCCGTCAGCTCGGCATTCATTATACAGATACTGTGATTTAGTCTAAGCACTTCCTCTTTTTTTAACGAGAGAATGTAGATTCCTACGCCCACTCGATCTTGACTTTCACTAGCATCGGTATACACCTCAACGTGTGCAAAATATGTGAGCCGCATCATCCGAAATTCGTGTTCACCCGATAACTCATTCATCATCAGGAAATGAAATTTAAATCTACAAAACATATAGACGTGTGCTGTAATGACTACAATCCTCAATCTCGTATCCAGGTACTCCGATTAAGTACCTGGATACGAGATTGAGGAACGGCACGTGAAACGTGTAGTTACATAGAAAGCTGCCAGTTTTGAAGAAGCCAAATTTTGACATTTGACAAGTACATACTACGCCAATACTAAACATAGTACGATACACGCTTCAACAACACATTGAAATTGTTAACATTCACTACAGAAATGGTGAAAATTTGGGAAAAGTTTGAGCTGTTGGGACATGTTAGTTCAAGAACAACTGAAAATATTACTGATGTAGTCCGTAGTGTAGAAGAAAACCTAGGTTTGTCGATTACTCGTCGATCTTTGAGATAAGATATTCCTCAAGCGACATTACACCGAATTTTCACTTTAAAAGTTTAGTTAATACAAGAACTCAAGCCGGCCAATCACCATAAACGTCGTATCTTCTCTGATTGATATTGGAAACAATTCAAAATTTTAATTTAAAATCTGCCGAAACATTACTACCAAGTAACAATGTGATACGTTATTTAGCCCCTTTATACCCAGATGTTGAGTTTTCTGCTCTCGAATAAATGTCCTGTCAGACTTACGTTTCCAGTAGATATCAGTCTCATCTTCGTTGAACACATATTCTCGAGCATATTCCCCATTTTCAATAATCGTTTTTAGAATAGACGGGTATTTACAGTATCGCTACTAGCTTACCTCATCCTAAAGTTTTATATTATGAAGATCGTGCCAGTTTGTAGATTTCTGGTTAGAGTTGAACACCTGGCAAAATCTGAAAATATTTCTGGATATCGATTGGTTAACGAATAACATTATATTATTTGTGGTAGCGCTGTTGAATCAAGCTGGACCATGTGGAATAAAAAGGTTTCAATGTCACCTTAGGAAAAAGCCCTATACCTTCTAAGGTTTTATATGGGGGCAAAACCTTAAGAAAAAGCCCCATACCTTATAATGACATCCCTACAGCAAACCACTTTACAACAATGAGGCTATTAATCGCCAAAGAACATAAATTTCTAAAATTATTTAGGCGAAATATAATTGCTTCCATAATCACTGATGTTTCAGATGTTCGTTCTTATGTCGAAGTGAAACTTTTCGAAAAATACGTCTTAGAATTATAGAGTGGTGTTAGTATTCTTATATTAAAGGCAAAGACTGCAAAAACTTAATTGATGATTCCACAATAAATTTTCATTCTTTCTGTTCCAATCAGTCTTGCTTTGAAAAACCAGTATCGTAACCTTATATTTAGCTCCTAACCTGGCACAACAACTCTACCTTGGAGTTAACAAAATTTCTTTTTCTTCACCTTACTGTTATCACTCAGATCTTCCTAGCAAAAATTCTGCATTAGCTTTGATGTCGCGCTAAAATGTAGCGAGCGATTGTAGAACTGTCGGGTAAAAGCAAATTGCAAGATGATGCCTTTCCACAGCATCCTTCGACTATAGAACAAAAACAAATGCTAGAAAAAATAGTCTTAAAGTTTCCATACTTTGCAATTCTAGGATTGAGAAGAACTGCGTTGTTGTCTCACGTAATTGATGTTAGAAATGCTTACCCCGCAGAGTAGATGAATTATCCCGTATCACCGACAGTCGAGGCTGAAATGTACAAGGTGCTAGACAGAATGTAAGCACTAAGGGACATAGAGCAGAGTGTTGCAATTTCTCCTTATTTTGAACCTGCTTCCAAACAGCGCAGAATATCCAACTTTTTATCGAAAATTAGTGCCTTCTCTACGACTTCTTTAATTGCAAAGATTGTGAATTTTTTGTCTAAATTACATTAAAGTGAAATTTCATAAAAAAAGACTTCGTAAAACGAGTGATTAGTGTACTAAAAGAAACACGGGATACTGGTAGATTTCCTCAAAAACTATACTATGATAAGAGTGGAAGAACTCCAGAGCCATTTCTCTCCTCAACAGTACAATGAAAACGTTTTGACTGCAGGTGAGTTCTTTTTTCTTTTTCATGTTTATAAGATTAGCAGCCTCCGATGATATTTGTATTGCCTGTGACCCTGAATCAATGAGTAGTTGCATAGTCGTGAGATGTTCAGTGTTGATGCTTCCAGCAGATGATAAATTCCTCGGAATCGTTTTACCAAACATTGACTGTTGAAAGTTGTGGCATGTGCAGATTTTAGTGGTGAAGTGTTTGTCATCTTTGTGATTTCCATGGTCTCTAATGATTGGAAAACAGTTATCGCAAAAATTTAAAAAAACGTATCTGTTAATTTTTCTCAGTTATTTAACGTTGTTTCGTATATAACCTAGTGGATCCAGGATCTATTTCTTTTGCCTAACATGAACATTCTTAGTGCTGTGAAGCGAGAAATAATATTTTGCTTGCAGATGTTGTGTAAAATTTCAGTTGTTGTTTCATGCAGAATTCGAATTGTTCTGACGGATGTGGCATGTATCGTTGGTAGAGTTGTTTGCTAGTAATCTAGCGTTGTTGCTAAGAGATGACTAATTAACTGGACTGCACCATTTTGTACAGTTGACTTTAAGTATGTCTGCTTTATTGAATTTAAAGAGTTTTATTGAATTTCAAGAGCTTTACTGCTCAAGGTATCCTTGTTTCTCCATGAGGTGTTGTTATTTTTGTTTGTTTGTGGATGCTTTATAATCGGTACATATTCCTTATCTGAAGATTTTGCTTTTTGAGCAGTTTCCGGTTGATATGGGACGAACCTTTAATGGGGAATATGCGACTGTCAAGCTGTTGTTGATAATCCATACTTGTTGAAGATGGCGGTATTGTTACTGACCCATTGTTTGGTAATTGTTTGTTGTGAAGGTCGAGGAGCTGCATGTTTTCCGGACTAGACAATGGTGTTGACAAAGTTATTGGAGTTAGCGTGAGTCTATTGTGCAGGCAATGACGCATCACGGCAAGTAATTTGCTGTTTGTTTCGGAAGTTATTTTTTTTGTTGCTCTACTGATGATGCTCTTTCAAAGGAGACCCCATCGTTATAATCTGGTAATCTGTGACACGAAATGTGGAATATAGTTTTTACAATTCTTCTGTCTTTCGACCATTTCCATCTTTGTACTAATTTCTGGTAAGGGTTGTTATCGTTTCGCCTGTCCCTTCTTGTTTCTCCAGCAACCTCTCCATTTTTAGGGTTGATAAGGTAGGATCTCCAATTTCCTTCTTTGAATTATATTTTTAAAATATGTAACGTGCTCTCGTGTGTCGCGGTTGTGGCATGAGTAGGGAACACAAAATTAAAATTCCGTTGGTCGCCAGTCTACCAGCACGTGTGTCCGGCCTTGCTCTGTATACGAGCGAGTGGACTCGGATGGAGTACCTGCTGATACTACAAAAACAACCACCACGCATCTCGTAGATAATCAATCCGATGTGGGAAAGAGGGAAAGCGTAGGGGCGATTAATAGTAATAGGAAAAGAGAAAAGTGGGAAGTTTGATATAAAAAGAAAACTCACCTGTATCGCTGTCGTATGGTCTACTGCAACTAAGTGATCGCTATCCCGCACGTGTCTTCGATGACGACCGGTTCCGTGACGGAATAAGTTTGCAATTTTAATCGTTCTTATCAACACCATTGATACAGAATTTCACACAGTATACAAAGTTCTCATTCTTATTGTTATCTTTAATAGTACGATCACATCAACCAAAATCTTGTTCACAGTTTATGAATGATCACACCAACCACAAAAAAAATACCATCGGTTATGATCACCCATCTAAAATAATAATCACTGTCTATGATCACACCAACAAAAAGTATCAAACACTTTCACACTTCGATTTAACTTATTATTTGTTTTTGTGTTATCACTGCAAATTATAACACCACTTTTTTTTGTCTTTCATCACTTCAGAACTCATCGCCGACGAAAGAAATGCAAAATTTGCATATTGGAAGAGAAATACAAAACAAAAACAACACCATGAACATCACAATATATATATATATATATATATATATATATATATATATATATATATATATATTATATATATATATATATATATATATATATATATATATATATATATACATATATATATAAATATATATATATATATATATATATATATATATATATATATATATATATATATATATATATATATATATATATATATATATATATATATATATATATATATATATATATATATATATATATATATATATATACATATATATATATATATATATATATATATATATATATATATATATATATATATATATATATATATATATATATATATATATTACATATACATATATATATATATATATACATGTATATATATATATATATATATATATATATATATATATATATATATATATATATATATATATATATATATATATATATTTATATATATTAAATAAAGATATTTTCCTTGTTGCGATAGGTCGCCCTGCTGCAAAGGATCAGGAATCTTGATTCTAGAATCTGTTCAGCGCTTCCAATCTTATGAAGCTACTAAAATATGTGTCGAGTAACCGACGGAATTACTCGACAGATATTAATCTTGTCGTATTAGAATCGGTCACCTGTGACAAAATCAAGGAGCTGGGGTCTTGATTCTCATGGATAATTTCAAAATATATTATAGGCTGAAGTACACCATAAAGACGAAACAACTTAACAATTAGCCAATATATATATTTCCCACTTTTTACCATATAAGGTTTGGCGTGATAAACCGTAAGAGTTGGAAGTGCATGTAAGATTGTAAGCCCTACTTGGCCAAAAGTAGATTTCAAAGATCAATAAACCGCGTATGGAGAAATCGCGTGGTGTTAAATTTTACAGCACCATACATATATGTAGTCATACCATGATACATTAGAAATTTCGAATCATAATAAATTCTGTTCAAATTGTACACAACGACTAACATTCACGTTTGGTTCTGTACACATATGTAAGATCTAATAGCTTTATTGAAATTGGTTCGATGTATCAGATATTTATCATAACGATATGAATAATGCTTTTTGCGATACACATACAAACAATATGTATTACTGTATGTATGTAATGTGGCAGTCACTACAAAAGGTTTAACAGCAAGAAAACCAAAAACGTTTTCCTTTGTGGCTTTTCATTGAAATCAGATAAAATTCATAACTCATGCATTTACAATAATATTTGTGTATCACAGCACATATCTGAAATCCATTTCACTTTATATTTTGTTATTAGAAATTCAGAAAAACTCATTTTTTTTACTTTATTCTTGATGCTCTCGTTCTCGTTACATATACCCATCTTCCATTCCAAAAGAAAAATAATTCTTTATATTCATTTTGAATGCAACATAAATTTATTTCATTTTTTAATATTTTATATTATTATTTGGAAAATCCAATTTTTATGTATATTTATGTGTATCCATTTTCATTATTTTTCATTCGTGTGTTGTGCTGTGCTATAAATGAAAATATGCACCATGCAATTTAAAATTTGATTGAATTCTTATTTTATCGAATAAGCTGAGATTGAGCTAGTATACAGATCGATTTAACTATTCTCACACTTATACAAAAACTGCAATTCCACACGTAAGCCAACAAATTGGATGCACCTCAAAATTATTCAGTCTGAAAATATTCAGCGAAACAGTCGTTCCAGAAGAACTGGAACTTTTGATGCTTCTAGCCCCCTCCATTTTTCTATTCACCACCAGAGGCAATACTACCGCTTAAGAGCATTTCTTCTGCTATCATTTTTGTAACCAACAGAATTTTTCTAAAAATATTTACAGAAAAATTCTGTTGGTTACAAAAATGACAGCAGAAGAAATGCCACAGACTATCGTTAAAATATGAAAATTCGGCTACGTAGTGTAATTGGACACACTGAAACCATGTGATCAGACCGAAGCCGAGTGTAACGAAATTGAACCGTTGGTCAATAAGTAGTTTTAGACACTTATGACATGTTACTATCGTGTGTCTATTACAAAATATATAGGAATGTAGAAATGATTTGATAACCCAGTGACTAAAGAGTTACAAGCCCGATTTAAATGATGATTTTTCATTTAAGATTTTGGATAGTTCGATACATTTGACTTGGATTCGTACGAGGTGAGCTCTCGAACTATGAAAATGATTATATCGTCTATACTGTTTAAAGGAATGGTGACGGAACAGCGTCGTTCCATTTATTTTGTGCCCATATCCAAAAAACCATAATGTTTAGGATTAGGTCATCCCAATGCTTCACTAGTCTGTTGAGTGATCAAGCAATCAAAACAATTTCTTTGAATCAGAAGTATCGATTGTTTTGTTTTGGAAAAGGCTCAGTACATTTTACAATGATCGAAAATGAAACCAATATCTCCAATTCTAGGAACATAGACCATATATGAGGCTGGACCATCCTAGTTTGGTGGAGACTACAGCTTTTATTTGTTTCCATTGTTTACCAAGTTGTATCGCTTCAGCCAGCATTGTTCTCTTCTATGAAATCGCTGGTCTTCCTATTTACGGGTTACAGTCCAATGACATCGTCGTTATATCACTTGAAAATTTCCTCATCGTATGCCTCGTTGAAGATACTTGTTTATGAACACCTGTAGTTTCTTTCTAATTTTTCCGGTGTGTTCCTATGACTCACACCGTCCTTACACAGTAGTCCTGATTTCACACTCAAATTAAATATTCGTGTCTTGGTGTTGTCTGACAGGGCAGAAGGATTCAAGACTTTATGTACTATGTTGAATGTGTGCCTGGCTTTATGCATGCTTTTGGTTAGATCTAACTCTGTCCCACCTGTTTTCACTATTGTGCAGCCAAAATATACAAACTCATTCCCATCTTTATTTTGTATATTGTTGATGTGCATCGGTGTGTTTACCGCATCTCAACTGAGACCTTACGAACCAGTTTTTTTAACGTTTGGTGCACATCCCAACGAATGTTTTTACACACAAACGAGTTTCTATGTCATCCGGTTGCATGTTAATTTTTTGGCCAACGACGGGAATCGATATTTAACCATTAAGCTACAACAGGCGACGCATTATCTAATATGATCAAGAACTCGGTTTCCAGCATCCCGATACATTTCTTATATGAGTTCAATCAATTTTTCTGGATTGCTCATTTCACAAAGTGTCTCATATGGCTTTCCTTTAGTTAATGTATCAAAGCGTGAATTCCATTGATTGGATTGTTCAATGATTATACAGATTGGGTTGATGTGATCAGTGCAATTCCTTCCTGGACTAAACCAGCTGGTTTGTTTCTCAATTTTTCATTGATCGTATAGGTGAGATTCTGTCAAAGATATTTTGGAGTTACTGTTGTGTTGGAGAGAATCTCACCTTGTCAATTTTTGCACTCTTTAGGTTCATTCTTGGAGCTTGTAATTGTTAAGCCCTCATTCCTTTTTTGTGTTACTCTGCTGGAATTCTACACTTTATGGGTTATTGGTGTTAGCGTACTTGCAACTATATAGTGTTCCTAGTTTCGTTGGTAGTGTCAATTGATCACAAACGACTTTTGGTGCTGTTGATAACGTGTTCTTCAAAATATTCTTTTCCTTTTTTGAATTGTACTTTATCCGTTGTTTATACTTGGTCAATATCATCCTTTATATAAGTGGTATATTTTCTGCATATTAACTTCTATCTTTCATTGCCATTAGCCGTAGTTTATTTGTTCATTCGTAACGTAAGTTGACGGCACTCCTCAGAACCTAAACAGGTTTTTTGGTCAATATTTGGTATAAGACCCTCTCTCCCTTGTGTCTAGAATGGTTCGCATGTGGTCGCATGTAGTTGCTCATTTTATTAAGGATTTGATAATGACTTGGGGATCTCACCTCACTCATCTTGCAACGCAATATTGAGGTAACTGGTTCTATGGCTATTTATGGGACATGCTCTGGTTGAGAATGGACCTACAACATATTGTATGGCAATTCCCTCGAATGGTGCTCCAATATCATATTGTTTTATTGTTCTACGGCTCTTCTTTGCCGGTCCTTTCACTGCCATACATTGGTTACACTTTTGACACTATTCAGAAACTGCTTGTCTAAATCCTGTCCAGTAGAACGTTTCATGTACCGTGGCTGACGTTTTGTTGAAACCTAGGTGGCCTCCGCTTGTTCTTCCGTGATAGTCCTGCAATATTTTTCCTACTCTGGTCCTCAGTACTACCACCAACAATTGTTTCGTCGTGCCATCGAAGCTGTCCCATGTTCATTTTAGCCATCCATCTTCCATGGTTAAACTATCCCATTGGGCACAATGAGCCTTGATAATTGGGCCTTTATCCGCAATATCACTCCATGTCGGTTGCCGTTCTAGATCTTCACCTTGCTCTTTGTATATAAAATCTTTGGTTTATTCATCAACTAGCAACACTTTCATGAGTCTGATGTCGACGATGTTTTCCTTGTTTTCTGCACACATTTCACTATGTCCAAAAATTCTCTTCTTGTAACACAATAGTTGCGTTACGGCTTCGATAATATCTTTGAATAATATGGAAGAACGGCGACCGACACGGAGTGATATTGCGGATAAAGGCCCCCGACGTAGGGCACTACATGATCTCTTCTGATTAGGTTACAAAAAACTGAATATTTTTTTATTCCATTTCGAATACGCCTTGGAATTAAGTTTTAGGAAAATAGTAAAAAAATATTTATATTTGTATCCAAGTTGAATCATACCAGGCCAAAAAATCATTGATCAAACATAAGAGCAAGCAGTCAATAAGCAGCGGATTATGATCTCAAACATTAAACATTTCTTAATTGCCTACTAATTGATCATTATTTTCCATGTACCACACTGATATACAAATTTTCTATTCTGCATTGCAGAAATAACAATCCAATTTGCAAATAGGAATGACGTCGAAATTTAATATTTCGACATTCTGAAGTATTTCCGAAAAAGTAAGTCCAATTGAGCGCTCTATGGGTGAGGGCATCTATGTTTTACAAATATTATACTTTTCATGAAATATATAATACCTATAGAATACTAGCTCAGTAACCAACTGATGGTGACTAAATATGATTGGATCACTGGGCTGATGATCCGCATCTGCAAAAACCTTACAAAAAATTGCAAATAGTAACAACAACGAACCCCCGTTTAATTAAACGAACATGTACGAAAAAGTATCGGCTGGAACTCGTTACTCTCTGAGAAACTTGACGTCCTAAAAGTTGTGTGGAGACCATGGGTATATACACAAGCGAAATGATCTCGAAAATCTGGGTATTCGATTACTTATTGAGCCATAGAGAAATATAGCCCATATGGAAATGTAATCTCATTCTTGCTACACGGTAAAAAATATGATACTTGTTTTTAATCCTTACAAAAGTTTACACTCATATTTGTAACCTTACAATATTAAATTATAAGTTTTTCAAAAGAGTAAATATTTTTTATACTAAATTTGGATTACAAATAAAGTATTATTATTACCAATATCAGTAATATGATTTTCAATTAGCAAAAATTAAAATACAGCTGAATCATATTAATGGTTAAGTAGGCTTATTGAAATTTAATTTTATCTGATTAAACAAAATAATTAATAAATATAAATTACAGTTTTGTTTTTGTTGTCAGTTGAATAAGATTCTGCTTGAAAATTAAATTTAGATTTAAATTAAATTTGAAAGAGGGATAGTGAACTCAGTGAAAATGTCAAACCTAATTTTCTTAAAAGTTAATTATAAAATAGACAGTCAGAATATAAAAAAATTATTAAAAATTGAACATTTAACATCCAGTGATTTATTACAATTAAGTGAGTATACAGGTATTTCATAAATTTTGATTATTTTTAATATCAAACCGATTTTAGTGATAAGTAATATACCAATTGAAACTGACTACCAGTTTTCTCTGAAATTCACTGGTATTTTGATAGCACCGGACGACCTCTTTGATATTTTGTCGCAATTCGGCAACTGTGCGCGCTTTGAAATTGAGGTTGTGGTAACCAATTACACAGTAGCGGTCCGTGGATTTCAAACATGGGTGGGCAAAATAATATAAAACTTCGTGAAAAATTAAATTAAAAATAGAAATACAGAACTCTACCATTAAAATTGTCTATTTCATTGATCAGGGTTCTTTAATTGAATATACTGCTAATTTCTTCAATCATTCGTCCCTCATTGTGCTTCTTTAATAAGATTTTACAGTTTTCAGCGTTTGAAAAACATCGTTTTGATAGTGCGGTCGACATCGGTATGGTTATTATTATTATCGAAAGGCGAATAACTTCTTCGAGTATTTTTTCTAAATTGTTATTATAAATAGTTTTGACTAGCTCACAAATAGTTTTGCGGGCTGAAAAATCATTGTTTGCTGATAAACTACCAGTAGTTTAGATTTCAAGAGTGCTTTATCTAAAAATGGATATAAATTGGCTATTGTATTTAGCAGCTGGTAAGAAGAGTTTAAAGCATAAAGCTGAATCTTTGTGCAATCTAAAAGTACTGATTACTAATATTCTGCGTTGCTAAACCTATCGTTAACAAGCTCTCGTATTACGTCATACGCTTCTTTTAAAATAAATTTAATTGTTTAATGAGAAAAAATCTTTCAAACGTAATAAACTTTAAATCGTTTAATAATAAAATAAAACCACACGCTTCGCTCTTGTATCCGAAGTTGTGCCGTTCTGAATGGTTGCCATGCTATTTTTTTATCTCTTCCACTTTTTCATACACTACGTTAATTGTACGACTGGAAATTCCCGAGATGAAATTTGGTCGTGGTAGCTTTTTGTCACAGATTTGCAATAACTTACTTATTTTTTAAGAGATACAAAAAAAAATGATGATAACCCATATAAATTGGCAAAAAATACGCAGTTCTCATATTTGTTTGGCGCACACGGCCTGAAGGACTAAATTTGAAACATAACACGAGACAAAATATACGTTAGGAAAATCCTGTTTTAATATGATTTGCACTCCACTTTTATTTCCACTCATAACTGTAACACCGTTGTAAGTTTGAGCATTATTTTTGTCACTGGTAATATTCTATTTGTATTTCCATTAGCTGAACGATCTTGGATTTCTACAAAAGAAATAAATCTTTAGACAACTTCTCCTGTTTAAATACATTCTTTAGAAACTAATCAAAACATAAACACAAATTAACTTTTGTTTGAGACATCAGTAGTTTATACTTGAATGGAAATGTAAAGAATATCTTGAATTTCTGCATAAACGATGTCGTTATATACGGTATTGATACATTTGAGAGCATCATTTTGAATGTGCTTGAAAATTCCGTTAAAAATTGGAGTAGTAGCATAATATGCTTTTAAAGTAACCTAATTTCTGCAAAATGATTCGAATATGGCTCTGAACACTCCCGGTCGATCTGAATCAGTTTTTTCATTATGACCACATAAGGTCAATTCGCAACTGCCACAAATTTTAACAACTAACCGATATCATATTGACAATCTATAATTATATAAAATTACGTAAGTTGAGGGAATCTAGTATTACAATTTTAAAACAGCCAAAGTCAACAACAAAAACCAAATCAAAAAACATTTTTTCTATTTCATCTCACCTTAAAATTAGTTCCTATGTTAAAAGGGAGAGAGACAAAATTATACCAGCAAGTGATTTTCGTCATTTGCCCACTATTCTTGTATAAAACCATAATGAGAGACTATATTACCATGGTATTTGGTTTAATAAAATCGTAAAACTGAGAGAGGAATAATGCATATTAATACTCAAATATGTAGCACTTTGCGATTTGCCCAGTGAGAGTTTATAGACAAAATCAAAATATAAAATGCAAAGAAGAGGAAATGCATACGTATGTATATTTTTGAGAGAAATAGAGATGAAATTAACCATTTTTTGCATTTTACTTTATGTACTCGTATATGTGTGTATTAGATATATATGCATGTATTACGAATATTTTACTTTAGAACGTTTTAACATGATTTTTTGAACAGGTTACAAACAATATGCGCGTAAATTTAAAAAAAATCTTGTGAATCTATGGTAAACGATTCTTAAACTATAATTTGTTTGATCTTGATAGAAGTCTAGTAAATGGTAAAGGTGGGCACTGCCCACCTTGCCCATTATGACGGACCGCGCCTGCAATTACAACATATTAAAAAAAGTGATGCTGTTATTGCACCAGAATTATTAATCGACTCACAAGTAAGTAATCACCAAAATTATACGTTTATCCTAAGTATTTTTATATGGGCTGGTATATAAACGATTAGAAATTCTAAAGTATCGTCGTTTGTATCTTATAAATTACTTGTGCTTGTATTCATAGCTTTGTAAGTTTCGTTACTTATTAAATTTAACCTAAAATTACACCACATAACACCACATATTATTTTATACTTATTATTTTATAATTATAACTACATTTTTATGTGTTTCTTTAAAGGGTTTGCAAAGTTTTTTGGAAGACGATGTAGAATGAATAGACATATTAAAGGAATATGATCAAAAAAACACTCTTTCCAAAGCAAGCAGACGAATTTTAGTAAAACTACTGAGCAATTTTTTGAGGAAAAACTTCGGGAATTATCCAAAAAGAGAAGAAAAAGTAGCTATTGCTAAAGCAGCTATAAATTAGTTTCCTTCTTTCAAAGTATCTCCAAGTAAATTTGACGGAATTGTAATAGCCTTTTAATTTCTATCATATAATCCCAAAAAATAATGGATTTTGTATCATTGTTGAGTTTTTATGTCAGTGCGCTGATTTTAATTTTATTTTACAAATTCTATTACGATTTAGCATTGAAATATTTTCGTATATATTCATATTTATATACACTCGTAGGAACCAATAATTATAAATACAATATTTTTTAGGATATATTTCACAATCCTGAAACAAATACTGGATTTCTACCATCAAAATTAAAAAACATCAATAATAAAAGGCATAAAATTGAGGGAACGTTCGGCCAGTTGAGGAAAAAAAGAAAATTGGTTACCACTGATGAACCGTCATTGACCACCTTAAACTTAAATATAGAGGACAAGGAATTTTTTAAGAACTGTGTCGCAGATGTGCAGCTTGAGGCAATAAAATTAAAATTAAAAGGAACAGTAGAAGAGAGAGGGCTTCTACTTAAACAAGGAGTGAATATTTTTAATACCTTTCCATTTTATTTTTATAAGCCAGAACTAGTAAATTTATCGACATCTTATATTACAACATTGATCATTTATTTAACTTTTTTAGATTTTATATGATTTCGAAATTCAATATGAAGATCAATCTAAAAACTTGTTGAATAATTGGCATGCATATTCTGATCAAATCGAAAACGTTCTTCATCTAACAACGGGTGATAATTTTGAAAAATTTGGAAGTAAGCTTCATATTATATGTTATTCTATTCGCATTATTCTGCTAATGATAAATTAGCTTGGAATTTTCTCAGCTTGGAACCCAAAAATAAAAAGCTTCTTAGCTTTATTGAAATTTTTGCCATCGACATCATTTGGCAAAAAGTCAAAGCAAACAAAGCGTTACTCTTTTGAAAAGTGTATTGAATCAATTGTTCAGTTTAAAGATGTAAGTAACTAAAATAGTTTTAATTCGTAAATAAATATGTTTTTTATTTAAATTTTATTTACTGTCACTGAAAGTTTCTATTTAATTATCTTATTTAAGCTCAAGCTTTCAAATTCATATTTGCAAAATAAACTAAATTCTTGATGGTTTTTGAAGTGACTTGAAATATAGTTTTAAAATTATATTATTTAAAATAATTAAAGACAGGAAAATTAAACGACATAATTGAAACCATATTTATATATAATATTTTTCTTAACTTTTTTGTTTTAGATAAATACACCTCCTGATTGTTTTTCTAAAAGTGTCAAAGAACCTCATATTATTGCAGCTGGCCCAAATAGATCAGCAATATCACAGTACTTCATTCAACTTGATGAACAAACAATACCATTGCCTTTGGAATTTACATTTTTAGAAGCTTTTGATCTGCTCTTTAAAAGTTTCTATATTTTTCATATCAAATTTAATGATAACGTTCTCAATTTTTATAATTTTATCGGAATTAACGTGTTTAAAATTAACAAGTCAAAGCCATCCAGTAATATAATTGAAGTTTTTTCGCGATTTAAACAGTAATTTTTAAAATATTAGTAGGTGCAAAATGTTTTTTTGTTTTATTTGCAAAAAGTTAAACTTTAAATCTGTGAATCATGTAGTTTTTCATTTAAAATATGATCATTTTATTTCCGAAAACAAATTTACGAATTTAAAATGCATTGCAAATGAATTATGTAATAGTGAATTTAGTACATTTAGTGGTCTTAGACGACATGCTAAATCATGTAATTTAAAATATGGTCAGAAAAATGAAAAAGCTGCAGATATAGAAGAGGAAATGAATTTATTTAATCAAAATGTGTTAGATGGTCATCAAAGTACGAATAATAAACCATCATTAAGTACTACTGTGTTTCCATCTGATAAATTACCTAAACAAAATCATTGTAGAACGTCACCAAATATTTCTTATGACACTGCTAAATCAAATATTGAAATTTTATTTAATGAGTTAATGTCTATGAATATTTCCCAAATTAATATTACAAAAATATTAGAAATGATAGTTAATATGTTTAAAAAAAATAACGAACTAATGATATGTCATATCCAACAAATGAATGACGACTTTATAAACTCGCGAGTGGCCGAAAATATTTCTAGTTTTAATTTATTTATTTTGAGAGAAATACAAGAATATTCTAGTTATTATAAAAGAAAACAAATAATTAGTCATAATGCATACTACACCAACTTAACAGAGAAAAATCTAGGTAGTAGATGGGATAAGAAATACGATGTAAAACTAAATTTTTATAAAAACGTTTTGTTGCAATGTACTTTTCAATACATACCAATTAAATCAACTTTGGTTTCTTTATTCAAAAATATAAATTTTCAAAATATATATTTCAAAAAAAAAACATTTATAGTAATATGATTCAGCAATTTTCTTGTGGATCATCTATTAAGAGTACATTTTTTACAAGCAATAAAACGGCACTTCAGATTCAACTATTTTTTGATGAGTTTGAAGTTTCAAATCCACTTGGTAGTAAGAAAGGCATCCATAAAATAGGCGCAGTTTACTTTTCTTTACTCAATATTCCGTATCCTTTCAGCTCTCAGCTACAAAATATATACCTAGTCGCATTATTTTACAGCAATGATCTAAAAAATGAAAATATAAATTTTAATAATATCCTCGAGCCAATAGTTACAGATATAAAAGATTTAGAGACCATTGGATTACACGTTAAATTTGAAAATATAAATATAAATATAAAAGGCACTTTAGCGGTGTTTTGCCATGACAACTTAGGGGCAAATATAGCATTAGGTTTTGTTGAATCATTTTGAGCAAATTATTACTGCAGAATTTGTTCGGTGCATAAAGATAATTGTTCCACATTAGTATCTGAAAACCAAGTTGAACTTCGAAATTATAAGAATTATAAGGAACTTTTTACAAATACTGATGAGACTTTTGATAATTTTAATTTATCTAAAGGAATAAAGCATTACTGTATTCTAAATAAATTAAACTTTTATAATATCTTTGATAACAGCAATGTAGACCTGGTGCACGATGTTTTGGAAGGTGCAGTACCATTTATAATCAAACATTTTTTGAAAAACGCAATTCAATTAAATTATATCAATATGAAGTCTATAAATGATAAGATTAAATTTTTTAAATTCGGATATTCCTATCGAAAGAATTTACCACCAAACATTTATCTGGATAAACTGTCACAGACATCAATTGGTCTTACTGCTTCGCAAAACTTATGTTTAATTTTACATTTTCCATTTATATTTCATGAATTAAGCACTAAACTTCCAAAATTATGGAATGGAATAATTAGTCTATTGAAAATAATTAATATTGCGTTATCACCGTCTCTACTCATATCAGTTATCAGTTCATTAGAAAGTTTCATAACTCAACACCTTAATTGTATTTTGAAAGATTACAACCTCAATCTTTTACCCAAACATCATTTGCTTCTCCATTATCCCAGAGTAATAACACAAATTGGTTCTTTAGTACACACATGGTCTATGAGATATGAAGCAAAGCATCGGTTCTTCACAAAAATAAATTCATGCATTAGTAATTATAAAAATATTTGCAAAACCCTTGCTTTCCGTCATCAATCTATGATATCCAAACAGCTTTGCGAAGAAACGTATACTGAAAAAAAAATATTGGAAAAAACAACTCAATTATTTGATTTTGGAAATTTGCCGATAAACTTACAAACTAACTATCTTAAAAATTATCCTGAATCTGACATTAGCTTGTAAAATGTATTGCTACTAAGTGGTTTGAATTTGATCCAGGGTTTCACTATAGAAAAGATCTATTTTTATTTTTAAATGATCGAAATCAGTTTGGAAAAATTAAGAGTTTATATCACATAAATGAAGAATCATATTTTAGTCTAGATTTATATGATATTATTACTTTTAACGAAACTATGAATTATTATGAAATTAATTTTACTAATCAAGAACATTTTATGAATTATATAGAATTAAAAAATAAAAAACCTTTCGAAAACTATAAAATTATGGAAAAGGAATGTATTTTGGTACCTTATTTACTATAAGTTTATTTATTTTATGAAATTAATTAAATGGCTATATGTATAATACATATATTTATAATATTAAAAATAAAAAATGTATTAAATTCAAATTAACATTATTTGTGTTTTAGTAGCATAAGATTAATTTTTATGAAATTTTAATCCTAAAAATGTATTTTAATCACGGTACTGAATTAAAATGTAATCTTCATTACTTAAAAATCTTGTATTACTCAGTAAGTTATTGTGATTAAAATTTTTAAGTACTCTAAAAGTGAAATTTTAATCTACATTTATTAACTATAGTTTAACAAATATGAATTACAAATAGATGTTGATAACTTAGACTTCTTTTAATTTAAAAAATATTACATGGTAAGTTTTTGTCGGGTTAAATTTTTATTTTAACCTCAGTGAAAGTTTTAAATGTAGTCTCAATTTGGTGTGGACTATTATGTAACCCTAATTTGTTTAAAAATGAGTACACAATTTTTTACCGTATAGGAGAACAGCTAAATGAATTTGTAGACAGATGAAACGTGAATGATAGAAGGTTAAGGTGTTAAGAATACAACCATTCAGCATTTCAGTTTGCGTGATCTTTTTTGGTCTACTTAATATGATTCACATATGATACAAGCTGTAATTGAATACCCTCAGGATGGAATGAACAGCTTTGCGGTTTGCATTTGGATTGATCCTATCAGGAATTCACCAAGGTTATGTAGAGATTAAAAAAAAATCGTTTTTGTATCGTGAAACAACTCAAAAGTATATCTTTTTTCGACAATCCAATCAACTTCTAGCATATGCATATGATTTTTGTGTGATTAAGTTCAATCAAGAGATTAGACATTTAATACGAATTCCTGATAACGTGGATGATATCAAATGACAACGGTCACGTTCTGTGGTTAAATCTGGAGCGAATGATATCGTGAGCCACCTTTCAGAACGTGAAGAGCTTAAATAAGATGTAGAAGGCAAACTTGCATCTTCCAATTGTTCTCATGATTAAAATTGAAGAAGTCAAATTGTTGGCACGGTACGGGCAAACAATAGCCTATAAGAACCGATAACATTAAAAATAAAACAAACAAAATTATTTTATAGTATGATTTATTATAGTTAAATTAAAATAAAATTATTTTTGATTATTCTGTAACTATATATACGAGTATCAAACCAAATCTAATTTATTATCTAATATTTAATTGAATAAAATGATTTATTTATGGTTTCAACTCTAAAATTTATAATCTTAAACTTTTCTATACAACATAAACATACGTGTTGGTGCAAAAGCACAACAATTGATATCGTAAGCAAATGTTTAATTCAAAATATTTTTTTTCCCTCGAAGTTCGGAGTGGTTTACCGTACGAGCACATTTCCGATATGTTTCGAGAGTAAATAGGAAAGTAATTCATAAAAAACAAAATTCAATTTCCTCAGTTTGATGTGCATCCGTATACATACCTCCACCTCCTCCTCCTTCTATGTCTATGTATCAGACGATCTATTCGAATTTTATCTATACATTTAATATTCGTGTAATGAAATTCGAAGGTATTATTGCTCGTACAAATATTCTCGAACAAATTCGATATTATATTTGGTCCCTCAAACAATGTTTTGCTTTAATCGATTTCATAAATTGAGAAATTTTATAATAAATAAATTTTTGGTTGTCTGAATATTAATTTTTCCTATTTTGCAGTTCCAAACGAAAATATTCGAGTTCTCATACAAAAACTAAATATATAAATTGACTATTGACTTCAAACGGTGCACACAGGTTAGGTAAGGGTGGCTGTTCTGGATGATCATCACATACCCATATTACATAGTTTTGACATTCTCATCTATATGAGCCATTCGGATCTTCTCTGGGCAAGACTAGGACAGGGTCAAGAGACAGAGTTCCGTATCAACCCCTTTAACCATAAAAGTACTGTGAAAGTGAATTTTGATGTTTTTCAATAAAAGTTAAAGTTATTCTGGTATGTTTTTCATACAAGTAGTTTTAATTATTCACAATCCAGTGACCGAGCCGTGGAGTGGTTTGAATCCCTGTTAGGGGAAAACGTAACAATTGGTGACAGCGGTGGGGTTGTGAAAAGGAGACATGAAGCTATTGGAGTTGAATGTTTCGGAGTTGAAGAACGAGCTTTCCTACAGCGGGAAGCAAAGCAGAATTACAAGAAAGGTTACAAAACGTTTTGCTGGAACAAAACATAGATTCATACCAGTACGAATTCAATACTGGAGTACCTAATGCTGAGGATCCAATGGTAGGGGCAACCAATTTCGGCGCAACCATAGCTCCAGCAGCAATAAATAAACCTACTCCAGCACCTACAAATTTCGATATGGGGCAGTTAATGGCGGCGATGCATCAAATGTTGACCGGCCAAGAGAATTTGAAAACCGGCCAAGAAAATTTGCAGATTGAAATGAGAACCGGCCAAGAAAATTTGCAGACCGAAATGAGAACCGGCCAAGAAACTGTGCTAGAACGATTGGAAGAACAAGAAAATATTCAACGGCATTTTATATCCGAAGTCAGTGACAAGTTCCGCGAAATGTCCATTACCTTAGATGCCAAAGTGGAAACAGTAAAATGTCAAATGGAACAACGATTTGAAGCGGCTGATGAAAAGTTTCTGAAACTGGAAAAAGAGATTATAGATATTAAAAATAATGGCGGTGCTACTCAAATCCAGAAACCAGTCAGCGGAATTAAATTAAAGCCTCCGACATTTCGAATTTTCAAATTGCAATTCGAAACGGCAGCAGTAAGAAATAATTGGTGTAAGGAAGACCAGGTCGCAGCTCTCATAGTGGCGTTAAAAGGCGGTGCGGCAGATATGTTGCAGATCGTTCCAGAAACCGAACGCGGGGACTATGATCGAATCATGCTAGTCTTGGAACGAAAATACGGTGCTGACCATAAACGAGAGCTATACAGGATGGAGCTCAAAGGTCGTTTTCAAAGAATTGGTGAAACGCTACAGGAGTTTGCAGCAGACATTGAGCAATTATGGTGCACCTTACCCACTTTAATATGGCTCCCGAATACACGGAAAGAATTAAAATTGATGCATTTACTGATGGAATTCGTGACGTAGAAACCAGACGAGCGGTAGTGTTAGCATCAAAAGCAACATTTGCCGAGACCATCGCTTGTGCTTAACAAACGAAACTGCCTTTAACATAATCAAACCAGCAATTAAAATGCGTCGAGTCGAAGTAGAGCCAGAGAACTATAGCTCGAGATATAATGAGAAAGGAGCAGTAAATGAGGCATCGATGAGGTTCCGGGATAACAGCCATAAGATCAGATGTTGGGCTTGCGATAAACTAGGTCATATATCACGAGATTGCTGGGAAATTAGACGTAAGCGAGCAAGAACACCGTCGCCTATGTACCGTCGGTCCAATGAGGACCACAAAAGAGTAGAAGAGAAGGTGAGTCCTGCAAGATCGCAGGCGTTAAACGAATAAGAGAAAGCTTTAAGGAGCGAAAGCAGACTCCCACAACCGAATGCTCCATGATCTTCATCCCTGTTTCCCGATTGGCGAGGGGTAGAGAAAGTTTGACAATACGTGGAGAAATTGATGGCAAATTTAGTGTGATAACGTTAGATACGGGGGCAACACGGACGATTGTGCGGGCTGATTTGATAGATAATGAACTTCATTCAATTGGCGGGTTAAAACTGCAAACAGCAACCGGCGAATGTGCAGAAATCAAAGGAAAAAAGGGAGTGACCATACGAATTGGAAACAGAAACTTCTGTCACGAAGTTTTGGTGGCCGATATTGTAGATGAAGTTATTTTGGGTATGGACTTCATGAAGAAGAACCAATTCGTGTTGGATGTGGGAAAAGAAACACTAAGTTTTGGTAATGTTGAGCTGCCGTTACAATTGAATAGCAAGGAGCCAATCGTCAGGCGAGTTAGGTTGGACCATCGAACAAAGCTGCCACCACGCTCAGAAACAGTAATTTGGGGTAAATTGGATGGAGGTCCTGGGACACGAAAGTTGTGGGTTGTAGAAGCCAGTGACGAAGAACAACAAGTACGAGAAATAATGCTTGGTAAAGCATTGATAAAACCGGATCATGACAATAGAGTACCATTGAGAGTTCTTAACTTATCGGACAAGACTAAAACCATCAAAAAGGGGACTATTTTCGGTAAATGCGAAGAAATATCCACTATAGTCAAATGTGAAGAAACGAATCCAAATGTAAAGGCTAAAGTTCAACGGCAGCAGAAAATCGTGGAAGAATTGACACAGTGGACAGAATAACTAAGTCCAGAACAAAAACAAGCTGCAAAAGTGTTGTTGGAAAAATACACGTCCATTTTCTGTGGTGCTCCCGAAGATAATGGTAGAACGAACTTAGTTAAACACCGGATCGACACCGAGACAGCAATGTCAATTCGACAAGCTCCAAGAAGATTACCATTGGCAAAACAATCGGAAGTGGATCGCATGGTCACGGATATGAAAACGGCAGGGGTGATTGAGCAATCAACTAGTCCATGGAGTTCACCTGTGGTATTGGTGCAGAAGAAAGATGGCAGCATGAGATTTTGCGTCGATTATAGAATACTCAATTCGATCACTAAGAAGGACAGATATCCATTGAGAATTGATGATACATTGCATACGTTGGCGGGTGCACGATTATTTTTGGATCTACAAAGTGGATATTGGCAGGTGGAAGTCGCAGAAGAAGATAAAGAGAAAGCGGAAACAAGTATGTTTTAGTGGTGATGGATTATTTCAGTAAATGGCCTGAAGTCTATCCAATACCGAACCAAGAAACAACAACAATCGCTAACGCCGTGGTAAATAATTGGATTAGTCGATACGGGGTACCTATGGAACTGCATTCGGATCAAGGCCGCAATTTTGAGTCAGTGGTGCTCCAAGAAATGTGTCAATTATTGGGGATCAATAAAACAAGAACAACACCTTTCCATCCTCAGTCAGACGGCATGGTTGAACGATTTAATGCTACGTTGGAAGAATTTCTAAAGAAAACCGTAGATAGAAACCAGCGTAATTGGGACAAAAATATACCACTGTTCCTAATAGCATATCGGTCAGCAACACATGATACAACGGGAACAACACCAGCTACCATCGTTTTTGGACATAATTTAAGATTACCTGGGGACTTGAAGTTTGGGGCGATTCCTACGACAGCTTTGTGTGGACAAGCGTACGTCGATAAATTGAAGGAAGATATCGACGTATTACACAAATTTGTCAGAGAAAGGATACAAATTTCAAGTGAAAGGATGAAGGCACGATATAACATCCGTGCAAATAATAGAGGATTCGAAGAAGGGCAGTTAGTCTGGCTTCACAACTTACAACGGAAGAGAGGCTTATCACCAAAACTGCAACCTAGCTGGGAAGGACCATGGTGATTACAAAAATCAATGATGTAATCTACCGAATTCAGAAGGGCATCCGAGGAAAACCAAAGGTTGTACATTTGGAAAGATTGGCTCTCTATAGAGGAAGGGAATTGGATCCTGTTCGGGATGAACAGGTTTGGGCGGAGGGTAGTGTTACGGACATGGGTGACATCTATGATTGAATAGAAGTACTAAGCTCGTATTTGGAAACCAGCATGAATCGCAGTATACAGGCGAAATAATAAATAAATGGAAAATTCTACTATGACCGAGAAGCGGGGAAAATGAGTATAATTACGCGAGTAGAAAGCATAGACTTTCATTCTGATTTGGGAAAGCGATAAATTAAAATCGGGAAAAACTAATAAGAAGTGAAATAGTAAAAGTAACAGTAAAATAAAAATACTGTGCGAAAGTGAATTGTGGTAATTGTCTATGATTTACTTCGAAGTGTACTCGTATATTACGTAGTTTTACCATTCTCATTCTACCTGAACCATCTTGAGCTTCCATTAAGATCCGTCACGTGCTTGAACCAGATATTTGTTCCCGACCTGCATAAGACTGGAACAGGTGGAAGGGAAGTAAACTGAAGCCTATACGACAGTAGTCATGTAAAGAGGTTTGAAGTCAGTCTATCTGTTTGCGACAGAGTTCCATAACAACCACTACAATCGATTCAATTTCCTTCGAAGTTTGTACACAGGTTAGGTTAGGGTGGCTGTTCTAAATGATCATCATATACCCATTAATGTCCATACCCATATCACATAGTTTTACCATTCTCACTCGACAAGACTATCCTGAGCTTCCATTAAAATCCGTATGGTGGTTCCAAACTGAGACAGAAGCCATATGAGGTACTTTAAGTCTGTCCAAATGTTTATCTACATGAAACGGAGTTCCATAACAACCCCTTCGACCACTTCGATTTACTTCGAAATATGTATACAGGTTAGGTTATGGCGGCTGTTCATCATAGATAGATTTAGGTTTATATCCATATCGTAGTTTTACCATTCTCTTTATTCATGAACCATCCTTAGCTTCCATTACGATCTGTCACTTCCTTTTAGATATTTATTCCTGATCTAATCAAGACTGGGTAAGGAGGAAAACAAGTGAAATGTGAGGTACCACAGTAATCATCCAGTAAATCCACCTATATGAGACAGAGTTCCATGAAAAATCCCAACTTCCGTTTTGATTTACTTCGTGGTATGTACCGTGTTAGGTTGCGGTGGCTGTTCTGAATGATTAACATAAATATGTTTTAGTCCGTACCCATATCACGTTGTTTCTATTCTCGTTATATATAGACTTACTTTGAAGCGTGTACAAAGGTTTGGTAATGGTGATTGTTCTGAGCAATTTGTCCAGTACCCAAAACACATAGTTTAACCATTCTCACTTAACATGACAATCTTGAGCTTCCATTAAGATCCGTCAGGTGCTTCTATATATTTATTGAAGCTCGGGTCCAGACTTTGATAGGTGCAAAGCAAAAAATAAATAAACTGCACTAGTAGTCATACAAGGTGAGTTTCAGTCTCTCCGCATGTCTACCGGAGAATGTCCCGTAACAACCCGTACGACCTTTTTCAATTTAATTTAGCAAATTTGGCTGTTCGAAACGTGGCTGTTCAAAATGATCACCGTAGATACAACGACATCGGTAAGGTGGAATAATATAATTGCTAGCGTGCATCGATGATAGGGAAATGAGGTACGAAAAGAACAAGTTGCTTTTGAACACTTTCTCTTCTGTTTGAATGCTGAATTTTGCTGGATGAGGGCTGAATCTGTGTTGCTATTCAATATATAGTATAAGAAAGACAACAAAAACCATCTGGTCAGTTATGCTTTATAACCTCTAACATTATATCTGCTTTTGAATAATGAACTTAATTTTTCTCACAAAGTTAAGGCTAGATGGAAAAAACTACTTCCAGATCGGTGTTATACCCTACTCTTAAATAGAATATAATCATTAAACATTGGCGAGCGGTTTAGAAAGTTTACTTTATATTTCTCGATCTGATGACGTCATTGAATAAATGTGAAATCGAAAATATCAATTCCATCTTAACAGGTATATGCGGCTGGACTTGATATATGTTGTATTGTATTTGTATACTTGTTGTGAGTCGGCTAGGATAGCTGAGAATGATCCTACGGATCTGGAAGAAGACCGGTGCGAGGACTTTCTATCAAATCAAATTCAAAAGGATGTGGGGAATACTATAGCATGCTTTGAGTCCTTATGTACATCAAGGTGCTAAAAAACTATGAGAAATCTCATCGACTGTGAGTGTGACCCTAAACATATTAAATTTCTACCCAGCACGAGATGTATCAGATTATCAACAAATAGAAGAGTTCCGGTACGTTTTTGACTAAGGGAATCCAGAAACGTTTCTTCTGTTGTTGATGATCTTCTAAAACTTCTTCTGATTGTTCGTCATCTTCAATCTGCAATATATAATTATTGTACTGAAATCGATTCAAACACAACCATAGCTACACCATTAAATAATTTGCGTTCTAGGTCCAGTAACTTCAATAATGGCCAAGTTTCCGACGGTATTTTTCGTGGAGGTAAAATTGGTTTTGCCGCATGCTACCTTCCTAATGAAGTATATAGTACAAGTTGCAAGAGTTATTTTATAGCAGTAATGCTTGGTACAATGAACCAGTTAGTACCTATAGTCCAGCAAGTTTGTGTGGTCTTCACTAAATTGGAATTTTATAGTAGCCGTATAAGCTGGACGCTGAACTGATCTGACATAATTTTGTGTTACTTTTGACATAATAAAATGCGAATATTCTCCCATAATATAACATTATACCTCAACCAGTTTGCACTTTCTAGCTTTCCATTAATGCTATTAACTCAGCTTTAAAATCAATGCAGCAGTCAGCAGAACCAATTACGAGGTTCACATTAAAATATTCTCAAAAGTTTTGCAACCTTTACTCCCATCGATTTTCGAATCGTCTGCGAAAAAATTTAGTAGCTCAAGATTCACAACTACTTCAATCAACTAGTTTTCCCTGGAGACATTCTATCAGAAATTTTAATTCTTTCAATGGTACGGTATGTTCTGGTCGATATTATCATGGATACCATTGTAACAAAGAGTGAAAGAACGTCGAGAAAGCATCGATTAAAATACATCAAATGTACGTTATCTTGGTAGAGGTTTTGGTGGAGATTATAACCCATAATCTCCATCTCATTGATGTATCTAAGGGTGTTATAATGAGGACTATCGTTAAGACGACGCTGACTAGCTTTCTTTAATATTAAAAACAAGTTATCCATTGTTTGTTTACTTATTGTTAGCGAAATTTGATAGCGTCTAGCTTACAAAGGTAGTTAACCTACAATATAAACAGAAAGGTTTTAAATTAATTGAATTGAATCTCTTACATTATTTCGTAGACGTACTCAGAAATTGTAATGACTTTCTGTAAAAAAATATTAATACTATACCACCATAATAAAAGGTGAGTACGTTTATGCACGCTTGTACTTATATTATATATAATCATAATAAAGAAAGACGTACAGTCAAGGGCATACAAAACGAACAACATTTAATTTAAATTTTTTTTTATATATTTTATTACTATGCAATCTGTTTTGGGGCTCAAGGCACTCTCAACTCTTACGCGGTTCGCTTATTTACGTCCTTACCTTACGCTTTGCAGCCAAATCGAGGACGTATTGCTATAGGTCCACCTAACCATCTGCACATTGTATAGCTCAATGTCAGCCTATAGTATTGGCAATGAAGATGGGTCGGCCCATGGATTCTGCACTCTAACAGGCAAAAACTATTTTAAATTTCTTCAAACAATATATATATATATATATATATATATATATATATATATATATATATATATATATATATATATATATATATATATATATATATATATATATATATATCCATCACAATGAGTGAAATTGCGGAAAACCCGTGTGTTTTCGAGTGGGAGTTTTACTGTAGATGCTAAAGCGGAAGTCAATGAGGTTTATCGAAAAAGCAGCTGACGGATCTAAGCACACTAGGTGAATTCCAATAGTAAGTAATTACCCTGGATGTATGGATTGCATTCAACAGCGCAGCCTGGGAGTTTATTTAGCAAAGGCTAAAGACATTTTAAATGAGCCTGAGTTTTAAAAAAGATTTTGGAAGCTATCTAAGTGAATGGGGAGTCATTGTGAAATCAGCGAACGTAACCACTCAGATAAAAATTACGAGTGGTGTCTCCCAAAGCTCGGGTTTAATGCTATTGCTCTGGAATATTCTTTATTACGGTGCTCTCAAAATTTCCTTGCCCCAGGACTCCATGCTCGTAGAATATGCGACAACTGATTTCGAGAGTCAAAGAGTTGGTGAAACTTATAAGCATGAGAAAATCAACTTTCATTTAACGCAATTTCTATCCGGTGTTGACTGTTTTAACCGCTTTTTCTGTAAATGCACATTATAGAGAGCCTGTGACGAACAAAATACCAAAACACACTTTTATTCATTTTAAACAGGAGGATTATAAGCACTGGGAGTGTGCTGATCGTGTAGGGCAGCTGACAACTAAAAATATTATTGCTAAGGTGCTGTCGGAGGAGTGAAGTTGAAACACCAGAAGTACCATGATAATGACGATTTTACGTCTAAAAATAACACAACATGAAATTAGGAACAATTGAAAGAAAAAACTGACAGGAACATGAACTTCCAACGCCTGAAATAATGCAAATTTTTCGATCACAGATGTGGAGGAGAGAGTTCTTTTTTGTTTAATATAAAGAAGATTTATATATATATATATATATATATATATATATATATATATATATATATATATATATATATATATATATATATATATATATATATATATATATATATATGTATTAGTACTATACGCTGACATGGTCGATGGTCGGCTGAATGTTCATGCCGCCATCGCAAATGTACACTTCACCGACAACCATACTGCTCCAGAGATCAGAATGCTATCGCCTCTGTTTTTGACGGTATAGGTACCACACAATAAAGTGCAGTACAATTGGTGAATATATCATACATAGTGATAAAGTGAAATCCTTAAAATACAAAAAGTGCAGAATTTAACAGTTGCATATAAAAGTCAGTTCACCTAGCAAGAGCAAAGGTGTGTAAACATTTGTACGTTGGTGGATTGCTTGAAAATTAAATTTTTTCGGATAAAAAATGTGTACGATTCTGACTTAAGTTAGTTAAGGCTGTTTAGATTAGCGAATTGCTCGACGAAAGCAATCGCCTGCAACATTAATAATTTGTAATGTAGAAACTGCCATAGGATCGTTACCACTCTTTTTCATTGAAGACGGCGTAAAGTTAAATAAACTTATCCACTGTGAAAATAGTTTTAACGATGCTTTGCTACCTATCAACGTGGCTCAGAACCATCCGATCAAGCCCGTTAAACCCAACCGTTTTTACTATTAAAAGCTCTCAACTTCATTCCTTACAACAACGGCCATCATACTCCTCGAACGTAAGCCCATTGCATTATTCACTATGGCTCATTTTACAGATCAAGCTACTAACTAAAAATTTTGAGCCGGTCGACACCTTAAAGATTGACCTTCACCGAGAAAGGGACTAAATATCAACACACCAAATTCGTGAGACCCCTTGTATAACAGATTTGATGCTATTGCTACAGAATTCCTAATTCGTCGTACAACGATCAAATACCACGCTGATAATTGCTTTAATTTCATTCAAGTGAATAAAGGAAAATCCTCAGGTATCTGTTGAATATTACACCGAGGAACAATTTTAACAATTCATCAAAATTAAGAGATGAAATATCCTTCCCTTATAGGCTATTGAGAAGGTAGCTCACGGTTTAAATTTTACTAGCTTCAAGACGAAACCAAAGAGAATCAATATAAAGGAGAACATCTAATATGAACCGTGGTTGCATATAAACTAAAAATATTTCTGAGTTAGTTGGTGATGGCAAACGAAATAGGATAAACATATATTTTTTTCGTTTTCTCTTTCGATCGACAACAAAAAAAAATTTGACTATTTCAAAACTTCGCTTTCTATTTCATATTATAATTCGATTGGAAAATGGAATAGATATATTTTCATATAATAATCTATTCCATTTTACAATGTAATTAGTTTTTTGGTGTCGTTCGAAAGAGAAAACGGAAAAAATATATGTTTATCCTATTTCGTTTGCCATCACCAAATAACTCAGAACTATTTTAAAATTTTTAGTTTATATGCAGCCGCGGTTCATATAATATATTCCACTTTATATTTATTCTCTTTGACGAAACCTCAAATATTTACCTATACAAAGATGTTAGTCCACAATTTGCTCGAATATATGTGGTGTAACAGTTTCATCAGGTGAACCGGATGAGTCAATTCGACTGATATGCACATATTTGTTGGTCGAACTGTGCTATGTGTTACTGATTGATGTGATTGATGTGAGTGAGTTGTCAGTACCAGCTACCCTATTTATATCTTTGTGGAGAATGTGTTTTTAACCAGTAGGGCTGGATTGTGCTAAAAATGTTAACTTACTAACCCTATCTAGCTGTTTATGTTGAAACCTACCAAACTTGTGCTTCAATGCTCAATTTGGAGTAGTGTGGTTTTTTTGGCCCGTAGAGTACATTACTTATAGTTCAGCCATTGAAAATATGACTCATATTCAAATTTTATATTCTACGAGTATTTCTTATAATAAATACAGTTTTCTGGTTTCCATTGTATTATAATAAATAAAAAAACGATGTAAAAATATACATTTTAGTCTGCGAGAAAATTTACAAAAAAACAAATTTATAACATACATAACTAAGAACGACATTTTTCTGAAAAGAAATGGGCTAATTCATGAGAAAAGACAAGTTACATTATTTTGTTTTTTCTAAATGACACTCCGATACTGGTATATTCATAGAATTTCCTTAAGAAATTATAACAAATAGAACCATTTGCTGGTGATTTGCTGTTGGCAGCATCGCACGATTAATGACTAATATATAGACAAGGATAAGTGGACAGTGAACCTTGGAGTGCCACGACCTAACCAATTTTTGTGCTATGCTTACCTATGCACTGCCACGTTTTGACATTAATCCATTAGGCCATTTAGTTCTGCCTTGTAAAGTAGTGGTATACGATTTTCTTGTAATCCCTATAGTTGGTCTTTCGAAAGATACCCTACAATTATGGATTAGATTGAGACACGGATTTTATTTTTTGTAGTTAACAGGCTATAAGGGCCTCTTTACCGGTAAGGAAAGGTTAAATCTTATTATTATTGTTATTATATCATATTTTATAGCAAAACACTTGTTACAGCCCCCAAAATAGATTATTTTAACATATTCCGGAGTCCAAAAGCATTGTGACCCGTCAATGAATACCTAAACTTCAACTAAATCTAACATAAACCTAGCATAAGGGCTACTTAAATGCAGCATGCATTGATACCCAAACAAAGACGTATCTTATTATTGGTAGCTCAAACTCTTTCGCATGTTTTTCTACTTGTAATTCGGTGTTGTGAACCTTTAGGAATTTTGGACCAAATCGTTAGCACTGTACCAACAACCGTTCATATAGTATACCATAGGCCACAGTTCGAATGAGGGTCCGCACTTTACTCGATAGATTTTAATTAAGTACGATACTCGATACCAATTAAGTAAGAATAATTTTAGTCGCCGAGTTGTGCATTGCATTGTTGGCAAGACTGATGAATGTGGCCATGTACCTTTGACTATTTTGCATCCTCTACCTCTCTCTGTTTTTATTTATGTTTCCTTATCAACACCAGTATATGTAATTAGCCATTACGATTCCACTCTTAATGATGTTAAGTTTCATTAAGGGGGTTGCACTCTTTATTAGCTCTATGATAAATTACTTTTTCCGCAGAATCCCTTCTTGCTCCAGAAAGAGTACTAACCTAGATTTTCTTGTCTACTGTCAAAAACTGGCACTATTTCTATAACTGTGTTCTGTCTGTATTTTACTGATCCTTTCTGCTTCTTACTAATCTTGTTTATCTGGTTTCATTTTTGCACCTTTTGATAAGGTTACAGATTTTACGATACGCTTTAATTTTTATAAAAGTGGATGTTTTTCGTATTAAGCCTACAAACCTGTTATTTTCTTCGGCAGCGACTGTAAAATTAGACTGTTTTGATTCAGTTGCCCATTGTTCCACAGATTATTTATAATCATGTTTGAGGCAACACAGTCATTGCGGTCCTGTCCACTAAATATTGTGAACCTCGTGTTCCTTTGTTGGTATTTTCCGACTCACGGGATTATATGGTGTGGCCCAATCAAGCTTCTGCGACGTATTATTTGTTTTTTGAATTCATGAAAGTACTATAGGGAAGGTAGGACATGTATAAGTTGGTGCCAACAAGTGGTAGTGTTACCTTGTTGAAACTACTCTGGTTTCAGCTGCTATGAAGCTGATTTAAATTTGCTCTCAGCAGAGATTTTTGTTGGCCATACCTCTCCAGAATTTCATTAAAAGCCATTATTTATGCAGCTTAATTTTTAGGGTTATTATTATTGGTTCTTGAATGCGTGCCCACCTCCTCAAACTAAAACTGCCTTGCTGGATTAATTGAATCACTTCATTGAGTTTTGAGCCATTGACATAAAAGTCTGATTTAACACATTGACGAAAAATGAAATCGAAAAGAAAATTTTTCATCCTCTGGTAGTTATTGAATAGTTCAATCTGCAAAGTTGTAACTGCTGAAGTTTCTAATATGTGATTGGTTTTCTGAAGTTTCCCGAAGTTTCCTGAAGTTTTTTAGCTGGTGTGTTCCGCCAATGAGGTAATACAGTAATTTTCAATGCTTTGGAAATTACTGTATTACCTCATTTGCGTCTAGGATTTTTTTGGGGAAGCGTCAAACACTATACTTAACTTTTTTGAGGTGGTTTTGCGGACACTGTGATTTTCGACTGGGCTAACCACAAGGATTCCGTAAGCTGGCTTAAGCCTGTCGATGTCAATTGTTGTGTGTTTTCCATTGATATCCACGACAAAGAAATTTCGCAATTTGCAGGTCACTGGATATGGTCCAGAATACGGTGTACTCAAAGGACTCTTGACTCTGTCAACACGCACGAATAAGTGTGAGCAATTTTCCAGAATATTAGGGATGTACTTATCTTGCTTGGTCGGATGTCGTGTGTCCGTATGAACTAAAGCTCCCATTTTTGTGCGATGCTTCTCGACGAGATCCGAAGTATCTGTGCTTGGGTTCGAATTTTGATTGCTGATGAAGAACTCACCGGGAACCTTGATGTTTTGACCATACACGAGCTCTGCTGGCGTGCAGTTGAAGTCTGCCTTGACTGAGGTTCAAATACCCCATAAAACTGTTGGAAGGTCAGAACTCCAATGGGAGGTTTTACATCGAGCTGTTAATGAGGTTTTAAGTTGCCTATATGAAACTTCAACAAGACCATTAGCTTTCGAATTGTAAGCTGTTGTCCGAATGCGATGTGGATCTAGGAGCTTCGTGAGCTCGGTGAACAATGTTGATTCGAATTGTGTTCCTTGGTCTGTCTTTATAAAGAGTGGAACACCAAATCTACAGATATACTCATTGTAGACGATTTTACTTACGGTTTTGGCAGTCATTTCTCAGATTGGATAAGTTTCTGGCCAACGGGTAAATCGGTCGACCATCGTTAGAATATAATGATAGCTATTCGACTGGAGTAGTGGACCAACTAGGTCCATGTAAATGTGTTCAAACCTGCCACTTAGTAGCTCGAATTTAAAATGTTCTGATTTTGTGTGGTGGTGGACTTTGGACTTTTGACATGGGATACAAGATTTCACCCAGTTGCTTGTACTTCATTTTTTGCTATTCATTTTTTAACAAAAGTATTTTGAAGCGATTAACTTACGCGTGGCACGGATGCCTGGACGTGATAAGCCATGTAGACTATCGAAAATTGTCCGTCGCATTTTTTTGGGGACGAAGGGTCGATTTTTACCTATCGTTGTCTCACACCAAATTTGTTGTTTATTGTCCGGTAAGTTAAGTAATTGCAGGTTTACTCTTGATTTCGGATTCCGTACTGAAATCAATTTCTGCAATTCGTCGTTACGCTGTTCCTGTTCCAGTAGTTCTTTCATGTCGAAAGAGTAGACGCTGATTTCTGGCGAAAATGTTTCACCAGAGCGAGATAAACAGTTGCTCACTACATTGTGTTTATCTTTAATGAGGTGAATGTCGGTCGTGAATTGAGCAATATAATCACGATGTCGTAATTGCCGGCGACTATACGTTTAGATTTTGACGCAATTGCTGTTGTTGTTCACACCACAATGTTTTCGTTCTTTATGAACTGATTTCCAAGTGAATTTATAAATAGACAAAGCCATCTTCTTTGAGTAGCATAATTATTACGAGTACGTATTTCTACGGCTTACCTGCCATCTCTTTATCGTTTGACAGTATTATGCTGTTCACCCGTTTCTTCTTCTGTAGTTAGGTTTTGTGATGAGTATCGTTAATTCTTTGAGTGGTTTTTAGAATGAGTTTTGCCGGTGGTGATCGCTGTTGTGTTTTAATTGACACGCTTGTCAAAAAAAGTTTGAATAGCTTTTATCCGAATGATCCACCGAAGCTTGGAGCATGGGATAATTGATTGTTGTTTGTCTTGTATTATAATGTAAGGTAATATTATATCCGTATAAAAATATGCTCCTAAAAGTAAGCGCTACTGTATACGAGCCTTTTGTCTCTACAGATTATCGTTATTTTCATATTGGCCTTGTTTCTTTATATTTTCAAACCACCGATTGCACTCGAAATAAATAAACTTGATAGAAACGTTTGCTTTGTGGGGTTGATTGTAATGCGCTAAATTGTTTTCCCAGACATTTCAAAGGACTTCCTAGAGTTTAAAGTGAGTTTCGAATAATTTTCTTAAAATAATTCGTTGTTGATTCTTCATACGCTGTGGAGCCAAAGCACTATGGAGTAATGTGACATCCTTTCCTTGCGACAGACTATGTATTACTATGATTCGATCCATTTGTTCTGCACGCATCAGTGGGTCACAAGAGCTGTAATCATATAATCCATCACTGATTTTCAAGTCAAATGATGAAAAATATGTTATCATCCTGCCTTAATGGTGATGTCAACCTATAAAGAAAACACCTTTAACCGATCCAGCATATGGTCGATAATATTTTAATTACGAAACCCCAGCATTATATTAAAATCTAGAATATCCGATTAACTTAGAAAATGTGAACTTAGTTCCATAAAAACAGTCCAGCGCATAATGCCATCGACAAATGATGGTAATATCCGATACACAGTGCTTTTCTCACTTTAATTATTAAAACTTTGTATAGAGGAGACCAATGTGTTTTTCAACATTATGTTCGAAATGTATCAGTCATGTAACTGTCCCATATATACACATCTTATCGAAACATCCATATTATACATAACACCATGTGTCGTACCAACATACTGTCCAATAATTTTTCATACATAACAATTATTTATCATATTATAAGCATACATACACAATACATCTACAACATACTTCGTTCAAAGCATGTCGTAAAGCTATACATACATAATATTATGTTCAAACGACATTTTGCGTTCATGTTACTTTTGCTGGGAATAGTTTGTCTTATAGTTTTTTTTTCACATTTCTTATGTTTCAATATGATTCTGTGAAGGAAATCTTAAATAAGATTTAATCTTTGTACTTACAACTATACATTTTATGAAAAATTAGAAAAATTATTGTTCTGTAAACTCCTTTACGTATTACAAAGGGTTTTCCAATAAGAGTTTTCATTTTAACTTCTGTTGATATTATTTTATTGTAGCCAAAATTTGCCTAGACTGTTGTCGTTTCGATGTCCGTGGTACGAGATAAATGATCTGATTTCACATTTTCATTACTTTGCACATGCTGGATGTTCGTTGTAAATTGTCTGATGAAATCCAAGTGTCAGAGATTTATGGTCTGTATTATTACTGTATATTATCTGTATATTATGGTCTGTATTGCAGAGTCTCCAGAAACATCAATTCGGAGACGTGGTTCCCTTTTATACATTTCATCACGCAGTTTAAGGCGAATTTTGAAAACTTATTTCAAAATGTTCCCGTACAAAATTCAACTAGTCCAAAAATTGCTTCCGAGTGATTCTGATCAACGAGTTGAGTACAGTAATGCATTCCTAAGGCTGTCTGGTGAACTTGAAGATTTTTCGTTAAAATTGATAATTTTCATCTCAGTGGCCACTTCAATAAACAGAACAGTCGGTTTTGGACATGATTCGAAATTTTCTTGTACCTGAAATGGAAGAGCAAGGACTAGAGGACATGTGGTTTAAGCAAGATGGGGCCACAGCAGACACAGCCCGTTCAACAATTCAATTATTGAATGAGGTTTTTCCACGAAGGCCATCCTAAATCGCGAAATGGCGATTTAGCATGGCCAGCTAGATCTACGGATTTGACAGCACCAGGCTTTTTCTTATGGGGATTTTAAAAATCAAAAATTTATGTGAATAAGCTTCAAACGATTCAAGATCGTAAAGGCAATATTCGTCACGAAATTGAATAAATTCAGCCTGGGATGTTCAGCCTGTCAGGTTGTCATGAAAAATACCTTAAAATACCTTAAGAGCTGACAGTTGCATAGTGAATCGCGGTCACCATTTAGCCAGTATAATTTTCCATTCATAACGAAAAAAAATGTAAAGACCAAATAAGCTTTTTAAGAAAACCAAACCTACTTATCTTTTTTTTGAACAAAGTTATAGGCATAAATGGTAGCGGAACTCTTGCCCCACCCTGTATAAATACTTAATTCCCGGCCCTCGACCAACTATCTAAAGTGTTTTATTCCTAAATAAATCGCGTGTGCATACGTTCTTTCAGCATCTGAAAGTTTCCTCGAAAAGAAACTCAGTGGTTCCCAACATTTGTTATTATACTGCTGCAATACAGCACCAACGGAAGTATTCGAGTCATCTGTCGTTACGCTCTATTTGGTTTTGTTCTGCGGACGAGCTAATAATGTGATGTTACCCAATTCATTTTTCAGTCGCTTAAATGCTTCTTGAAATTCATACGGCCAAGAGAAGTTTTTATATGGCTTTCTGAGTAGAACTGTCAAACGAGAATAAATTGGGGCGAGTGTTGGCGAAAACGAAGTGACGACCTCGAACTACTTCGTTAATAAAGCGCTGAAAAGTTTGAGCTGCATTACGCAAACCAAATGGCATTCGTTTGAATTCAACTATACCAAATAGGGTTGTAATGAATATCTTCAGGCGCTACGGGAATAAAGTGATAGGCTCTGACAAGATCGACCTTGAAAAATATTTTGCAAATATTGTGCATGGAGAAATATTACGTATGTGAGGAATTGGGTAACAGGCAAGGATTTTAACTGCGTTAAGTCGCCGATAGTCCCCACAAGGTTTCCAATCTAGATCTTTCTATTTTACCATGTGTAATGGACATGAGACAGATGATACAGATGGTATACAAATGCCTAATTCCACCATATGCTGGAATTCTATAAATGCTGCTTTGTGACTTACTGATCTAATCTACGTGAACTTGACATTGATATATGATGGACCACGTTGTGACAAACTGGTGAATTGTAATTTGGGTCCTTTGTGAGTAATAGATACTTCTTTAGCAGCGTGCCATAACCTTTGTCGATTTGGAATTGTATCTATGTTTGAGTGTTCACTGTAACAATTGTGGCATTGATTGACAGCTGGGTAGCTGAATCAACCAGCCGTTTTCGTTTTAACTCGACTAATAAACCGGACGGTTTACTGATGCTCGAATAAATGCCGAAAAGTCGGCTCCCGTGTCGATTAAGAAATTCAGGTTATTTGATTTTTAATTTAAATGGAGACGAGAAGATTTTCGTTGTTGGAAAAAATTTGTCATCTCGACCTTTCGACAGAGGTTTTTGTTAAGACTAGGTTAAGACTTGGTGCAAAAAGTTTTCGTACCAAGTAAGGGTACGCAAAATATTAACACTTTACATACATTTTTGTGGAACAAATACTGTGCCGATCACGATAACTTTGGGGTCACCAATGTAAAGCGTGAAGCCTTATGTAATTTTGAATTGAGTTGTATACTCGTAATGTTGTAGTTCACTAAGGCCAGCGTCGATATGATGATAACGTCATTGATCGAAAAGACTGAATCGAAAAGATCGAAAAGATCAAATCCATCTCATAAGGCATATGAGATCGAAATTGTTGTTCGTACTGTGCGATTCGTATATGTACGTTTCTGTCGTGACGCGACAGTGCTAGCGAACTACAAAAACATAACTCGAAATATCGTTTTTCTAAATCAATTGATTGTGGCGTGATGATAATTGTATTTATGTGAATTATTACAGTTACTGAACGCCACAGCTTAATATTTGGAAGCTGTAAACTTTTGGCATTTGACAATTAAAAACTGCGACATTACTAAAACTGGGACGATATAATAGAAATGGTGAAAATTTTGTCACAATTCGGAAAGCTAAAGCACATTTTGGTCAACGTGAAGTACCTTCTCTACGGGAATAACAAAACTGGTGAAAAAATGTGTGCTGTTGGAACAAGTTAGTGATGTGAAGAATCGGAACCGTGTGTGCCGCTCAAGAACAACTGAAAATATTGGTTCCTTGTTGATCTTTGGAATTAGACATTACACAAACGATATTGCACCGTATTTTACATAAAAACTTTGGTCTTAAAGCTTTTGAAGTTCAGTTAACACATGAACTTAAGCCGGTCGAATACCATAAGATGAAATGATCGGTTCGTTTAGTCCTTTGATTTCAATAGTGCAGGGAACCTCTAATTTTATAGGCTTTGATCGTTTTAGTCGCCTAGGTCCATTGGTGTGATCCAGTAGGTTTTCTGAATTTAAAATTCAATTCTTGCATTTTCCTTGGATTTTGGAAGAAGAGAAGCACCGTCAGCTCCGTATGTTCGTTATCTTGTGAAAAAAGTGAAAGAAACTGGCATCCTCATCGATAAACCGAAGCGTGAAAAGCCAAAAACAGTGCGTACACCCGAGAATATTGATACTGTGGCAGAAAGTGTGCGTGATGCGCCATCAACATCAATTCACCGTCGTTCTCAACAATTGAACATTTCGGAGACATCATTGAGACGAATTTTGCATAAAGACCTTGGTATGACGCCATACAAAGTCCAATTGGTTCAGGAATTGAGGCCAACTGACCATCCAATGCGTTTTCGCTTCGCTGAGTGGGCCTGCGATCGATTTACAGAAGATGCCGATTTTGCCAAAAAATCATCTTTTCGAATGAAGCTCATTTTGATCTTGGCGGGTATGTAAACAAGCAAAATTGTCGCATTTGGGGCACGGAAAACCCACACGCATACATTGAAAAGCCGGTACAGCCAAAACGAGTCACTGTTTGATGTGGATTTTGGTCCAGAGGCATAATTGGGCCATTTTGCTTCGAAAATGAGCAAGGAGTGGCCGTTACAGTCAATGGCGATCGTAATCGGGCCATGTTGAACGAATTTTTGTTCACAAAAATTGAAGAGGAGGATATTGGCATCATTTGGTTTCAATAGGACTGCGCTACGTGCCACACAGCTTAAGCTACACTTGATGTTTTGCGCCCTGTTTTTGAAGTTCGCATTATCAGCTGCAGAGCTGATGTCGTTTGGCCACCTCGGAGCTGCGATTTGACACCGTTGGACTATTATTTGTGGGGTGCCCTCAAAGATTAGTGTTACGCCGACAAGCCAGAGACAATTGACGCTTTAAAGGACAATATTCGTGAAGCCATTGGTGAAATACAGCTGCACACAATCGATAATGTGGTTAAAAATTGGACCGATCGTGTAGGCTACTGCATGGCCAGTCGAAGCAGCCATTTGAATGAAATTATTTTCCAATATTAACCGGAAGGATTGTACTTTTAAATAAAAAAAAGACCGCCCAGGTGGCTCAGTGGTTAAAGCTGTGGCAGTTGGAGCGGGAGGTACCGGGTTCGAATCCCGATAGGGGCAGGATGCAAAAGGGATTTTTCATCATCTGATTACGATCGGTGGTGTTAATGAACACATCTATGACCCCCTCTTGGAGTGCAGAACTCATGGGCCGACCCATATTCCATGTCAGTACTATAGACTGGCATGGAGCTATGCAATGCGCCGATGGTTCTACGAAAATCGGACCTATAGCCGTACGTCCTCGATTTGGCCGATAAGGCGTAAAGTAGGATGTAAATAAGCGAACCGCGAAAGAGCTGGGAGAGCCTTGAGCCCCAAAAAAGATAGCATAGAATAAAATATAAAAAAAAAAAAAATAAAAAAAGAAATTTGAGAAAATATTCAGTAGTTTTGTTATAGCATTTTCAAAAAAAAAAGTTATTTTGCGGACCTTTTACAAGATTTTTACAAGTGTTCACTGTATTAATAGCATTTTGTAGTTGTCGTGTAGCCTCAACAGTACTAGTATTAGTATAACTATAGTGTCATCAGCAAATGTCTCTTTTCTGGCTTCTACTATATTTGGTAAATCATTTGTATTCAGAAGGTATAACACAGGGCCAAGCACACTATCTAGTAGGACTCCTACTGTTGTTTCACCCAAAAGTAACAGTCATTTATGTTAGACTTTAGCAATTAAATAAATTGTTTTGGTAGATCTTGTTGAAGCTTAAATATCAGACCATGGTGCCAAACGTAATTAAATGCTTGGCCTACGTCTAGGAAAACCGCTGAACATACCTTCTTCTCAGTGGTCCTATGTACCTGTACTATTGTTGAGTGGCCTTCTCGAAATTTTGGAAGTAGTGGTTTTTCTGGTAGTGCTTTGAATATTTTTGCTGTTATCAGGTCGTATCCAGAAGCTTTTTATCATAAAGATTGTTTACTTCTTGTTTGATTCCTTTCACAATGACTGGTAGAACCAGTACCTCGTCTATTTTGATTACCGATGTTAAATATTCATTTCCTGCCTGACAAGTTAGTGGCTCAAATATCAAAAATAAATTCTCTTATTGGAAACCCCTTTAAATATACATTTCAACTTCTAACTACTTTTCGTTAAAAAAGTTAAATTAATTCTTAGATTGTTATTTTTAGAAAATATTTAGATTTTTTTTTAATTGCATCATTAATCAAAAAAAGTAGAAAAATCTTGTATAGCATCGCTTCCCAGATTTCCACTTTATTTTTAAACTTTGCGATTGACTTTGATAAATTGTAAAATTAAAAATGGAAATTGGAATATTTTCTACATATTCGAAGTAACAATAACAAATGCGCAAAGTTATGTTTTTTCTTAACATATTAAAAAAGCATACATTATACCGTGTTAACTATTTTTTTTGCTTTCCTCGAACGCTTCAAAAATCTTGTTGCGATACATTTTCCATAAACACGAAATTTTGTCTCGTACCAAATATTATGCTCGTATGCTGGTTATGCTGATGTACGATATTCAAATGAAATTTTCAAATATTTATAACGATCATAAAACTTTTTGACAAATATACGTAATCATAATACACAAAATGATAAATTTATAAGATAAAACATGGTGTGTCTTCTTCTTAGGCGCTGCATCTTTTTATAATGTTATGATGACTGTTATTATCGATATGACATATACGCGTCTATTTCACATGAAAAAGGAAAACTTGTGCGATAACAAAAACCAATTTATTATTTTATATTTTCCGGTTTTTTTTTAATTTAAAATAGGATTATTGATATCCTGCGAATGAGAAGATTTATCTGGAGCAATATATGTAAATTTTCACTATATGCCAACTTGTTATTATAAAGTTACAATGTTAAACTGATCATCATACGATGATGACATTTACACGCCATTGATGGCCCGTATAGTTTTGACCGCGAGCTATTATTAAAGTTGGTTGGAACCTTTTAAGGTCCCACACTCAATGCCACAAGGCGCCCATGATTTCATCAAAGAGCTTAGGCGCTAAAAAAGCTGGACAGCTGCTGATCATCAACATTTTCAAGACTTTCATCGCACACGACAAGTCGATAGGGCAACAGTTTTGATTGTTTTGTTACTATATGAATAGGTAGAGGCACAGCTGGTTCAGGACTTACGAGAAACATGTTTAGCCAAACAGTCTTCAATTTCGTTGCTCTCAATGTCACAATGGGCAGGAATTCACTTGACCGTTACTTTTATTTTTACAACCAAAAGTTTAGAAATTTCTTACAAGCCCTTACTAGTTAAGAGCTGGTTAGAGGTTTGTTCAAGGAGTTAAGGACAGTTTTAAAAGGACAAATCGTACAATACATCCCAGACCACCTGACCTACATTAAGAATTGATCTATGGTCTGAAATATTGCCGAAAGCATTCCACTCCCCAACACTTCTCAAGCGAAAGGCAGCTGGACAAGCTATACCAAAAGTTAGCTCCACTATTGGCTTACAACCTGACCAGCGATGTTTTCCAAATATTTCAGTTTACCAATCGAAGATTTTACTTTTACCACTCGCCATCGAACAACAGATGGATATAAGTTAGTATTGAGAGAACCAGTGATTTGTGGATCAAACGTAGCATTTTGAGCAATAATTCCCAAGAATTACTAAATCTCTATGACATTGCCAAAAAAAAGCAGTGTCTTTTTGTAGTTTAAAATCTATATGATACTTCCAAGAAAGTTTATTACCCAGAAAAACACCAAGGTGTTTGACGTAGGATGAGCTAGTAACTCTTTAAGCGAAAAATGATGGTACTGAAAAAGCTGCAGTGTTCTTACGCCCTATAAATATAACCATATCAGTAACCTCTTTTCCAGACATCATTGTTCCATAATGAGAAGAACGTGTTGAGTTAAATCTGATAGGGCATTCAGGGGCTTGCCTGAAACCGTCAGAACCAGATCATCAGATTTGAGCGATAAAATCGAACTCACGAATAATAAAGAAGTTCATTGGTGGCTAGAAACCACAACAGAGGTAAAATCACACCTCCCTGAGAGCATCCTCCGGAATTTTTGACCTAAATAAAAAGATTCAAGCATCCTTTGAATCCATTTGATAATGTAGGGTTCGATACCAAATTTATAACATGCATTCGTAAACGAGACGAATGAAGTATTTTCAAAGGCTCCTGCAATATCCAGATGAAATATCATCAAATACAAACCGCAGAGATGATCATCGAGGATACATCCTATGAGGAATTCTCGATGGCCATGCAGAGATTAAAGAAAAAACTTTCACCAGGAGTTGATTGCATAAATTCAGAGCTCTTGAAATTGCGAGGGCTGACTTTATAGGACTGTCTTTTCGACCTTGTTGGATTGGTATGACGAAATGAAGCTATGCCCGAAGAATGGAATGTATGCACGTTATGACCAATATTCAAGAAGGGTGATCGATTGAAATGCGAGATTTATCGCGATACCTTTGCACAACATACAAATTACTGTCATACATTGTCTTGGGAAGAATTACTCCTCTGCAAATTTTCGCTACGGATGATTCTTTCCAAGTATTCGAAACATCTCGCGATGTACACCAGGTATTCCTAGATTTCAAGCAAGCCTATGACTCGATCAATCGAGAGAGATTATGGTATGCGCTTGAATATTTAGGAATACCAAACAAATACGTACAGCTGTGTAAAATGGCAATAACGCAGTCACAATGATGTGTCAAAGTTGAGAACAGGCTATCGAGAACTTTTGCAATTAGTTCCGGTGTTCGATAAGCAGATACACTGGCCCCTATACTTTTTAATCTCATGTTGGAATACATCCTTCGTAAAAGTGAATCGCCTATAGGCGTATAATAGTGAATCGCCTATAAAGACAAAATCTTATTGCGACCATCCAATCAATTTTTTGCATATGCAAATACTAGCTAACTGATTGGAATAAATGGTACGGAGTGAAAGATGTACGTCATCCGCTGAAACAGTTTTCAGTTTCCGTTGGCCTCAAAATCAATTACATAGTCCAAAACCAAATATCTGATCACTAGTTTTCGTAATCAAGACGCAATTGATTTTAGTAGTGGTTACCGCACGTTTTAAGCAGCAATGAGATTCATGTTTGTTAGATCTCTCATTACTCACGATACTAGTGTAGTACAGCTTTATATCCTCTATGTTCAGTTCTGAAATCAAAATATCTTGCAAATACGGATAAGCAGAAATTGAACAGAGTGTTGATCATCCGATCCGTTGTCATGTATATATGAGAATTGGACCTTGCGGATGAGTACGAAAGATGGCTTCTAACATTAAAGAGACAATAATTATGCGTGTGATATATGGAACAAAACGCGACGATGATGGCACATACCGAGTTGATCTGGTTTTTTATAATTGTTTACAACGTATGAAGAGCTCGTATTCGAAACCGATGCAAATAATATTTTTAAAAAATCAAGAACTTTTGAACTACTCTAACATTCACCTAAATAATTATATGTATGTGAAGTTTGCCTAGAATGTAGATAAGAAAAAAAAACGGTGGCAACACTAATCTCTACTAGCAAGACACTCCGATCCCATAAAAAATCACTATCCTGATAGTTTTTTATATACTCATTGCTTATGTGCTTTTTTTTGACTGAGTATAAGAAAACTATCGTGATAGTTAATTATGGGCTGATATTAATAAGTGTCATGATTGTTTAGATTGGTGTTGTCGTCGCTTTTTTGATGTGATCTTAAACGGATGTGAAGTTTTCGACAAAAAACAAAAATATATATGTATTGGTGCAATTTTCTACAGTAGGTAAAAAATTTGTTAATAACAAAAAAAAAAATATTGTTGTGAAAAAGTTGAGCTAAATTATAAATAATTTAAATATGCATACAAAATTTTAAATAATGTCTCGAACAAAGATTTCAAAATTAACAGTCTTAAATGATGAACTATAAAAATTTCTCATTCATGTCGAAAATTTGATGTTTTTGTTATTTTCGTATGTGGATATGAGTGGTTCACGGTATTGAGGATTTCCCAGCTCACAGAGTTTTCACCGGGGTTTCCCTTATGTGAGAAGTATATTATGAAATGCCCTTTCAAACAAAACTAGTCTCATTCGAATATGAATTATCTCTGTGCAAATTAAGAAAAAACTTCCAGATATATGTGCTGAACATAAAAATTTAATCTTAGATTTTTTCTGTGCGATTCTCTGCGCTAAATCAGTCGAATGTGTTGATGAACTTTTCCGACAGCTATGTCTTATCATGTGCTCACCAAAAATCACAAAAAGAAGTAAATATGCATATGAAATATTTGTTAAAACTCTTGGAAAAATTTACAACGATAATTATGCCGAATCCGAGAGTAGTAAGCCTACAGAGACTATAAATACCAATATTAATATGTGGCTGGAGGACAATACAAACCCCTTTTTTTCTAAATATAATCGTATTTATATTGAAGTCAAAAGTGAAATAGAAAAAGATCGTGGGTCTAAAGTAAATCAATTTTATTTTGATGAATTTATACAATTTATAATCAAAAAATACTTCTCCTATGTCATTTTTTGGGCTAATTTTTTTTTCAAGTAAATTTAGTGTGAACAAAAATACTTCGAATGCAGTTGTTGAGAACTGGTTTCATGTAGTGAAAAACCACTATTTACAAAATAAACGCATGAAAATAGGACGAGTAGTAACTACCCTAAAATTTAAGTGTGAGCAAAAAATGAAATCCATACAGATGCCTGAACCTCTAAATACTACCCCAAGAAACAGGAAGCGAAAATTTCTTCCTGATGACTTGCTTAATGAAGTAAAGTGGAATAAAAAAATTAGAGTAACATCTCCTAAACATATAGGTAAAAAAGTTTTGACTCGATACTTAAATAAATCAATTTGTAAGGTCAATTCTAAACAAAAACAATCTATTGATGGTTTTACCGTTCAGCAGCTTCCGATTTTAAGGAACGGATACTCTAAACTTTATGGAGTTGAAACCATAAGCGTTATAAATACTTGTGGATTTGATTCTCTTACAGCCATTTTCTTTGATTTAGGTATCGACTGTGAGATTTTAAAAATTAAGATTTTTGAAATAGACAACGATTTTTTCAAGATGGTTTCGTCTTTAATTCGGCTTAATAAAACAACCTCAGAAATTTATGATTTACGCACAAATTTATTGTTTGAATTATTTAAAAACATAAATTGTGTGGACCAATTTTACAGCAAAACTAAACTGAATGCAGAATGTCAAATCACCTATTTGATTGATAAAATGATACCCCAACCTATTTCAGTTTACCAGAAATGTGTTGAGGAGGGTATGACTCGCATTCGGAATTCTTTAAACTGCTACCTACCTTTTGATATATTTACAGTCAATGAAAATACTCTGTGTAATATTCAAAATTCAATATCATTAGGATCCCTTACCTGTTTTAGTTGCGGAGCTAATTTAAAAGTGGACAAAATTATAAGCAATTATGGCATATAGCCATAGCTGACGTTCAGTCTCTTAATAATGCAAATAACAATATTAAAATTTGCGAAATAGAAGCTAATATTAAATTAAACGGTGAAGATATTGTCTTAAAAGCTATGATAAACTATAACCAGCAACTTAAACATTATACGGCAATTATAAAAAGACCCAATAATGATTGGGAAATTTATGATGATTTAAAAAGGTTTCCCGTGTTAGCAACAGACCAGCTGTCTGTAAACCCAGCTATTTTATTTTTCTGTAGAATATAAGTAATTATTTTATCGAATTGATCTACATATATATTATATATCTACATATATAATATAAATTTGTGCCCTGTGGGTGGGGGCAACCATGTTTCGTAAATATTTCGAACGAAACATGAGATCCATAGAATACCACCACAGTATCCAGAGCTTGTCGTAGGAGGCGACTAAATCTGGTTGGATCGCTGGGCTGACGACCCGCATCCGTAAAAAACAGTAACAGTTAAAAATGTCAACAAAAACAAAAAAATCGGATACCGCCTAAATAACAATGACCCCCCGCTTAAGTACCCGGATACGAGATTGAGGATCAGCACGTGGAACGTGCAGTCACTTAGAAAACCTGGCGCGTTGGACGGCCTTATCACATGTATGAAGGAGTATCGGCTGGAACTCGTAGCGCTCCAAGAAACTCGATGGCCTAAAAGTGGAGTCCATGTGTCCCAAGGCTATACGTTGCTACACAGTGGAGATGACCTCGGAAATCTTGGAGTTGGCTTTCTCATTGGGCCGCAGGTAAAAAAGGCTGTGTTGGACTTCCAAGCAGTCGATAATCGAATGTGTAAGCTTCGCTTGCACATGAAATTAGCCAACCTGTCAATTGTATGTGTACATGCGCCCACTGATGTAAGCCAACCCCAGGATAAAGACTCATTTTACAATAATTTGGATAATCTGATGGGCTCTATACCTGAGCACGATATCAGATTGGTGATTGGTGACTTTAATGCTAGAGCTGGCAGAAATCAGACCGACTTATGTAACAACATAGGTCCGTACTCCCGACACGAAACTGCGACCGAAAATGGGGAAAGAATGATGTACTTTGCGATCGCACATGATCTTCAAGTGGCAAGTACATTCTTTCCCCACAAAAACATCCATTTGGAAACCTAGACACATCCACGTAAAACATCCCGAAGCCAAATTGACCATGTGTTGATTTCAAAAGACCGGGCTCGGGTTGTTCAAGACGTGAGATCGTATCGGTCGTCAACAAAATTCGTAGGCAGTGACCATTTTATGGTTGCTGCAAAGCTACGATGGAAATTTTCGTACAAGTCAAGGAGGACAGGAGAATATAAAACGCGATTCTCCTGTGAAGGTCTGATAAATGAAGAAACGCAACGAAAATATCAAGATCTTGTCAGCAATAGCATTTTACGATCCAACTACCAATCTGATGATGTGAACAGTGTCTGGGAAGTATTGAAAACCTCGGTTGTCGATGCTGCCCAGCACACTCTCGGTATAGTGAAAACTACGCCCAAAAATGATTGGTTTGATGAGGAGTGTCGTCTTGCTGTTGAGCAACGCAATTAAGCCCACAATGAAGCGCAGACTCGGTTTACAATTGCAAGGAAAAACAAGGCAGTTCTTGCTAGGAGGACAGCTAAACGCATTTGTAGACAGAAGAAGCGCGAATGGTGGAAGGCCAAGGTCTTAAGAGTACAACAACTCAGCAATGAGCACAACTCGCGTGGTTTCTTTAAAGGAATCACCGAATTGCACCATACCTTAAGATCTCGGTCAACTGCTATTCGGGACCAGGATGGAAACCTCTGTGTTAACGTCGATGCGGTACTCGATACATGGTGTGAACATTTTTCTGATCTACTTAATGTTCCACATGTATCACAAGCTGTATTTGAATACTCTCAAATACAGACCGCGGAGATGTTCATTGAGGATCCATCCTATGAGGAATTCACAATGGCCATGCAGAGATTAAAGAAAAATCGTTCACCAGGGGTTGATTGCATTAATTCAGAGCTCTTGATATTCGGAGGGCTAACTTTGTGGAACTGTCTTTTCGACCTTGTTCGATTGGTATGGCGAAATGAAGTTATGCCTGATGAATGGAAAGTGGCCGCGTTATGCCCAATATTCAAAAAGGGTGATCGCATGAAATGCGAGAACTATCGCGGTATAGCTCTCCTTTGCACAGCATACAAGTTACTGTCATACATTATCTTGGGAAGAATTACTCCTTTGGCGGAGGAAATTGTCGGTGACTACCAAGGAGGATTCCGTCCAAATCGGTCAGTCACTGATCAAGTTTTTTCGCTACGGATGATTCTTTCCAAGTACTACGAAACATCTCGCGATGTACACCAGGTATTCCTAGATTTCAAGCAAGCCTATGACTCGATCAATCGAGAGAGGCTATGGTATGCGCTTGAATATTTAGGAATACCACAAAAATATGTACATCTGTGTAAAATGACAGTAACGCAGTCACAATGCTGTGTTAAAGTTGAGAACAGGCTATCGAGAACTTTTGCAATCAATTCCGGTGTTCGACAAGGAGATGCGCTGTCCCCGATACTTTTTAATCTCATGTTAGAATACATCCTTCGTAAAAGTGAAACACCTCAGGACAATATCTTATTCCGACAATCCAATCAACTTCTTGCTTATGCAGATGATATCTGTGTGATTGGATTAAATGGCAACGGAGTGAAAGAGATACTTGATCCACTGGAACAGTTTTCAGCTTCTGTTGGTCTCAAAATCAACGAGTCAAAAACCAAATATCTGATCTCGGGTTTTAGAGACCAAGACGCAATTGATTTCAGTAGTGGAAACCACACGTTTGAAGGAGTGATGAGATTCAAGTATCTTGGATCTCTCATCACTCACGATAATAGTGTGGGCGAGGATATCAAGGTCCGCCTTGCCGCTGGCAATCGGGCTTTGTATCCTCTACGTCCACTGCTGAAATCAAAATATCTTGCAAATACGGATAAGCTGAAACTGTACAGAGTGTTGATCAGACCCGTTGTCATGTATGGATGTGAGAGTTGGACCTTGACGGATGAGTACGAAAGATGGCTTCTAACATTCGAGAGAAGAATCATGCGTGTGATATATGGTCCAAAACGCGACGTCGATGGCACTTACCGAGTTCTTTTCAATCACGAGATCAGGAATTTAATGCAAATTCCTGATATCGTGCATGAAATCAAAGGACAGCGAATACGCTGGCTCGGTCACGTTCTGCGTGCTGATCCGAAACGAATGATACAGCGATCTTTAAAGGGAGAACCGCCTTTCGGTAGGCGAAGAGGTCGCTGTCGGCGACGATGGCTCCACGGCGTAGAAAGCGATCTGGCATCTTCCAACTGCTTGCAACAGTATGAAGATCTGGCTCGTGATCGAAACCGTTGGAGTCAGATTGTTGACACGGTACGGGCCAATAATGGCCTGTAAAAACCGAAAAAAAAAAAAAAAAAAAAAAAAAAAATAATAATAATATAACAAGTCAATTACAAGATACTAAACGAAAGATGCAAGTGAACGAAAGATGCATTATATCATACAAATCCTAAAAGACAACAGACTATGCAGTGCAAATCAGTAGGTGATTTTTTAGTGAGTAAAAATCTCACACTGTCGAGAAGAATACATATTCGCTCGTCGCCTTTTGAAGGTTTTTTACACCTATTAAAAAAAAAAATAATAATAATAATAATTTAATAATTAAAATAAATACCTAATACCTAAATACCTTTTAACCTCTGTGGTTGGAGAGCGGGCCCTAGGATATCCTCAATACCGTGAATAACTCATATCCACACACGAAAATAACAAAAACATCAAATTTTCGACATGAATGAGAAATTTTCATAGTTCATCATATTCGAATGAGACTAGTTTTGTTTGAAAGGGCATTTCATAATATACTTCTCACATAAGGGAAACCCCGGTGAAAACTCTGTGAGCTGGGAAATCCTTAATACCGTGAACCACTCATATCCACATACGAAAATAACAAAAACTACAGATGTTTTTAACATAGAATTCCTGAACTATATAAACAATTTAAATTTTAATATTATGAAGCTTTTATCCTGAGTTGTTAATTTATTTTGAGTTTTTTATTGTGTATCTGATGTCGAGTTGATTTAGTTTATATTTTATTTCATAAATTGCTTTCACCGCGTGTTTTACTAATACATGTATAGTTTTTGTTAATTTAACAAATTTTGTATACATATATTTTTTGTTAATTTTGTTTTTTTGTCGAAAACTTCACAACCGTGATCTTAATTACTTAACAACTATCTCAAGACGATGTACCCGAGTTAATCGAATGATTATAGCCATTGCTCCTCAATATTGTTGGAAACCTTATATTTTAAGGTTCAAATTATATTATACTTTTAGATACCGGTTCCAGTGAAAAACGCAGCCTTATATTCACGCATATTTTGAGGTCAATCTAAAAAGTTTTTGCAATAATTTAAATACATCTCATATTTTGTATTTCCTTGAGCTTTAATATCTGATTTTCCTTTTTTATGATACAATAAACGTTATATTTTACATTTGTCGGAAAATTCTTTTCAAATAAAACAAAACAAAAAAAATAATAATAATAATAGGAACGAGTGAACCAAATAAAAATCGGGAATTCGAAATTGAAAATATAAAGAAAATGTACAAACTTGTTCCTATATTTGATTTAACAGAAACAAATGTACATTTTTTTCATAATAAAATATAAAAATTAAATATTTTATATTGTTTGATTTATTATTTATTGATGCAAAAACAGTATATTACATTTTTAACTTTTTCATGCGTTTTTAAAAATTCAATACCAATGAATAAAATATAATGAAAATGTTAACTTCTTTATTAAAAAGTGGTCCAGTACATTGCATTTGATATTTTCCAATGTTTTTCTGAAAAGGTATGCAAGTTTACCGTTTGACTCTATTCAAACGAAAAACTATTTATTCAACAAACTTCTTATGTATAAACCATGCATAATATATTATGTAAGGTAATACTGGGAATTCTTTATCGATTTATGAACGAAATTTGATTAAAATGTCAGTTAGTTTTATATTGCAAGCTCAATTTTTTACTACGTCATTCACACTCTGAACTCCGAAATGATCTGGTACTTACACGGTCATTAGTTAAAAAAACACTAGAAGTGAACAACAGTGGCTGTCTTTCCTATCTACTTATCGTTGTTATAACGGGCATTGGTCACTACCCGTTGTTGCCCATTCCATATCTTCCATCGTATTCCACAATCAATGGAAATACGATACTTTGTTATTATTCAATGTCGTTAGTTGAATCATTACATAATATTCTGTTTACATTTTTTTAATGTAAAATTGCAGAATTAGTGTAGTAGTTCAATAAATGAAAAATATGTGGTGGCATACGACACCAAACATAAAACTGTGTCAAACAAAATCGCATATAATGCAGTTTCACTTTATCACGAGTATACATAAGTGGCCGTGCAAAAATTATCCAAATGAGTGTAATAAATATTAAATTAGAAACTCTCAATGGCTTTCTTCAATTAATATTCCCTCTCGCTCAACTAACCAATTTTGTATAACACCGCGCAAAATTTGATTGTAAAGTCAGTCAGTGAGCGAGTCGACCTCGAGTGTGGGTCCCGTACCCGAGTGAGGGTGGCGCATCCCAGGCAGTCAGTAAAGGGAGTCCTTTAAGGTGGCAGTCAAACAGGCAGGACCTAGAAACGACGAATAGCAGGAATAAAAAAGTGTTGTTAAAAACCATAATTGTTCCTTTTAATTGATAAAAGCCAAACAACAATATTGGTTAGTAAACCCTAACTCATCACCTAACACTTGGACACCGGTGGTACTGGGTCTACTGACGATTTCGCAAAAGGCAGAAGACAGTCGAGCATTACTGCTTTGTCTCCCTTTCTGTCAGTAGCGCAGTGCCATCTAAAGAAACTATACTTACTTACTCAAGTTAATTTTTTTGTAACCGTATAATTAAGTAATCAATAATGGTGCTGCCCTAAGCACACCATTTTACTACGGGGAATGACACCACAACCTATGCATACGAACTGGTATACGTATTCCACGAATCTCCAACCCTCCGTCATTTATTCGGGCAAACGTAGTACTTACGTCTCGCCTCTTACCCCTTTCCATAATTTCGGTACTCTAGAGACGGATCTCAATAACCCCGACTATTTCCTCTACTGATCTGAGTTGCGGGAATCTATGCCGTACGAGAATCAAAGTCGTAAGTACATGCTAAACCGTCTTATAGTTTGGATTGCTAAAGAAGATGCAGACCTGCTTATCTTTGTAATTCATCCCCAAAAACTGTAGTAATTTCTACCTAGGAGGAAAGTTAATTTTGAATAGTTCATTGCATCAATTTTTATGATCCATGTTAAATGTATACTAAATTTAATCTTAAAACAAGAAAAACAAATATAGGAAAAATTTAGCAAACATTCGTCTACAGACAGCCGTCAAGTTTATACTATTTTGTGCCTGTTAATCTAGGCCGTCCTCATCAACTTCCTGCATACAGTTGCAAGATGAAGGCCTTATTAAGTTCCTCAGCAAGTTTCAGAAATTTATCCTGGGGTTAAGGTATCTTACTAGTGACCGAAGTATATCGTGGCTACTGATGCCATATAAAATTCGAACTTTTAAGTAACACTAAATAGATTTCTCAGACCATTCTCATCGCTTCTTCTTCTTCATTACTGTAGCAAAATTAACATTAAAGATTAAGAAGTGCTTTCGTCTAATATCTGGCTTATAAGATTACTAGCGATCTTGCTTAAAATTCTGCTTCTGTTTTATTGAGCTACTGCTATCCATATAAGCAGAATTATCTCAGTTTGCCCCATTGTAATGTGTAGCTTCCGAGATCCATCACAAATTGGTTTTAGTACACAAAATATGCTACAATGAACCTTGTGCCGTTCGAAGTGTTAACCGCTTTGATTCATCGTTTTCCTGATTTAACAAAAACCACGTAGTACTTTGTAACTGATTCAGCATTTACCTTTCAAAATTGGCTTGAGGTAGTTTGCCGTAGCTGTTTCGCAACTCCTTTCTGCTGATTGGGGTGGTTACAATTTCATTGAAAATGTTCCTGGTTCTGACAGCTTCAAAATCTGATTCTCTCAGGTGACAGTTTTCTGTAAGAAATATCAGCTGAATCTTCTTTCCAACTGCCCATTATCTGTAGTAGCTTTTTTACCCATTCCAGTTTGGCTGAATAATCGGTGGTTTCAGTTTGTTTTAATCGGTCACCAAACACTTTATGCGCAGCTTCCATTTGCAGAACTAAAACTAATACTTCCATTGGCTATTCCTTGTACACAGATAGAGTTTGTTCCTTATTGACATAGAGTTGATGATAGTTTCTGTCGCTAGCTCATTTTAATCTTCAGCATTGTACTGGGGGTTCGCTAGGTTTACTAGTCTTACGATGTTGTCGAATTATTGCAAAGGCTCGTAACTTCTTGTTTTGACATGAAGGCCATGGAGAGTCTGGATGCGCGTAATCGCAAAGCTTATATTATCGAATTTGACTGCTGTGATGTATCCGACACTCCAGTTGCAATTTAGAACAGCGTTTTAAACACTTTCCGTCGAATATTGGTTTTTCCAACTTGGTTGATGTGACGGCTGTTGCTGGTAAGATCACAGTTAGCCTTTTGATCTCACCGGGGAACTTGTTTACCTCCTTCAATGTCGTCGATTCAGAAGACTCCCATTATTGCTCCAGTTTTTGTATGATTATTTCGCTAAGATATTGCTGTTGCTGCAGTAATTGAACCATCGAGTCCACCAGCTGCTCCAATAAATGATCGTTTGTATATCAGCAAAACTCTAATTTCACTATGGACCCTATGTTCACTAACGAGACTATGGGGCTAATCACTGAAACGTAGCCAGTACATGCGTCTAGGTTTTAGGCCCCATGATTTACCAAATGATTTTTTTGCATTTCCAGAAAATATTGCATGCTTTATTGCATTTCTCTTCTTTATGTTTTTTCCAAGTAATCTTCCGACCTAACCAGACCCCCAGATACTTGACTTCCGAGAAGAGTGAAATCGTATGAGCCCCAATTTTTGGAAGACTAAAGTTTTCAAGAGTCCTGCGTCTAGTGAAAAGAACCATCTCAGTTTTCCTAGAACTGAATGAAAGACCCTGTTCACTACACCAGGCTACAACTATGTTGTTCGCAGTTTGCATGCAATCACATATTACATCCGTATATTTATAGTTGGACTAGGAGTGAGTTGACCACAAGCCCCTGAGCTCCTCCCTGAGGACATTCTGGGCGGTCACCGTCGTCGTTTCACTATCTAAGTCTGCAGTCTCTCTTCGACCTAAGCATGACGCTAAACCACCGAACAAGTGTGGTCTCTATGCCATGTATTTCAGCTGAAGAAATCATTGCATTGAGGGACGCATTGTCAAGAGCGCCTTCAATATCCAGAAACGCTCCCAAGGTAAATTCTTTGTTGTTCATCTTTCAATCCGTGCAACGACTTCATGGAGTGCTGTTTCAACAGATCTGCCTTTCTGGTATGCGTGTTGTTTGGAGTGTATGGAATTTGCCAATAGTGCATTATCCCTAAAATGCCTGTCAACCAATCGCTCTAAGCATTTCCATCCTTTGGGATGAACACTACCCTGACTTTTCTCCGAAATCTTGGAATGTACCCCAAAGCTAAACTGGCTCTGAAGATATGTTCAAAGTGGTCTAGGATAATTTCCAGTCCTTCCTGTGGGAGACCCATGAATATCCCGTCTGGACCTGGTGTTTTAAATTTTGCGAAAGAACCGATGCTCCATCGGATTCTGTCTTTTGTCACCACCTTCGCCACCAGGCTCCAATCTCTGAAACTTGGTAGTTTGTATGGGAGTTTATTTCTATCAACTTCATTTGAATTCTCACTTTCGGGAATATGAGCTTTCATTAGTACATCTAAAGCTTCCTGATTTGTTGTCGTGTAAGTTCTTTTAAGTTTCTTTAGAGTTCCGATAGTGACTCTTACGGTCTCACAGAGAACTTTCTTGAGTTTAGCGGTTGCCGTAAGGCTATCCACTCACTGAAAGATCTCCATTTCGATCTTTTTTCACTTCGGATACTTTTCTTGTACTCTCTTTGTAAAGATTTGTACAAGTCCTAATCTACTGTTGAACCGGTTTTCATGGCTTTGTTTAGAAGTTTTCTTGTCTGTTTCCTCAGTTTCTTAATTCCCTAGTCCACCATGGAGTCCCAGTTCTTTAAGGCTTACTTAGAGGACAGCTCTTCTCATAGGCGCTAATTAGTGCTTCTTCAATTTTATCAGCTGCCCTTTCCATTCCCCCGCACTTTCTGATTTTCATTACTGAAGATAGAAGTGACTGGTTGAGATGGAGTCTGTTAAGATCCCAATCCGTGTTTCTTGGGCTCCTAAATTCTCTAATTTCAAGTTTATCGATGGTTAGAGAGAAGGAGATGTAGCGATGGTCAGAGAGAGTAACGTCATCTAAGACCATCCAGGACGAGACTTTTCCACTAAGACTCCGTGAGGTAAGAGTAATATCAATTACTTCTTGCCTTGAGGATGTCACAAAGTTAGGTCAATGGCCCAAATTTACGATGACTAGTTCAGACGCGGACAGGTATACCAAGAGGGAAATTCCTATAGGATATATGGGTTCTACCTCAGCATACGTGATGTGAGTTTGCAACGCAACCGGCAATGATTGGGATATCATTACGTTTTGCGTACTCTTTTGCTTTGATAAACTCTTGAGTAGGAGGATGAAGTACCGAATCGTAGGGAAAATAGGCGGAGATCACTAGAACCACACGTCGAATACTCTGTTCTTTAACTTCAACGACGACTGCTGTAAGGTCGTCAACAAATATCATTTAGGAGTCTGTAATTCATGAAATTACTAACAAAAACACAGGCTCTAGGTCTCAAGCAATAACCAGGAGAAAACCTGACGTCCCTGGATTGAGTCCTTTGATTTTGTTGCCGTGAATCCACGGTTCCTGAATCAAAAAGACATGTTTAGATGGTAATGTATTGCAGCATTTCATGCGTCGTTCTATGAGAGAGGACGACGCCTTTGAATGCTGCAAATTTATCTATGTAACGATTACTTCATTGCTAGCCATTCATTTCATGCGTAAACGATTACTTCAGGCAAGTCATGGACGATGGGCTGGCCATTGAGTTCTGTACTAAAATGATTTACATTCAGCAAATCCAATAATCCTTCTGCTACATCTGCTGCAGCTTTTACTCCTGGGTTATGTGGTAAGTGTATACATTTGTTGGTTACGAAATCAATTCAAATTCAATATTTCATCAAGTTACAGAAACATACGTAACAATTTATTGATTTCTGGTCAAAAAGTTTAATTTATAATCTTTGGGACTTTATTTTACATAAAATATAATCAATCCATCAATTTACTCCCCCTCTATCTCTCTCTCTCTAATAAAATGGCAAATAACGCAAACATAATACTAAGGTGGCTACTTAAGTTTTGCAGTTATGGCCATTGGTTGAATTCAATAACACTACAGAGGTTTTCGGGACCATAATGTTCAGTCATCAGGTATGGTCGCGCTCTTGTGAATACAAGCAACTACCGAAACCCAACAATTATTTGACCCCCAGCTCTAAAAATGTTCATTTACAAAAACTAAGATTATGTTTGAAAGAGGCTGATGTTTTACATTTCTTGCTCATTTGGGGGTTTCATATCATTAACATTAATCAAAAATTAGTCGAACCGCAAAACTTGGAGAGCATCCCATGTAGATAATATGTACGTACACACATACATCTAAATGATGATACAAGATCTTTTTTTTTGTTGGGGGAAAGGAAATGAATTGAACAGAAAATTTTCATTTATTGTTTTATCATTTTCTTAATCTCCAATTGACAATCTTGATTCAATATCAATTTTCAACAATATTATTATTTAGTAATAATAGTATTTGGGATTTTGTGATGTAATTGAATAGATTATTGATTATACATAAATATTTAGATCGATACAATGAGGAGAGCAGATTAATTTCGTAGACAGCATAACCGAGATTGTAAAAACATATTTTTTGGTGATTTTATGTATTCTATCTAAAATCAGTATTACGAGTATCACAATTATCATTGTGGAGATTATCATCGTATACGTTTCGAATATTTTCAATTACTGAAACCATAATCATTTTATTATTGACTATATTGGTTATATAAACAGTCTCCGCGGTTTTTGCCTCTAGATAGTGTTGATTCAGGACATATATCGGGTAACACTTACCCGCTGGTCCCAAATGTACTTGTACTGAAAAAATCGATCAAAGCCTCCATAAGTAAAGCTGTCAGGAAATAGCGGAGGCATTAAGCATCAACCACATGACAGCTGGGAATAACTTGAAAAGAGCAGGCTACAACAAGAAGCTCGATCTTTAGGTGCCAAATGAAAAAATTTATCGAATTGACGAATCGAATTGACATCAGTGAAATTCTGATGAAGCGCAACGAAATTGAACCAATTTTAATGGCTGGTAACCCTCCACAAACCACTTGAAAGTTGAATTGACGGCTAACAAGACTATGTTGAGTGTTAGATAAGAAAAGGATGAAAATTGTCCATATTAAGCAGCTACAACTAGGTAAGCATCAATTTTCTCCTGTACTATATGAACTACATAGGACTTTTTTCCGACATTTTTTTTAAAAACGGAGACTTTTTATATCAGCTATTATTTTCTCTAGATTTGATTGATAAATGTTTTGTTGTTCCATGAATGTTGCAAAACATTTCATCTAAATTAGGCTGGAAAGCCAAATTATTATCTATAAGACATTCTATAAGACATCCAGCTGCTGACGAACAAATAAATTAAACTTCGCCCAGTTGAGACATCCTGATATAGAAGGGTTGAAAGCGTCCATTGTATGATAGATTAAACTGAACAAATCGTTTTGCATTTTAAATTTGGGATATAATGGCGTCCATTACCCTTTTACCTTAAGCAAGCAATGTACTGTCAAAATAATTTTTTTAATGTGAACTGTTCCAACAACACGATTGAAACGAAATACTTTCCAAAAATAGCAAAACAGCTGAATGAAGAATTAAGTGAAACCCTCGTATGGAATTAAATAGAAAATAAGTGGAAGAGCTTGGTCCACCAATATAAAAAGGTGAAGCTCTCTATCATTCAATCAGGCCCTTCACTTTCATTGTCATCCATATAATCCCCGTCAATTTCCGAATCTTTTTGTAAAATATAATTGTGAAGGAAGCATGATGTTCCAACATATAATGGTGCTAAAACGGGCCCTCTAGTATATATATTTATACCTTCTAGTTTCTTTATTGAACGGCCCACTATGACATCTCCATCCATTGTGTCCGATTTACAGTACCAGCCTATACTTCTGACATTGAAGATGCCCGCCTCAGTACACAGTCTTTCCATCTTCCAATGTCCTTAGGCTTTTTTGCATGTGTGTTTTATTTGCTACATTTCAAAATAGATGGTTGGGGGAATTGTTTTTAATTATAATCAACTCTGTGGGCTTTGTGTGTCCAAGCCATCCTGCTATCAATCTGTACAAGAAATCTGATCCAGTTATAAGTAACTTACTTTCTTGTTATTTATTTTCCAGATATCACAGTCCTATATCATCACTTGATTTTTTATTTTCATCTCGTTTCTACCTGGTTGACCGGAGATATCTTTACATAACAAATGAAATGTTGAAATCGGCATTCTAGAATTTGCCCTGAATAAATGAGAAAGAAGTTTTTCCCATATCTTCCTAAACTTACAACAACAATTTATTTGTTTATATGTATTTGTATAACTTCATATTAACGAATAAAACATATTTTGCATTGATTCGAACCATAAGTACATTCCTAGAGTTTTCCCGTCCTTCAGGAAAATCGAGACCCAAATTCTCGATTGTTTTTACATTACTATGGATCTAATCTACTAGAAAAACATCATCATTAGAAATTCTAATGGTCCTCTAGGTGATAAGTATTCGAAAATTTCATAATAAGTAAAAAACATCATCATTAGAAATTCTAGTGGTCCTCTGGGTGATTAGTATTCGAAAATTTCATAATAAGTAATCAATTGGCACCATAGGTACTTTCCTAGAGTTTTCCCGTCCTTCAGGAAAACCGTGACCAAAATCCTAGATTGTTTTTACATTACTATGGATCTAATCTACCAGAAAAACATCATCATTAGAAATTCTAATGGTCCTCTGGGTGATAACTATTCGAAAATTTCATAATAAGTAATCAATTGGCACCATAGGTACTTTCCTAGAGTTTTCCCGTCCTTCAGGAAAACCGGGACCCAAATCCTGGTTTTCCTGGAGGACGGGAAAACTCTAGGAAAGTACCTATGATGCCAATTGATTACTTATTATGGAATTCTCGAATACTAATCACCCAGAGGACCATTAGAATTTCTAATGATGATGTTTTTCTGGTAGATAAGATCCATAGAAACGTAAAATCAATATTACAGTTATTTTAGTTTGAATAGAAAATAATCATATTTTATAATTTACTCGTATATATTTAAATACAATTAAAATCATCATTTACTGGTTTATTTGGAAAGAATACTTTATTTCATTTATTCATTTATCCGTAGTTTTACTAATACATTCAAACACATCAATATAATTTTATTTGTAATAATGAAATTAGGAAAAACTTCATTTTAGACTACACACGTGTGAAGTTCTTCCTAAAAAAAATCCTAGTTTTTGTTGTTGACTGTTTAGGATAGTTTAGGAACGTGTTCACGCAAATCTGAATTGAGCAATTATCCCGGTTGTTTTAACACTGAGCACACTGTTTTCAGTGTACAGTTATTGTGTAAATATACTTGATCGGGTTGAGCTAGAAAATCGATCCAGAGTAATTTTGTTAATTTTCTTGACATAATAATTTTAGATTATAATTCTAATGTAGCAGCTTTATATTACCAGAAGCGTAGATTATTAAGCTAATGCTGTGGGCGCCTGTTTAAGTCATATTGTAACAATATATGTGTATAACATACAATAAAGGAATTTTTTGAACACTGATGCTGATTTTATTTTCAATCTTAAATGACATGGGTGGGCGTATGTTTTTTATGTGACGTATGTTGGTTAATACATGTAAATGAATCATCATTGCCAGGAGTTTCTTTTAAACTGAGACGATCAAATATCTCGAAAACTAGCCACTCTACGGAAAAAATGTCCATAACCAAAATTTAATCATACCGCGGGAGAATTACATTAGTGCAAAACCAATAGTCGCCCAACTCTCCCTTTGAAAGTGAGCGGGGGTAACTTTTAAACTAAGATAGGAAGCCATATTTTTTATTGCAGATACGGATTCTACGACTAAAAGTACGTATGATTTAAATGAAATATTTTGTTCAGTTCTTGATAGATGGCGCTGTAATCGACGAAATTCAATATTTTCAATTTCTTCTTCTTAGAACACACGCATTCGATTCTGCAATACGTTTGAAATAAAACAGGTTAATAAAAAAATTGTAGCTTAAAAAAGTATTCAAAATGATGACCTGCAACTTCAATGCACTTATTTATACGCATTTCAAATGATTGTACACAACTGAGAAGTGTATTTGGTTGAATTTCAGCACACGCATTTTTGATTCACTCAATCATGTTCTCACGTGTTGTTGATTCTTGTTTGTAAACTTTGTCTTTGAGATAGATAGCCCTACAAATAGAAATCTGGCGTAGTTAGATCTGGTGATCTGGCAGGTCAATTTATCGGACCAGCTCAACCGATTCAGTGACCATTGAAATCACCATCAAGTATCACGTGCCACCTCAAATTTTCAAGTAATATTGGCAGTTCATTTTCCAAAGAGTTTCGGTACAATTGACCATTCAAGTTGCCTTCAATAATGTGGGGGCCTATGAGTTTGTAGCCAGTTATTCCACACCACACGTTGACAGTCCAAGGATGCTGATGTTCAACTTGACGAAGCCACTGCGAATTTGTAACACTCCAATAATGAATGTTATGTCGATTAACCGCTCCATGGTTTGTAAAAAACGAATCGTCAGAGAACATTACGCAACGAAAAAAATTGGGGTTTTGTTGTATTTGTTCACGTGCCCATTGACAAAAAGTTATCCAATTTTGGAAATCAGTGCCATGAAGATCTAGGTGTAAAGAAACATGATATAAACACTGGTGAGGGACAATCCGGAATCGTGAACTATTTCTCGTGTACTAACATTATGAGCCACTGCTGCCAATACAGCAACTTCATTATATTCTCCAGTAACTGTTGCTCTACGGGTCCTCTATTTCGTTTGAAAATGTCCATCATTATAAATTGTTTGATAGTACGGCTAAATAATCACGTGAACGAATCCTATCCGGAAAACGTTGAGCGTTATAGGTTGAGCAATAGCATTTTGAAGATTTCTGCCAGCTTCTCCATAAACCAGAACCATTTTAATTTTTCGTCGATTACAACGCCATCTATCATGAATCTAACAAAATATTTTATTCAAATCATACGTATTTAGCCATTTAGTCGTAAAATCCGTATCTACAATATAAAATATGGCTTCTTATCTTAGTTTAAAAGTTACCCCCGCCCCACCTACAAAGCGGAGGGTGGGGAACTATTTTTGTTGCACTAATGTATTTTCCCCGCGGTATGAAATTTTGATTATTTTTTCCGTAGAGTGGCTATTTTTCGAGATATTTGATCGTCTCAGTTTAAAAGAAACACCCAGTGAGTGTCTGTTCGTGTTGTCTTATTTGTAAAGAATCAAATGTAACCTGAAGATATTTTTTTAAATTGTTAATAAATTATAATTAAATTTTTCGAGTTTTGTAGAATGTAATTTCAAATTTGTACTCAGGAATTGAGCCTAAAGTGTATGCCACATGCAAATACAAAAACGAACAATTCGGTCGGCTTGTCGGTTAAACAAGCCATATGGTAAAAAATAAAACGACCGACGAATGACGTCATAGTATAAACAAAAAATTTTGGTTACTATAATTCAAGTGTTCAATAACAATTCAAGTGTTATTATTGTGATTTAAAGCGAAAATTTTCATAATGGTGTATTCCAGAACATTAAAAGTTAAATTAACTTTATATTCAGCGTTATATTTTTATAATAAAGAGAGACGCAAAAGATATTGGATTCATCCGATAAATCAAAGCAGAAAGCGAGCAGGAGAGTACTTCACAATAGTGAAATTATTGCACCGGTATCCTGAAAAATATTTTAATTATTTTCGAATGTCCAAGGAACATTTTGATTATTTATATTCAAAAGTTTCAAAGGATATAAAACCATCCATAAGGGCTTTTCGAAGAGATACGATTTCAGCTAAAGAAAAATTGCTGATTACTTTGAGGTATGTATCTTATTTTATAATTATGTAATAAAAAATTGTTTAATAGTATAAGAGAATTATTTAAGGTGGATTTTTCTTGTTTATTTAGATTTTTGGCAACAGGCTGTAGTTTTTATGATTTATCAGTAAGATTTTTAATGGGGCGGTCTACTATAGAGAAATGCATATATTAGACTATATTCACCATCAACAAATGTTTAATATCAATAGCACTACCCAAACCAACAATAAATGATTGGATACGTATAGCGAATGATTTTCACCAAAGATGGAACTTCCCGAATTGTTTAGGCGCAGTCGATGGCAAACACATCGATACGTTTGCTCCAAATAACTCTGGAATTTTGAATTATAATTATAAAAAGTGATTTTCAACAGTACTCATAGCTATCGTTGACGCAGAATATAAATTTATAAGCGTAGACATTGGAGCTTATGGATCTAATTCTGATTCTGCCGTGTTTAAGAATTCAGAGTTTGGCCAGAGGTGGTTAAACAATCCAGAAACTTCAAATATTCCAACTGATGAATGCTTGTCTAAAACCAATACCATTGTACCCTACGTTTGATAGGAGATAAAGCTTTTTCATTAAAACCTACACTTTTAACGCCATATCCAGGCTAAAATTTACCACAAATTCGAAGAATATTTAACTACAGGTATTAAAAATATTAAATCACTTTTTTGTTTATTTTATTAACTGAGCCTTTTTTTATTTCAGATTATCACGAGCAAGTTTGTGGAAAATGCGTTTGGTATTTTATCAAATAAATGGAGGATACTGTTGAAAAGGATAGAAGTGAAACATCACCAAACAATGAATAGGATCGTGATGTGCTGTGTAATTTTACATAATATTGTCAAAACAGATGTCAATTTGTTGAAAAATATCGAACAAAATATTAGCAATGCAGAGGCCCCTTTGGACACATCAAACAGACGTACAGTTGTCGCTTCACAAGGGTATGACATTCGAGAAAAATTTGCAAATTGGTGTGTCAGTGAGGGAGATGTGCCATTTCAGTATAACATGATTTGAAAATAAAAATTGTTAATATTATTTTATAAATAAAGTCTATATTTCAACAAAATTTAATTAGTTCACATTTCCATCAGTCTTAATTCATTTCATTTATTGGTTTCTTAAAGATATATATTACACATTAATCTTAAAAGCTAAACTAAAAATAAAATAAAAAAACGAATAATACAACTTAAGAATAATTATAAAACTCAACTTCTTCTAGAGCCTTCAAACATTTTATTTGAAGTTGTATTTGTTGGTGTGGATCTAAGTTTATTGCCTGTCGAGCTAAGGAAACGAAAAATTGTTCCAACGGTGGTGATAAAGGCGGTGTTGGTGTCTTGTTTAAGGAACTTATTGCCTCAAATATTTTCTCAGCAATGTCCGTTTTTCCACGCCGCCGTTTTCTTGGTGATATTGTAATTTTACTCTCTTTATCCACAATTTCGATTAATTCATCAAACTCGTTGCTATTACTGGAGTTGATTGGTTGTGGCTCTGATATTGCTGAGTCTTTCTCATAGTTACTCATTGTACTGAAAATGAAAAACATTAATATCGCAAATGTTAAATTAAAATCAAACCCGTTGGGTTATTATAATAAACTTATTTACCTAGGTATTCTAGTAAACTCGCTTAGGAAGCGTAGTTATAAAAGTGTTTCCACTTTGTTTCAACCACCACTCCAGATCCACTAGGAATGCATTGTTCGGCCTTAAACAGCCGGGCAAATGAATCTCGCAGATTAGACCATTTTTTGGCACTCATTAACTAAATTTATAAAGTAAATAAAATGATATAAACCATTTTAGAATCAAATTAACTATAATTTTAAACTATATTACCAGACTTTTCAAGAACTATCGAAATTTGTTCTTAACTATCGTGGTTTTTGTTCCGATTTTTGCAGTCCGGACGTCTTTTATTATAAAGACATGGATGAGCCTCTACTTCTATTATTAATTTTGGTTGAAATTCTTCCTGAAATATTTTTGGACAAATGTATCAAATTATTTTTAATAAAAATGCAAAAATAATCAAATATGTAAAATTACTTACCATATTCATATTGAAAAATTACAATCTACGCAGTAGTATTTCACACATATGCATACATACATAATACGAAGTGAGGTTATGTTATCATCGATAAAAAAAATCGTCCAAAATTGGGGTGAATGCAGAAATCGTTTTAGTAATTTTTGCATTTGAAACCGAAAAAAATTATACCAATCATTTTTTTGTCGGCCGAATTTTCCTCGTCGGACGACGAAATTTTAAAATGAATATTATTAAATTAAAATCTACTAATTTTGTAATTTTGATTGCAAAATATGATATAATTCAAATAATCAAACCATTTGGTTAATGCCAATATTATAATTTTATATATTATAATTTTATCATAAAATGTAAATGTCGGTTTAAAAAATCGGTCGTACGATTTGCAATGGGCAACGCCTTAATCGTTTCAGTACATTTTAAAACAATTTGTAAAATGTGGGCGAAATTCGATTTCTTGATTCATTTACACTAGTTGGGGAACCCAATATCGATCGCAAATCAATTCACAGATTTGTCTAAAACGTATCTTAATTAAGTTTTAAATATTATCGTAGCATAAACTATTATAATCCATGAAATAACACCACTCATAAAAAAAAAATAAAAATTTATTTTGACAGTTTTATAGTCAGTTTAACCCTTTCATTTGTTCGTAAAATAGTAAAACCATTTGTTAACAGATAGTGCTTTAGATTCAATTAGAGTTAATATGAGATGATGTATATTAAGAAGAGATGACGCTGTTATATTTCGTAAACGCGTATATTGGGTACCCACTATTATAAATATTAATCGGAAGACGCCGCCCATGTGAATACAGTAGATAGGGTAACATTTCTGAAGTAAACTTTGGCTGGTTTTACAACATGGGGCTTAGCGTCATCATACAGCGTCTTTGCATCAATAAATAGCAGTCGCCCGTGGGTCACGATAGGTTTAAGAAGCTTAAAATAAACAACCCTCAACTGATATCACCATGTTGATACCTAGCCGGGCTTAGTGTTCACGTTGATCTGGATTCAGTTTTCATCACGATACGATTAAAATACATTTTCTGCCAGAAATCAAAGCAGTTTTTCATATACTTGAATATACGAGGTTCAATATCAAACAAAACATTTTTTTCGCTTTATTTTTTTATACGGCTGAGACAGCGGTCATCTAGCATCTTTTCTTTAAAATACAATTTTTTATGTTTCTAGTACAATTCACTTTTGTTGGGATGTAACCCACTGGTTAGTCACATAATTAATTAAACCTGGCCTCATTCTTTGGAGTCTTCTTTCAACGGTAGGTTTATCTATCATATAGCGAATATAGGGCTCCATGTTCCTGGAGCCTTATTTCATGTTTTGTGGCATGCATTCTTATTTCATCTTTGATGTATTCCATCCGAAGGCCCCTGTGAAGGTTTTCATTTCTTATGTACCACGGAGCATTTACGATGCTACGAATTACCTTGTTTTGAAACGTCTATATCATTTTGGCGTTTGTTTGCATCCCCAGAGTTTGTATTTGCCGATATAGCAGCAGCTTATTATGAATTGTAAGCTCAGAAACTCTACCTATGAGCCAATACATTTTTCTGAACTTTATGTTAAGTACATCATTTTTCATTGAGAGTTAATTTCTATAAATGTTTTGTCTCATTAAGCTTGATTTACCAACTCTTTGTCCAGTTATAAACCGCATAGGTCATCCTCTGGAGTTTGCTCGCTGCATCGGCGACATTACTTTCAATTGCCATAATTGCTGTGTCATCTGCAAAGGTGGCTATGGTTCCTTCATTTGTGGTTGGTATGTCTCTTATATATAGTAAATACAGGATTGGTTTTAATACACTCCCCTGCAGAACACCGGCAGAGATTTTCGTCAAACAAGAAATGACTGATGAGTCAAAGAGTGGATGGAGCGTAAACAGGGTGAAATAAACTTTCACCTAACGTCCATGAAATCCTATCAGTCCATGGATGTTTTAACAGCTATTTCTTTCAAATTCACATTAAAGAGAAACCTTATTGTTTCTACTGTGATGATCAAGATACACCAGAACACATCACTTCTCACTATGAAAGGTGGGGGCGGAAGCGTCGTGATATTACTAAAAACATGGACATCCAATAGACGCGAGTTTATAGTCGGTAAGAGTCCGGTACAGCGCCCATGAGGGTTTCTCTCCCCCTTCACATTTCTGCAACACTGAAATCAGTGCTTATAAGTTCTCATTGTGGGCTCACCCTATACTTATGCTTACCATTGCTTATATTTATACTTTGGCGTCGCAATCTAGTTTCCACTGTCTTAAATGTTAAATATTTGAAAATAATAATTTTATAGTACTTTACCTGAAGTTATAATTAATTTTATATACGCAATTAAATTAAATTTTACAATTATATTATTACACAAAATGTATAAATAAATATTTTGCTTTGCATGAAACAAGTTGTTGAAAGCTCAAACGTTTTTCGATTAAAGTGTTTAAAAATATTTTTTTAATAAAATTTTTTGTAGTTTACAGGCATGTGAAAGTAACAAGTAACTGGTCTACAATTTTGGTCCTTGTTGCTATTTTATAGATCATCATATGAGTATTAAAAAGACAAACAATGTTAAACGAACAATTTCGTTTTATAAGTAAGTAAAAGCTTCTTTTGGAAAACTACTCTATAACAATTTAATTACATAGAATGAAAATAATGGGTTGGTCATTTCGGATTTTCATTTTGTTTTGTGAAAAAAACCACAAAAACTTTTAAACTTTTAATCTTTTATTTTATTTTGATAATGCAGTGATAATGCTTAAAAATTAGTTTCTTTTCGTTGCATTTTCCAGAATACAAAAATATTTAATTACAATCTGATATATATTCTATATAGTTGTTAGACCATGCAATTTTATTTCTGCTAAGTATCTAAACATATGTCTGTTAAGAGATTATGTACAAAATGTAATTTTCTACATAATTGGTCTGATAATATGACGATGACCCTAGCGGTCATAAGTGCTGGTAAGCGAACAAGAAAATTTCAATGTTATAACCAATTTAACAATAACGACATAGGTCAACGTTTTAGAATCAACGCTTTATAATATTGCACCGTCTCCGGTACAGTGACTCATTGGTCTTTAAAAAAGTGGACCTTCTTCAAAAGATCGCCCCACCATTCACTCCGGATCAACACGCAAATTACGATAACACTATCACACTCATTGTCAAGCACAATATCAGACATTTTCAATAAATTTCTATTTTTGGCCCACTATAATGTGAGATCCAACATGCTCGAATACGGAAGATGAATACTGTTTCAGTGGATTATTTATTACTCCCTTGTCCCTTAATCCAACATTAATGAAATCATCAATGATAACGCAGTTCCTTGAAGAACAACAGAATTGATGGCAAAGCCTTCGGTAGCTTGTTAGTTTACAAATGTATACCAAAGATTATTTCGAGCCGTATGTAAATCAACAGGATTGACCATTGACAATGGCGGCTGTGAGTTAAAGATTTTGTAATGAACCAAGAACATCAACTAGGCAACATTCACAAGAACTACATAACGAAACATTTTGCATGTTGATCTTTCAATAGATTTTACAAAATTCAACTCACTCAAAAATTGAGGCCACCACACGATTTAAACTCATCGTCGTGTTGTTAATTGGCTGCTTGAACGAAATAATCTCTAGAAAAATCCAAATATGTATGTTGTTTTGATTAAGAAAACGTGGATTCACGCGAACAAAATCAAAGAACTCAATCCAGGGAGTTTAGGTTCTTTCCCGATTAGAGATACCTCGTGACCTAGAGCCTGTGTTTTTATTAGTAAAACATGAATTATAGACTCCTAAATGAAATTTGTTGTACTGACTTTACAGCAGTCGTCGTTGAAGTGAAGAACAGGGTATTCGACGTGAGGTTCTAGTGATCTCCGCCTGTGATCATATCTAGTGATATGATATTTAGATTTGATATTCAAATCATTGCCGGATGTGATGCAAACTCACATCACGTATGTTGGGGCAGCACCGATATAAATCCTAGAGAGATTCCCTGGCTTGGAATACATATCCGCGTCTGAGTTAGGCTGCGCCATGGGCCTACCTTTTTGACAGCATCAAGGCAAGAAGTAATTGATATTACTCTTGCGTCACGGAGTCTTACTGGAAATGTCTCATCCTGGATGGTCTTACATGACTCTCTCTGACCAGCGAAACCTAAATAAAAGAATTAAGGAACCCAAGTGACACTGATTGGGAACATCACAGACTCCATTTCTACCAGTCCCTTCTATCTTCTATAATGAAAATCAGAAAGTGCGGAGGAATGGAAAGGGCTGCTTGAAGAAGCACTTATTGAAGCATATGAGAAGAGCTGTCTTCTAAGTAAGCCTAAAATAACTGGGTGCACTAAGTAATTAGGCAGACTAAGGAAACAGACAAGATAACTTCTAAACAACACCATTACAATCGGTTCAACAGTATAGACTGGGACTTGTAAAATCTTCCACAAAGAGAGTGCAAGAAATGTATCCGAAGTGAAAAAACATCAAAATTGAGATCTTTCTGTTTGGAAGTGAATAACCTTACGGTAAAAGCGATTGGTTCCAATACTGTTTCATCGAAACTTGTCTTGGAAACGATAAGTGCCCGTAATCGCCTAGGCAGGCAAAATAAAGTTAGACTCCACTGGATACCCAGTCACATGGGTATCAAAGTGAATATTTTGGCCGATAAATTGGCCCGATTGGGTGTGACATCCACCTTTGTGGGACCTGAGCCCACTTTAGGAGTGACGTCACTATTTCTTAAACAATAAATTGATTATCACTTTGGAGATCTGCACCAAAAGAGATGGGACAATCGCATCTCTTGGCGTTTATCCAAAATCTTTTTTGGATCAGTAAACCAGCAAAGATCCCAGTCTTTCTTAAACTATGAAAGACGCACTTTAAGGATCTTGCTGGGTATTCTCACTAGGCACTGCTCCCTGAATAGTCATATGTCTGTTGAGCACTTTTTGTTCTCATGTTCTTCATACTCTTCAAATAGACTGCACTGGTTCGGCTCACAATTCCTATTTGAGGACCAATTGACGACCCTAAGGATACCGGATATTCTGGACTTCATTAGAAGAACAAACCGATTTCGGGACTGAGAGTGTTCGCCTGGGAAGGGATGTCACAATGGGCCAAATGAGCCTGAGTGACTGGAAAAAAACTCTGACATCTATACATGACGATAGGTTTGATCAAGACTTTGTACAATTTCAGCTTATCCACATTTACAAGATAGTTTGATTTCAGAACTGGACGTGGATGATCAACTGAGTTTTATTATCTTAAACCAGAGTACAGATATTTGGCTTGGATTCATCGATTTTGAGCCCAACGGATTCTGAATACTGTTCTAGTGGATTAAGTATTCTTTTTACGTCGTTGCCATTTAATTTAATTAGATTATAGGAGTAAAATATTGTCTTGAGATATTTCATTTTTACGAAGGATGCATTCGAATATGAGATTAAAAAGTATCGGGACCGCGCATCCCTTTGTCGAACACTAGACTAGCTGGTATCGAGAAAAGCCTGTTCTCAACTTTAACTCGGCATTGTGACTGGATTACTGTCATTTTACATAGATGTGACGAGTCACTTTGAATAATAACACTTTATGTCTTTTTGTATATAATGTTTTATTTTTAATATATTTTTAAACCTATCTTTTCATCGTATATAAATATATTTACTTATATATTGAATATACATATATTTATTACATACACTTGTTAGTTATATAATTATATCACTTATTTACTTTATTTATTTTATTTTAATGTTTTATTATATTTTATTATTTGATTCTAATATTTTATTTTATTCCCGTGGTTGTTGTGTGATGTGCTGTTCGTGACTCGTTTCTGTAATCTGAGTGATTTCGTGACTATGCAATTTTTCGCAAATATTTTACACCTTAGTACTAAAATAGTACAAGATTGAGTGTGTGTGTTCTTTTTTTGTGGGGTACTACTCGGAGTAGAATTACTCGGAGTAGGTCGCCACAGTACCCCCCTGCAAGTAAATTCCCCCCGGATTAAGAAGGAAAGGAATATAGAAGGATATTAGGGATAGGTTATTATAGTTGGAAACGGACTGATTTCTTCGCTTTTGTTTGGTTAATTTTATCTGCTAAGCTGAGAATACCATATGCCGGCTTTAATCTGTCAATGGAAACATTAACATTTCGACCGTTTTGATCTAACATGAAATGCTTCCTGAAACGACGAATGACTTTATACGGTCCTTCGTAAGGTGATGATAGGCCGGTTCGTACTCTATCGATACGAACAAAAACATACTCGCAACTTTCTAATGTTTTGGGAACAAAAACGGGAGTGGAAGTTGACTTGCGAGTGTCAACTGGAATTAATTTGCGCATGTTGTCGCGAAATTTGTTTACGAAGTCTGTTGGATCGGGATTTGAATCCTGTGAACTGGTCACGAAAAATTCTCCTGGAAGCTTGAGGACTTGTCCATATACTAGTTCTGCTGGGGAGCATTTCAGTTCATCTTTGACTGCTGCTCGTATTCCCAACAAGATAATGGGTGAAAAATGTATGAAGAGGGCTTCTTTATAATTTGCAGTTGTATATTAAATAAGAAAACCCTATCTTCAATCTTGTTATTGTATACAAATATTTTATTTTATTCTAATAATTCAATTATAAATTCAGTTATATTCGCAGTAATTTTATAAACTGATGTGGTCACTTGAATGTTGATTAACAAAAGAGACTGATTTTTAACCTTTTGGTACCAATAGCTACAACCATAATCAACATTTTTCGATATTGCCCACATGCATGTTTATAGTACACTTAAGAGTTAGTGCTATAACATAGAATAACATAAACCATTCCAACCCAAGTACATGTAAACAATATCGAAAAATGTTGAATGTGTGAATTCATGTTTGGTTTGACAGCTGATAACAATAATATAAACAATAACAAATTTATAAAGGTAAGTCTCTTTAGCTTAATCAAAATTTAACAATTAATTATTTATTTTAGGAATTCGGCCAATCAACATTCTCCGGCCCGTTAACGATCCCGTCGTTAACAATCTTACTGTTCTGGCAATTTGCAAATTTTAACAATGGGTCGTTTTAGAATCGATGTTGAAGTTTTAAGAGTTACGACCCTTACTATTCCGAAATCATCAGGATGTAATTCTAGTATTCTGCCTAGTGCCCATTTGTACGATGGCAAATTATTCTCTTTTATTAGAACTACATCTCCTATTTTTAAGTTTTCGTGTACCTTTTGCCATTTAGCTCTTTGTTGCAAGTTGTGAAGATATTCTGTGCTAAATTTTCTCCAAAATGACTGCACTCGCTGTTGTATGAGTTGCCATCTCGTAAGTCTGCCTGTGGGTGTATCTTCACTTATTTCCCTCTCCGGTAAAAAGAAATTCGCAGAACCGATTAAAAAATGCGCTGGCGAAGACTTCAAAGGACGAATCGCCATCTAATTCTGCATATAGAGGCCTCGAGTTTAAAACTGCCTCGATCTGATGTAATAATGTAGCCATCTCTTCGAACGTTAAATTAGTGCTGGATGTGCATTTAATAAGGTGAGTTTTAACACTCTTAACGGCAGCTTCCCATAAACCTCCGAAATGAGGAGCAGCTGGTGGAATGAAGTGCCACTGTATCTCTGACTTGGATAAATGTTCTGCAACGATACAATTAAAATTATTTTCCGAAACATGTTTATATACCTCATTCAGCTGTCCTTTTGCCCCAACAAAATTTGAACCATTGTCGCTAAATAAATGCGCAGGTGCTCCTCTTCTCGAGGCGAATCTCTTTAGAGCTGCGATAAAAGCATCAGTTGTAAGGTCACTCACAAGCTCTATATGAACTGCCTTTGTCACCATACAAACAAATATCGCGATGTAACTCTTAACGAATTTGGCGCCTCTCCCCTTTTTTGAGGCTATTTGTATGGGACCTGCATAATCTACGCCGCATGATGAGAATGGTCTTGCTCCTTTTAACCTCGCTTTCGGCAAATCCCCCATCAGCTGCTTAGAAGCCCTTGCATTACTCTTAAAGCACACGATGCATTTGTTGATAGTTTTTCGTACACTGCTTCGCCCGCCAACTATCCAGTATTGCTGTCTGGTTAGATGAAACGTCAATGAAGGACCCGGATGTAAATTTTGCCTATGTATGTGCCAAATGATTCCGTGACTAAATGAATGGCTCCTTGGTAAAATTACTGGATGCTTATAATCATATGTACAATCTGAATGACGCAATCTTCCACCGACTCTCATAATTCCATTGACATCAATAAACGGTGCCAAAGACCCGATACTACTGTTTCTTCGAATGTCCATTTTTCTTTGTAAGCAATCAATTTCACTCTCAAATGATTGTCGCTGGACATGCTTAATAATGATGTTTCTGGACTCTCGCAGATCACCAACCTTCAAAAAACCGAACTTTCTATCACCCTTGGCTAATCTCGTATTTTTGACGAATCGTAGAATATAAGCAAGGATCCGAATCAGTTTGGTGTGTTCTGAAATTCGTTCTATTATTGTGGTAATCACGTCCTCTTGTTGCTGTACATCAAGAACGAAAAGTTTGCAGTTTTTACGCTCTTCTAATTCTGGCTGCTGCTCTATATTGGTAATGTCTTCTATCTCTGTTGTGCAATTGAAATCAGCATTCTGCAACCAGTCCGGACCATGCCACCATAGTTTTAAATGGACCAATTTGGAAGGAAGTATTCCTCTTGATGCGCAGTCGGCTGGATTATCCTCCGATCGCACGTGATTCCAACATTTTCGCGGTAATTTGCTTAGAATCTCTGATGTACGATTGGCTACAAACGTTTTCCACCTCACTGGATGACTCGATAACCACATTAACACGATCGTGGAATCTGTCCACGCAAAACATTTAACAGGCCGCTTAATGGTATCTTTCACTAGCATCAATAATTTTGTCAGCAAGTGAGCACCACATAACTCTAATCTGGGCAAAGATACCTGCTTGATAGGGGCCACTTTAGTTTTTGACGGCATTAAATTAACTTTTACCCCGCCAACCTCATTAATCGCTCGGCAATATACCACTGCACTGTACGCCTTCTCGCTTGCATCCGCAAACCCGTGTATCTCAATGTGGCCACCTTGTGGAATATGTCGCTTAATCTCGATGCTTTCTAGAAGTTTAAGTTCTCCTCGGATGTCTTTGTAAACGCTTGCAATCTGGTCCGGTAACTCGTCATCCCAACCTAACTTCAGCAACCAAAGATTTTGGAATATGATTTTCATAAGGACAATCGACGGAGACAGCCAACCAAGCGGATCATAAACTCTAGAATATTCCGATATAATGCGGCGTTTTGTTGCTTTTGAGTTGTCGTCAAGATTTAGTTTAAACGAGAATACGTCGTCAGCAGCCCTCCATTGAAGACCCAGTATTTTGGTTTCGGTTGAATTATCAAAACTCGCAATTTGGCTTGCATTTTCTCTCAATGTGGGATCATTTGACTTCCACTTTCTAATATTAAATCCTCCAGTTAACAGTACTTTTGTGATCTCTTGTTTTAACCTTTGAACTTCTTCGACGGTATCTGCTCCGGATATGAAATCATCTACATAGAAATTTTCTAAAATGTGCTGAGTGATGTTAGGATAGTCTCGCTGATTATCATGACCTATCTGCTGCAATGTCCTTATTGCTAAAAATGAAGAACTGGCCAACCCAAACGTGACGGTATTGAGCTTATAATGCTTGAGTTTGCTCGATGGCTCATTTCTCCACAGGATTCGTTGAAACTTTGTATCTTTCTCAGCAACTAATACCTGATTGTACATTTTTTCTACATCGCCAGTCAACGCAACCTTATAATTTCTAAAATTCATTAATATAGACCATAAGGTAGGCTGAATAGTTGGTCCAACCAGCATTGTTTGATTTAGTGAAACCCCTGATGATGATTTCGCTGACTCATCAAATACCACTCGTAACTTAGTGGTTTCACTCGACTCCTTCAACACACAGTGATGTGGTAAATAAAAATGTTTGTAATCTCTATTTTGTTTATTTTCATCATTAATTCGCTCCATATAACCTAACTTCAAATATTCGCTGATCACTTTTGTGTATTCTTCTTTAAGTGCAGGATTAGATTGCAGCTTTCTTTCTAAGGCCATAAATCTCCGTGTGGCCGCATTCTCTGAATCACCAAGCTGCTCTACTGCTGATTTGTTAAATGGAATCTCCACCATATATCTGCCTCCTTCAATTCGCTGGTGCGTTAATTTATAATGTTCTTCACACTCCGCTTCTTCTGGGGTTACAAAATGATTACTGGGTACTTCTTCTTGCTCAAAGAATCGTTTTAAAGTTTCATCGAGATCAACATCCAACTGCAAATTTAACGTGCAAATATTCGCCTGGGCGGTATCACTTATCTCAGCACTTTTACTATCAGGGACGCCAGACACAATCCAACCAAATATGGTGTTTTGAGCAATAATTGAATTATTGAAATTACTCACGCGACCATCTTTAATAACGTGGAAAAATCTGTCCGCTCCAATTAGGATGTCAACTGAACCAACTTTGTTATACTGCGGATCAGCAAGTTTCAGCTCCTTCAAAAAATCACAGTCCCTCAAATTAAACTCAAAACTCGGTAACCTCGTTGGCAGCTGATTTATGATTAGAGCCTCTATTTGAGTTTCGTCGGGAGATTGCATGGATTTTACTTTAATTGACGCTGCTCCTCGGGTAAATATGTTTCCAGCAGTCAAACCAGATACAGATATGTTCGCTTTGGTCCTCGACAGTTTTAATCGCTTCATACATGCCTCCGTGATAAATGATGCTTGAGATCCGGAGTCTAGAAGCACTCTGCATTTCATCATGTTTCCAAATTTATCATTGACGTGAACCATTGCCGTCGGAAGAAGTGATTGAAAACTGGGCAAAATTGCACTGTACAACTGGGTGTCTGTAGAGGTATTGACTTCTGAAACATTTAGTGGATTGCTGCTCAGAACTGGATTTGTTACTGCTCGCGGTACATCTTCGGAATGCAATGTTATATGGTGTTTTCTGCGACATTTACCACATCTATATTTAGATCTGCATAATACTGCTTGATGTGTTGGAGACAAACAATTGAAACAAAGCTTCCTCTCCGAAACCAATCCTCGCCGATCGTTCACATTTAGAGATAGAAACTGCTCACACTTGCTAAGATAGTGGTCTTTAGAACACTTTATGCACACCAGTTCACTAGAAGCAGAGTGAAAATTTTTTATACGATTATTCGTTGTTACCTGTAATGATTTATTTGAATCAATCGTGTCCAAAGAATCGCTTCTTTTATTGAGGAATTTAAAAAACCTTTCCATGGATGGGAAATCTTCTTCAGCAGTATCATCCGCCCATGCTTGCTTGGTAACTACGTCTAATTTATTCACTAACATGTGAATTAGCCGTGGATCCCTTTTCTCTGCTTCGCTGCCTTAAACCTTTAACCCCCTCATAACCTCATCTGATACGTCTGCCATTTTATGCAACGCCTTTGCAGAAACCTTTGCAATCGCTGGCTGGTCAACAAACTGCTTGATAAGATTTGCTAACACAAGCCGTTTTTTATCATACCGTTCTTTAATTTTTTCCCATGCCTCTTCATAATTTGCCTCAGTGACTGCGATGTGACGAACCAATGCGGCAGCTTCTCCTGTTAGAAGCCCTTTTAAATACTGAAATTTAATCACCTTAGATATTTTTGGATTGCTATCGACAGAGGCTACAAATAGGTCTTTAAACGATGGGAATTCAGCATATTGACCGGAAAAAGAAGAAATATTAATTCTGGGCAATCGGACCTCACTGTCCCTCTTGTTCATCACAGCAACTTCTTGCAAAAATGATTGCTGATTCGTCATTAGCTCCTCGATTGATGCATTGTGGGAAAGCTTGGACGTTTCAGATTCGCGCTCCTTTTGAGCACGCAGTAGAACTTTCTTAATTTCGAAAAATGATGCTTCAATTGAGTCTTGAAGAGTTATATATTTCACTTCCTCGCCAATTAACCTTTCCAGTTCGCGGTATTCTTTGTATTCTTCTGCGAGTAATTGGATATTGGTTTCAACCTCTTCTAAACGCGTGTCCTCATTAAATTTCGTAGCAGATGCCTTTATATCTTCACAGTGAGCAAAAATGCGTTTGAGTGCTCTTGTGGTAGACATTTTATCTTTTTTTTTTTTTTTTATTTTACCGTAAACTTTCAAAATGAACAAAAACAAATCTTTAATCAACTAAAACACCGTCTAACTATCGCACTTAAAACCACAATGTTTTATTAGGTGAACTGTTTTTTATTTGATTTCACTAGATTATCTTGCACGGAAATAAAGTTTTGCACTTTGTAATAAAATCGTATTACTCACAATTACCAAATCGATGATTCACTCCGATTTTTGGCGCTAATTATATTTAAGCTCGATTTCGCTTCTCGGAAATAATTCCAAATTGATGCTGGAAATCCAAATTCTCCGCAAAATACTATGGATAATCCGGCTCGAAGGACCATGAAAAATGTATGAAGAGGGCTTCTTTATAATTCGCAGTTGTATATTAAATAAGAAAACCCTATCTTCAATCTTGTTATTGTATACAAATACTTTATTTTATTCTAATAATTCAATTATAAATTCAGTTATATTCGCAGTAATTTTATAAACTGATGTGGTCACTTGAATGTTGATTAACAAAAGAGACTGATTTTTAACCTTTTGGTACCAATAGCTACAACCATAATCAACATTTTTCGATATTGCCCACATGCATGTTTATAGTACACTTAAGAGTTAGTGCTATAACATAGAATAACATAAACCATTCCAACCCAAGTACATGTAAACAATATCGAAAAATGTTGAATGTGTGAATTCATGTTTGGTTTGACAGCTGATAACAATAATATAAACAATAACAAATTTATAAAGGTAAGTCTCTTTAGATTAATCAAAATTTAACAATTAATTATTTATTTTAGGAATTCGGCCAATCAACACAGTGCTCCAATGGATAACATTTCCACGAGCTTTAAGCGAGTCTTTTAGTTGTCTGTGAAAACGTTCGACCATACCATTTGCCTGTGGATGATAAGCAGTGGTACGAATTCTTTGAGCGCCTAGTAAACGCGTGAGTTCAGAAAAGAGTTTGGACTCAAATGGGCTGCCTTGATCAGTTGTGATCTCAAGGGGTATTCCAAACCTTGATACGTATTGCTCGACAAAAGTCTTAGCAATAGTGGCAGCGGTACTATCTCGAATAGGATATGCCTCCGGCCAACGAGTGAATCGATCTACGATGGTAAGTATGTAAACGAAACCTTCGGATGGTGGGAGCGGTCCCACTACATCCATGTGTATGTGCTCGAACCTTGATGATGGAAGCTCGAAATGCCCTGGTTGTGTCTTGGTGTGCCTTTGCACTTTACTAGTTTGGCATCCGATGCAACCACGTACCCAATTTGTAACGTCAGCGTTCATGTTCGGCCAAAAATACCTACTTGATATTAATTTACGTGTAGCGCGCATGCTTGGATGAGATAGACTATGTAGTGCGCTGAAAACTACTTGTCTCTGTGACAATGGAACGAATGGTCGATGAACTCCTGTTGATGTTTCGCAATATAATTTTATATCGGAAAGGATGGTAAGTTCCAATTTAAATTTAGAACTCGCGGGGCGCGATGAATTTTCGAGAAGTTCTCTCAATTCATCATCAGACTCTTGAGCCTTGGCTAAATCATCAAAATTTAGCCTATAAGTTTTGTCAATTCTATCAACGTGATCACACGGTCGTGACAAAGTGTCTGCGACCACGTTGTGCTTGCCTGCTATATGTTGCACGTCCGTCGTAAACTGAGCGACATAGTCTAATTGTCGAGTCTGCCGTGGACTCTTATCACTCAAGGAGGTTATTGCCGTGGTAAGAGGCTTTTGATCTGTGTAGATGGTGAACTGCCTACCTTCTACAAAATATCTGAAATGTTTGATTGCTAAATAAATAGCGAGAAGTTCTCTGTCAAAGGCTGAATACTTCATTTCTGCTGTTGATAATTTTTTGGAAAAGAATCCTAAAGGTTGCCAACATCCGTTATTTAATTGTTGCAACACTGCGCCAACGGCAATGTTTGACGCATCTGTGGAGATACTGAATCTGGTTTGCTCAGAGGATGGGCTAACATGGTTATGTTAGCAAGTGCACTTTTAATTTGGGCGAACGATTGATTACAGTCGTCAGGCTACGTGAACTTTTTGTTGTTCTTTGGCATCTTATTTAGATGTGCCAAGTGTGCATGAATAGGGGACAGCAATCCGGCTAACTTTGGAATGAATCTATGATAATAATTGACCATCCCGACGAATCGCTGAATTTGTTTAATTGATGTTGGAGCAGGAAATTCATTTATGGCTTCCACTCGACTTGGCGAGGGTAGTATGCCATCTGCAGATATGTGATGGCTGAGGAACTCTAGAGCGGGTATTCCGAATTCACACTTTGAAATTTGGATGTTTATTCCAAATTCGACTAACCTCTCAAACAACTGTTTGAGATGACGTTTGTGCTCTTCCTCGTTTTTACTTGCCACAAGAATGTCATCTATATAAACGAATACAAAATCTAGACCTTTAACCACTTCATTCATGAAGCGATGAAATGTTTGAGCAGCATTCCGAAGACCAAAGGGCATTCTCGTAAATTCGAATAACCCAAATGGTGTGGTAATTGCCGTTTTAGGCACGTCTTCGGGCGCAATGGGTATCAGACGATAAGCTCTTACCATGTCAATTTTCGAAAAAACTTTGCATCCTTCAAGGTGCATCGAAAAATTTTGTATATGTGGAATCGGATATCGATCCGGTTCAGTGACGGCATTTAGGCCTCGATAGTCTCCACATGGTCTCCAATCAGTCCCATTTTTCTTCTGAACCATGTGAAGAGGTGATGATACCGCAGAAGATGACGGTTGGCATATGCCCAATTGAACCATATGCTCAAACTCTGCAAGCACTGTCCTATGTCTGACAGGGTCCAGACGGCGTGGTCTCGAAAAAGGCAACCGGCCTTTTGTATAAATGTGATGGACCACACTGTGTTTTGCTGGACGATTATAATTTGGTTCTTCAGTGAGCGATGGATACATCTTCAAGAGTTCACCATAACCATTTCCGACGGTTGGGAGTGTTGGTGTAGGTGTATTGACCTTAGCAGTCATTGCACTGACAGCTAGACTTGTCGTAGGATCAAGTAATTGTCTTCCACGCAGGTCGACAAGAAGACCATATTTCGCCAGAAAGTCAGCACCAATAATTGGTCTGTCTACTGACGCGATCGTAAATATATGAGGAAATTGTCGCCGTAAACCAACATCTACATTCAATAATTTGGTCCCGTATGTATTAATTATTGAACCGTTGGCGGCGGAAAGTACCAAGCTTGAATTTTTATTAGATGCATTTCCTTGGAAATATTTTACGGGTAAAACGGAAATATCGGCTCCAGTATCTACAAGAAAGAGAGTATTGTTCGTAGCATCTCTGATAAATAGGCGGCGGTTATGACGTATCCGATTGCTCGCCGCACTCGCAATTGGATTTATTGGTTTTTTGAGTCGGGATTGTGTTTTGTAGATACATATTTGTTATTATTTTTGCAAGGTAAGTAACACTTCCAAGCATCATTGCCGAATTTATTGTGGTAATAGCAGAGTCCTTGATTGTCGATAAAATGACGTCTGCTTCCGCTCCGTGGTCTTCCATAAGAATAGCGAGATCAACTTCGCGGTCTTGGTGAGCGGTTGCGTCCTACTACCATTCTTTCGAATTTTGACTCCATGCTAGCGAGCCTAGCTTCGAGTCTTTCGAACACGGTCTGTTCATTCGGTGCAGTAGGGCGCTGGGAACTAGTCGAGGGTACGTTTTGAACTGACGATACGCTGGGTCCTGTGGCTTCGTAGATCCTATCAGCAATTTCTAAAATTTCATCAATTGGCTTGTCGCCAATTGCTGTTAATGCTATATTTAAGCTTTTGGGAAGTCTACGAAGCCAGAAGGTTCGAACAAGGTTCTCGTCGTATGATTCACCCGCCAGGTTCATCATTGACCAATATGCCTCTGAGGGTTTTCTATCACCCAATTCGACTCCATCGACCAAAATTTTGAGGCGTCGTCCCGCCGATGGAGTATGCCGGTTTGTTAGTGCCCGCTTAATCGTGTCATATTTTCCTTTCGCTGGAGGGTTTTTTACCAGCTCCAGCACACTGGCACACACTTCTCTTGGAAGGGACCCAATTACGTGGAAAAACTTTGTCGCGTCGGCACTAACATTTGCAATATTAAATTGCGCTTCAGCTTGCGCGAACCAAACAACTGGATTATCAGTCCAGAACTCTGGAAGCTTAATCCCAGAGGATTCTACCGCAGGGCAGCATTTTATATCCTCCACAGTACCCGAATTATTTTGTTCGTTATCGCTCATTTTTTATTTTATTTTATTTTTTTTTTAAAATACGAAACCACAGATTATCACAACAAAAACGAATATCAAAAGCTACACTCTCAACCAATTTAAAACGAAATTGAACGTTTGAAATAATAATTCAAATAAATAAATAAATAAATGTATAAATAAATAAATAAATGAATAAATAAATAATTAAATGAATAAATAAATAAATAAAAAAAATAAATAAATAAATGAATTAATAAAAAAATAAATAAAAATAAATAAATGAATTTATAAATAAATAAAAAAATTAATAAATAAAATATAGAAAATTAAAATGATTCTTAATTAAAGTTTGATTTAAATTTTTATCAAATAATAATTTTTTTAACTTTAATTTAATTTTAATTTTAATTCGATTTAATTTGATTTTAAGTTAATTTAATTTAATTGGATTTTAATTTAATTTTAATTAAATTTTAAATTAATTTTAATTTAATTTTAATTTAATTTTAATTTAATTTTAATTTAATTTAATTTTAATTTTAATTTAATTTTAATTAATTTTAATTTAATTTTAATTTAATTTTTATTTAATTTTAATTTAATTTTAATTTAATTTTAATTTAATTTTAATTTAATTTTAATTTAATTTTAATTTAATTTTAATTTAATTTTAATTTAATTTTAATTTAATTTTAATTTAATTTTAATTTAATTTTAATTTAATTTTAATTTAATTTTAATTTAATTTTAATTTAATTTTAATTTAATTTTAATTTAATTTTAATTTAATTTTAATTTAATTTTAATTTAATTTTAATTTAATTTTAATTTAATTTTAATTTAATTTTAATTTAATTTTAATTTAATTTTAATTTAATTTTAATTTAATTTTAATTTAATTTTAATTTAATTTTAATTTAATTTTAATTTAATTTTAATTTAATTTTAATTTAATTTTAATTTAATTTTAATTTAATTTTAATTTAATTTTAATTTAATTTTAATTTAATTTTAATTTAATTTTAATTTAATTTTAATTTAATTTTAATTTAATTTTAATTTAATTTTAATTTAATTTTAATTTAATTTTAATTTAATTTTAATTTAATTTTAATTTAATTTTAATTTAATTTTAATTTAATTTTAATTTAATTTTAATTTAATTTTAATTTAATTTTAATTTAATTTTAATTTAATTTTAATTTAATTTTAATTTAATTTTAATTTAATTTTAATTTAATTTTAATTTAATTTTAATTTAATTTTAATTTAATTTTAATTTAATTTTAATTTAATTTTAATTTAATTTTAATTTAATTTTAATTTAATTTTAATTTAATTTTAATTTAATTTTAATTTAATTTTAATTTAATTTTAATTTAATTTTAATTTAATTTTAATTTAATTTTAATTTAATTTTAATTTAATTTTAATTTAATTTTAATTTAATTTTAATTTAATTTTAATTTAATTTTAATTTAATTTTAATTTAATTTTAATTTAATTTTAATTTAATTTTAATTTAATTTTAATTTAATTTTAATTTAATTTTAATTTAATTTTAATTTAATTTTAATTTAATTTTAATTTAATTTTAATTTAATTTTAATTTAATTTTAATTTAATTTTAATTTAATTTTAATTTAATTTTAATTTAATTTTAATTTAATTTTAATTTAATTTTAATTTAATTTTAATTTAATTTTAATTTAATTTTAATTTAATTTTAATTTAATTTTAATTTAATTTTAATTTAATTTTAATTTAATTTTAATTTAATTTTAATTTAATTTTAATTTAATTTTAATTTAATTTTAATTTAATTTTAATTTAATTTTAATTTAATTTTAATTTAATTTTAATTTAATTTTAATTTAATTTTAATTTAATTTTAATTTAATTTTAATTTAATTTTAATTTAATTTTAATTTAATTTTAATTTAATTTTAATTTAATTTTAATTTAATTTTAATTTAATTTTAATTTAATTTTAATTTAATTTTAATTTAATTTTAATTTAATTTTAATTTAATTTTAATTTAATTTTAATTTAATTTTAATTTAATTTTAATTTAATTTTAATTTAATTTTAATTTAATTTTAATTTAATTTTAATTTAATTTTAATTTAATTTTAATTTAATTTTAATTTAATTTTAATTTAATTTTAATTTAATTTTAATTTAATTTTAATTTAATTTTAATTTAATTTTAATTTAATTTTAATTTAATTTTAATTTAATTTTAATTTAATTTTAATTTAATTTTAATTTAATTTTAATTTAATTTTAATTTAATTTTAATTTAATTTTAATTTAATTTTAATTTAATTTTAATTTAATTTTAATTTAATTTTAATTTAATTTTAATTTAATTTTAATTTAATTTTAATTTAATTTTAATTTAATTTTAATTTAATTTTAATTTAATTTTAATTTAATTTTAATTTAATTTTAATTTAATTTTAATTTAATTTTAATTTAATTTTAATTTAATTTTAATTTAATTTTAATTTAATTTTAATTTAATTTTAATTTAATTTTAATTTAATTTTAATTTAATTTTAATTTAATTTTAATTTAATTTTAATTTAATTTTAATTTAATTTTAATTTAATTTTAATTTAATTTTAATTTAATTTTAATTTAATTTTAATTTAATTTTAATTTAATTTTAATTTAATTTTAATTTAATTTTAATTTAATTTTAATTTAATTTTAATTTAATTTTAATTTAATTTTAATTTAATTTTAATTTAATTTTAATTTAATTTTAATTTAATTTTAATTTAATTTTAATTTAATTTTAATTTAATTTTAATTTAATTTTAATTTAATTTTAATTTAATTTTAATTTAATTTTAATTTAATTTTAATTTAATTTTAATTTAATTTTAATTTAATTTTAATTTAATTTTAATTTAATTTTAATTTAATTTTAATTTAATTTTAATTTAATTTTAATTTAATTTTAATTTAATTTTAATTTAATTTTAATTTAATTTTAATTTAATTTTAATTTAATTTTAATTTAATTTTAATTTAATTTTAATTTAATTTTAATTTAATTTTAATTTAATTTTAATTTAATTTTAATTTAATTTTAATTTAATTTTAATTTAATTTTAATTTAATTTTAATTTAATTTTAATTTAATTTTAATTTAATTTTAATTTAATTTTAATTTAATTTTAATTTAATTTTAATTTAATTTTAATTTAATTTTAATTTAATTTTAATTTAATTTTAATTTAATTTTAATTTAATTTTAATTTAATTTTAATTTAATTTTAATTTAATTTTAATTTAATTTTAATTTAATTTTAATTTAATTTTAATTTAATTTTAATTTAATTTTAATTTAATTTTAATTTAATTTTAATTTAATTTTAATTTAATTTTAATTTAATTTTAATTTAATTTTAATTTAATTTTAATTTAATTTTAATTTAATTTTAATTTAATTTTAATTTAATTTTAATTTAATTTTAATTTAATTTTAATTTAATTTTAATTTAATTTTAATTTAATTTTAATTTAATTTTAATTTAATTTTAATTTAATTTTAATTTAATTTTAATTTAATTTTAATTTAATTTTAATTTAATTTTAATTTAATTTTAATTTAATTTTAATTTAATTTTAATTTAATTTTAATTTAATTTTAATTTAATTTTAATTTAATTTTAATCTAATTTTAATTTAATAAATATAAAACGAACCGACAGTGATTTTTTTTCGTAGTGAATTGTGCAGCTACTTGGACCTCGGTTGTTCAGATGTTGCCCAGCCTTGATTTCATCACTTCTTGGATGTATGGATATTAAAGCGGCAATCTTATTCATTCATTTTTCTTTTTATAAACCGGGTATTTGAAGTACGGTGTAATTACTTTTTTTTATAATGTTTTTTTTATATTTTGTATCACATAGATATTATAGAATATTATATAGTATATTTGGTATTAACGGGTATTATATTAAATTATGTAATGTTTTATTTGTATATATTTATAACACAGATTTTTTACAATGATTTCACGGGATTTTTTTCAACGTGTTCTTTCGACGGTCACCAATGACGAGTCACTTTGAATAATAACACTTTATGTCTTTTTGTATATAATGTTTTATTTTTAATATATTTTTAAACCTATCTTTTCATCGTATATAAATATATTTACTTATATATTGAATATACATATATTTATTACATACACTTGTTAGTTATATAATTATATCACTTATTTACTTTATTTATTTTATTTTAATGTTTTATTATATTTTATTATTTGATTCTAATATTTTATTTTATTCCCGTGGTTGTTGCGTGATGTGCTGTTCGTGACTCGTTTCTGTAATCTGAGTGATTTCGTGACTATGCAATTTTTCGCAAATATTTTACACCTTAGTACTAAAATAGTACTAGATTGAGAGTGTGTGTTCTTTTTTTGTGGGGTACTACTCGGAGTAGAATTACTCGGAGTAGGTCGCCACAGATGTATGTGTTTGTTTGGTATTCTTATAAATATTCGCATATCATAGCCTCTCATGATTGATCGAGTCGTAAGCTAGCTTGAAAACCAGGATTGTCCTGATTGCTGAGATGTTGTACTCTTTAGGCCCTAGTCCATCAACACTCATCCTTCTGCAGTCCACCAATTCGTTTAGCTTTTCTTCTTTATTTCGGGCAGGAGACACAAAAAAAACTGTATTACGGGCTGAAGCAGAATGTGCCGGACGGCATCAAAAATCAAGGTTTTCAATACTATCCAGACAGTGTTCACTTCATCATAATAATAAGATCGTAAAATGCTATTTCTGATAAGACCTTGATATTTTTAGCGTTGTAAATGGCCTCGTTGACTTGTACGACAATTTTCATCGTAAAGTTGCAATGACCAGATAATGGTCACTGCCTACGAATCTTGCCGAAGACCGATACGATCTCACATCTTGCACAACCCGAACCCACCGTTTTGAAAACAAAACTTGGTCAATTTGGCTGCGGAATGTTTTACGTGGATGTATCGAGGTTTCCGAGTGGGTGTTGAGAAAATCATGTATACATTCCACTTTGGGATCATGAGCGATCGTAAGGTACTTGAGACCAGCAAGTTCCAGCCAATACGATTTAAGAGACTGGTCCGTAATCTTTGGATACCTAAGAGGAGGTTATGTCTTCTGTATACGATTTTATTTATTTTTTTGAGATTTTAAGGGCATTCAACAACGCATTCACGACTCGGATTACAGTCGTGGTGTTATAATATGTTTCGTGCGATGTATCTACGTGACATGCGCGCCATCTCTCCCAAAGCTCAAATTAGAACAATAAAATATAATATTTAATTAAAATTTATAATTTGAAAACAATTATTTTTTTGTATTTTCTAATCAAAAAATACAAAACTATAGAAATCATTGTATCAATTATGTCAATCTCGGAAAGATATTAAAAATTGAGAATTTAATTAAAATTTTGTTCACCATTTTAAAAATTTTTAATTTCAATGGTTTTAGTTTTACAAATGGAAATATGTATATGCAAGTTCTATCTAAAATCTAAATTCGGTATGTACATATATATTTTAATTGATTTTTCAAATTTTTTATTTTCTCATATACATAGATTATTGATTAACCTATCTATAGAGGACAAACATATTTTTTGAAAAATTTCCTATTGTGGTATAACCTAATCGTCCATTTACCTAAAAAATATATCGAAAATTTTTTTAAAATTATAAAAAAATATTTATTTTAAATATTGATTTATCGTTAAAAATTTAGAAAATTATTGACAGGTAGAAATTTTGAAAATGATTATGAAATATGAAAAGATTATCTATCAACCTTGATTTAACAAAAAAATAAAAAAAAATTGTTTCCAAGAAGCACTCCCATGAGCAATATTTTTATAATGCTACCATTTTTGTTATCCTATCACTCAGGCTCGATTGGCCCATTTTAAAATCCCTTAAGAGGAACGCCATCTGTTAATCCTAAAATAAGAATCGTGATCCAAAAGAACACCCAGCAAGATCTTCAAAATTCGTCCATCATAATCCAAGAACGACTGGGATATTTGCTGAACTATTGATTGCAATATGACTTTAGATAGGCAACTAGAGAGAATGTTATCCCTTCTTTTTTGGTGCAGATCAGAGATAATGAAGTCAACCCAAAAGTGGACTCAGGTCTATTTAAAGTGAAGGCTTCATCCAAACGAGCCAATTCGTTTCTTATGATATTAGTTTCTTTGAAACATATGTATTGGAGTTAATTACCTTGAAAGCAGTCTGTCTGCCTCAAAGAACGCAGATACGGCAATTAATGCAATTAATCTCTTTTACAGAAATTTCCACCACGAACACAATGGCGGATCCATCAAGGGTATAGATAAATTTATCTCAGTATTGTTTGTATTCATATCTGTACCGGATTTCATTCGAACAAGAAACCAAAAAATTTTATGGCAAAAAACAGATAGGTTAACCACTATCTCTTTAAAAAAAAATTGCTCGACTTTATGGTTGATAGCAGTAGGAGAGAAAAAGACAAACAAATAAGTGCCATAAAAGCCGGTCAAACCAAACATAATTATGAAACTGATTGCACAGCGCTTATTTTGAGGTGGTGCTGCATGTCTATATCGGATTTCATTCAAATCGGAGACCAAAAGTTATTATGGCAAAATTACACTATAAAAAAACTTAAAATTAAAATTTCTCGACTTTATGGTTAATATCGATTAATATATCCATAATAAAATAGAACCATTGAGAACATTTTAATCGATATCGTTCGTTAAATATTGACAGTTGCAGTAAGGGAGCGCCATAAAACCCGGTAAAAAAAACAAAAAAAAATCATGAAACTGATTGCACAGCGGTTAGTTGATCCCTGTTTTTTCGATCGCAATCTTCTACTTTTGTCAAATATTTCTTCATGGTTCTAGCATGAGATTAGAAAATAGATAACACTTTTTACCGATCCAAACAAACGTCATGTGAATGCAGTGAGTGTAGCAGTTAAAGAAACTTCTACAACGACGCATGGATATGTTGCATCAGAACTTAGCATTGGAATAAAATCTCCAAAATATAATTAAGTATGAATCATTCTTTTAATGCAAGTATTATGCAAAAATTCAAAAAATATTTCAAAAATTGTACAATTCAATCTTCTGTAAGTATAACTCATTCATTAAAATGTATTCTTTGTTACTTATGATCAATGATTATCATGAATAACCCAACTTGCAAGTAAAACAAAGTAAACCTATAAATCTATGCAATGCTATTCATGTTTCATTCCCGTAATATACAAATTATCCAATTTAGGAATAATTTGTACGTTATGTACGAGTATAATAAAAGTAATGCACATTGGCATAGTGAGCCACTCACTAAATGTCAGATTCAATTATTATTTAGAGAAAATAACATAAAGACAGTAGTCCTCTTTGTAGTTAATGCTGAAGTTAAATAAAATAAACTAAAGTTCATAAAATATATGTATAATTATATAAAATATAAAATAATGTCATAAATATAAAATAATGTTTAGTGGTGTAACCTAAGAAATCAAATCCCAATTGTCTAGGTAAATATTGGTTTTTATATTGTTACATTTTTGAATAATGGTTCAATTTTACTTTCAATAATTTTACAATTAATTACCAAATTTAAATATTTTGTATCATAAAAACTGCCTTATAAAATTATAACAGTTGTATCTTAAAAATAGACGGCGTACGGGAACGAATCAGATTCCACTAAACGAATATATAATATATCCAATCGAAGACACAAATGATTGCGATTAAATAATTAAAGATAGTGATGACCAGCTGTTTCATTTCGTAATAGAGGGACCAATGAAAGACCAATGAAGGAAGTACGTTAGTTTATATGAACATTTTTAGTGAACAGTTTAAGTGAACATTTTTTTAAAAATATATATAAATTTATAATAATTATTTAAGTTCTTCAACTAAGGTAAAGTTCAATATTAACGGAAGTTAAACAAGTGAAAATTTCCTGATGTAGGAAATCAAGCATGGTTCAGATGTATACGATCTGTACTTCTAGAAATTGCCACTTTCCAGTTTCCAGCTGCATTCTTTTGTTTTTAATGTCGTAAGCGGTTGGTAAGTGATTGGCGGATAATTAATTTAAAAAAGAAAGAGAAGGAAGTACGTAAGTTTAATAATTTTAAATTTATTATATTCAGTCAAAATATTAAATTATAAATACTTATGTTGTATTTAGTACTATATAGATAAGCTACTGGGGCTTAACATTAGCGGGTTATATATAAGATCGCTGGTCTTAATGTCTATATTTAAAAAGCATACATCTAGATAAAATTTCGACCGTGGAAATAACCGACGTAGATAAGAGGCCAACAGAGACTTAAAATCATCATCAACTACAATGAATGAGAAAGAGGCAATAATAGTGAAAATTCCACTAAAAATAGTGTTAGAATCAGGTATACAGCATTAGTATACGATAAATCATCTTTAAAGGCCGTACTGCAAAACTTCTTGATGACTAAGACTATGAATGAAAAAATATTTCGTTAGTCGTTTTAAGGCTACAGTAGGGGTAAGTTTCACGTTGAACAGAATGACCAGCATGTCGGTGGGAGTGCAAAGAAGACGGCAAAAGTGTTAAAGTAAAAAAGATTTGGCACGATAATTGGAAAGGTAAAAGTCTCAACAGATTTCTGGCTAAACTTTTGGAATGAAAGAAGAAACACGTAAATATTATTCCATACATAATTTTCAATTTTCGTTTAATAATTCAATAATATTTTTAATTTATATGTAGAGTTTTATCCATTACTCACCATTGAGTGACATCTTGATGTCAAATACCAGTAATAGGAAATCATTACAAGAAAATTGCATGAACAAAAAACTATCAGACGACTATTTCCTTAAACTACTGAGCCAGCAAGCACCACATTACCACATTAACAATATTTTGATTTTTTTGTAAGTTTAAATTTTTATTTTATAATTTTTAGAATTCATGTAGTTTCTTTTTAATTCGTGTAATAGTTTTCTTTAATACTGTACTGAGTTAAAAATTATATAAAGATTTCACCCGAAGTTTGATTGGAGTTTGCGCAACCTATTTTGAGCGCTCATTGCTCGCTATTTTGGAGAAATTAAATCTACATCACTAAAAGAAAACAAGGTGTATTACGTACAGCAAAACGCAACGATGAAGTGATTGGGAAATGGAACCATCGGATCTTAGACAGAAGGTAAAATATATTTCATATATTTGTACTCATTATCATTAAATTTTGCATGTTTTATTTAGATACTGAAGATTTCAACATTGCCAGCCAAAAAACTGGTGAACACTTCATAATTTTCTCTGGAATGTTGCAGAATTCGCTAAATGGAAGGAAACGAGCTAACGACTGCATTGATGATACGAGCTAACGACTGCATCAAAAATAAGGAGACCTCAGCTTTAATATTTTAATAATATTATTATTGTGATTAAATATTTTGTAGTTTATACTTTATGTACATAAAGATAAATTGGTGCTTAAAATACATATTTTATTCGTATAGAAATACATAACAAATGCCTTTTAATGTATAGTTCCTCAGTTTTGAAGGAATAATCCATTCCCCATTTTGAACTATTTATCAATTATAAATCATAAGCTGCACCAACATCAGATAAAATATTCCAATAAAATTGGATTAAACATTCCTTATATTCATAAAAAATACTTAATGTTGTGTCACTTGTACAATCTTTGGAGTAAATAATACTTTACTGTACACATTTTATTCCTTTATGAAACAGTTATCTTTCCTAGCTATACGTTATTCATATTTAAATTAGTCAAAAAGTGCCTAAACTAAGCATAAATAATGTTAGAAAAACAATTATATTATAACATATATTATTCCTTAAACGCGATTTTTATTCCTTAGTCAAGTACGGTTGAAAATAGAACATAGTAGTGATATAAATTATGTCCTTATAAGTATGTTTTATACAATTAATTCTCTGAGTGTATATGGTTTTTCTTTATGTCCAATTAACGAGCTCTATCATCTCAGACTGGACCATCTGATTCCATTGGGATCTATTGTTCTTAGCACTACCCATGCCGTACCGAGTTCTTTCTCTCCGACCAGCACCGTTCTCTTCCATGTTTTCCGACTTTATTCTTTCAATGTGAGTTCCATTCCAATGATATTCTTTACTGCTGGTCGATTATTTGGAATATTCGCCCTAGGATTATAATCGCTTATACTTTTATTGTGCTGTTGAGAAGTGAGATCGTCTTGCATTCTCTTAGGTCGTTTTGGTTAGTGATTGTTATTGTTAAGCCGTTTGTCCATTTCTGCGGTATCCTCCTGGTATTCCAGCTTGAAACTAATAGTAGTATAAGAATCCATGCAGTTCTTTCTGCTTGGTGGATAAGTGTAATTTGCTTACTGTTGTCATCTTGGAGTTTATAATCATGTTCATTTGTGAAGTTGTCCTTAAAGTTCCTTTCCATTTATTTCGTTGTTGCGCATGTGCAGTAAGTGGTTGACCAGTTAGATTCTTATTGGTGGAATGTTTGTGAATATTTTTCACTGAGTCTTCATATTCTAGGCATTTTTTATTTGTTCCTATTTTTTGATCTGTGGTTCCTTTTCACTGATTGGAGAAAGATTGAGTAAGAGCATTTCTTTAAATGTATGTATTATTTTTTGTTTGAATGTTTGTTTGAATGTTGCCTTTACCAGTTGCTGGTCGATGTGCACCTCTCATTGTCTTGACACCTTGTAGGGAAGTTAGTAATTTTTTGCTATCTAGTACGTGATCAATTTGAACCTTAATTCTGTCATTTAGTAACGACAAAGATTATGTATATATTTATGTATGAGAACTTCCTGCCTCCTATGAATAGATGGCAGGCCGTATCTTGCAAGTGTTGTTTTACCTAGTGAATTGATAAAATGATAAAAGTGAAGTGAAAACTAGTGACATAGCCCCACCAGTGGCAAGTGGCTAACCTCTGGTCGTTGTTATTTTGATATGTTCGAGCCCGGGCAGTAATCCGGCTACAAACCCAGGAGAGTCCTAGCAATATCTTCAAATATATTTAAATAAAATTACTTATTTTAATTTCACTGTTATAATTCGTCTTTTTATTTTATTTTATAACAAACAATACATCAACAATTAATAAATTAACTAAAATTAAACTCTGTGTCGTCATCAAATCAATACAATAATATAAAAAGGTTATGTTAAACCAACATTTGTTTGTGCCAATAATACAAATCTTGACAATAAATTGGATCAAACTTTATTACAAGACTTGGAACAATTCCCCAAGATGCATATCTAGTAACTTAAACAATAATAATAATAAGAAAACAAAAGACTTTAAGCAAATAAGAAATAAGATTTATTGTTATCGTACGAGTTCTTAATAAATTCAAAGCCCAATTAAAGAATTGCAAAAATAAAATGATATGTTTATTTGTTTTTAATATTTATTTACTATTATTTATAATTATATACCTGTTGTTATTTATATACATACAAATGTTTATAAAATGTTGTACTTAAATTGCATTATTTACAATGAGCTGATTATTGGAGTTTCTGATTGACAGATTTTTTTTATCTGTTATCAAGTTTATGATGTTCCAGATCACCAAACAAATTAGGAAATGCTTTTGTTGCAGACCAATTGTTGTAATCAACTGACTATATCTAATTCAATTCAATCTATTTAGTACAACAAATAGTTTTTAACATGGAGTCAATGGATGGTAGTGGTACGTTTTGGGTGACGACTTAACAAAGATTATGATTGTTGGATTTAACTCACTTGGTATGATTGCGATGGTTTTAAACATTAAGTTTACTAGTAAGTGATTATTAGTAAGTGTAAGGGGCCATAAAGTAAGTATTTACATGTTTTATACAAAGACATGTGCTTAAAAACCAAAACAGAGTGTTGCATTAATAAGTTGAAATTATTGAAATAGTTACGAGACTGAAGGTAACTGAGCAGCGAATATTAGCGTGCTCATAAATATTTCATACAATTCCTAGTAACCATATCAAATTAGGGATTAAAAATGTCAACTGCACCTAAGATTTAGGACATAAGATTAAGGATTGGCACGTTGAACGAGCAGTCACTTGGAAAGCCTGGTGCATTTGATGGCCTTACGTGCATGGAAGAGGATTGGCTGGAATTCGTGTCTCTTCATGAAATTTGATGGCCTCAAAGTAGAGACCTTATCTCCCAAGACTTTATATTGGTACACAGTCGAAATGACTTCGGATTTCTCATTGAGAATCAGTAGACAATCGAATATGTAAGCTTCGATTGCACATAAGATAAGCCAACCTGTTCATCGTCTGTGTACATGATAACAATACTTTTGCATAATCTGATGTGCTCTATACCTGAGCATGATGTCAGATTTTTTTCCCCGCTTCACGCCGCAGCATTTTATTCACTGCGCAATCTGGGCGGTTAAGTCAGATTAGTAATTGGTGGCTTTAATGTTAGAGCTGAAATCAGACCGACTTATTTAAAAATAAAGTCCGTAATCCAGACAAAAATTTGAGACCAATCATCGAAAAGATTTACATACTTTGCAATCGCTCATGACTGATAGTACCTTCTTGCCTCATACATCTCAAACATTCATGGAAACATGGAACAGTTACGTATGAGAAATATCTTCTAAGATTGGCAATATCACTAACGCGTGGTGATAAATGGCCCAACTCGCGGAGTTGAAGAGTGGGTTCTTTTCAATCACGTGATCAGGAATTTAGAATGGCTTTTCCCTGCAAAAGCTAATTGGCAGTGTCTAACCCGATACTCTAGAAACTGATCTAGATGAAAATGCACCTGGGTCTGAGTCCGATTTACGTAGACCTTTTGAACATAGCACCTCACTCCATCTCAGCTTGGTGTACTGTCGTGGAAGATGGATCGGCCAATGAGTTCTGCACTCGAACAGGGCTCAAACATGTGCTAGTTCACATCACCACCGCTCGTAATCGAATTTAAGTAACACCATAGGCCGACGAAGCGCTTGGGAAACTGTCTCAATATGGAAATATTTGGCAATATAAATATTATAGAAATGTACGCCCTCTACTAAGGAAGCTAGAGCTTTGAAGAACAGTTTTATTGCTTAAGGGTTTATGAATAAGATATTGTAGAGCTTAAGATACTGTTTAATATTTTATTTATAACCGCGGTCTGTGTTTTAAAATCACTTCAAATCAATAGTGATCATTGCCCTATTTTTGAATTGAGAGGGGTAAACAAAATGTACTAGTTCGAGAGGTCTATGAAGAAATACTGATCAAGCTCCACAAGAAAATTTTTTCTATTTTACGGAAAATGGTTTGAACAGCACACCCAGGACATATGAGATAAGTGTTTAAATAGGGGAAAAAAATGAGCCACAGGTACATTTTCCATTTTATTGTGATATTTTGGATATTGATTGAAACAATTTACACTAAAGTGTCACGAAACCTTCCCGATAGGGGCAGGAAGTAAAACGGATTTTCACCATCTTATTACAATCGTTGGTGCGTGAATGGATACATCTATGACATCCAGTTGAAGTGCAAAATTCATCTTTTATGTCAGTTGTTATAAGATTGCATGGATCTATGCAATGTGCAGATAATTCTACGTGAATCGGTCCTTTGTCCATACGTCTTTGTCCATAATATAGTAGTAAATATATAGTAGCTCTATCTGAGCCAATAATTTGAATGTCTGAGCTTGGGTTGACTATACTTACTCCTCATTTATCCTCGATAATTTTAATTTTAAGTCAGGTTGCTCTTCACGCTGTTATTGAGGTCCGTCACCGTTAACGATTACATTTTTGTCTGCCGAATCGCTAAATGGTGCGTATAGTGATTAACTCTGACCAGCAACCTAAAATTACCGAAGCCAACGTATTCGATGTTCTTTGATTCCATGTAATGATTGGGTATTTGAAATAAAACCCTAGTTTCATGGATGAAAAGAATAATGTTAGATTTCAAAATACGATTGCTTGAACGAAACGAGGGCTTTTTATTTATTTTTATTTTTTATATATTTTATACTATGCAATTTGTTATGGGGTTCAAGGCTCTCCCAGCTCTTTCGCGGTTCCCTTATTTACGTCCTACTTTACGCTTTAATAATCAAATCGAGGACGTACGACTATAGGTCTGATTTTCGTAGAACCATCTGCGCATTGCATAGTTATAGTACTGACATGGCCTTTAGTACTGACATGGAAGATGGGTCGCGATTCGAACCCGGTACCTCCAGCTCCAACTGCCGCAGCTTTAACCACTGTGCCACCTGAGTGGTTATGTATAACCTTGATAATGGATGAATTTACTCAAACAAGTGATGAGTGGAGAAAACAGAATTCATGTCTCAGAAATCCTCCAGGAAAATGGTTTTCAGTCGTCCAAGAAATTGTTATTGCCTATAGCCACTACAGCCACTACAAATATTCAATAAATGACAAATTGGATATGGAACGATTGATGTGTCTTACAGACTATTTCCAAGTGGTTCAGTAGATTTTAGACGGGACATTTAGCTGTAGAGAATGAGCCGCGATAAAGTCGACCAAAATCTTTCACTACTGATGTTACTGTGGCTCTGATGACTTCCAAAGTGTATGAAGAGCCACGATTGTCACAAAAAATTATTGATGATGAATTGGCATTGAATTCCATTGCTGTATCGCGAATGTCAAATAATCATCTGGGATACACGAAGAAATCTGATCAATAGGTTCGAAGAATTAAATGAGTTCCAAAACGAAGTGTTTGCTTAGTGTTTTGCTTAAGAATCTTGATTCTATATGTACGATCCGTTAACCCTAACAGCAGTCCACAGTATGGAGCGAAAAAAGAGCAAACCCATTCGTAAAAGCTAAGCTACAAAAATCAGCAGCAAGAGCATTGATTCCACTTTACTTCAACCGATGAAATATTGTAGCTGCGCTCTGTCCCGTCAGACGGTAACTCCAAAATAGTATGCCAAAGACTGCTTACCAAAATTTCTCAAAAAGTTTTTGAAAATCTGACAGAAGAGGATTTGCAGCGCTACTTTTTATTGCGATCTCTGGCATCAAAGGAATAGGATCTGCACCATATTGTCCGGATCTAGTATCTTGTGATTTCTAATTTTTTTCAAAAAATAAAATCAATTTGAAAGGAAAGGTCTTTAACCTTTCCTCTTTAACAGCAATGCAGAGATAATTGATTTTAAAATTCAAAAACTAAAATCATTTTTCTGCACTCTGTCAGCGTAGAATCCACTCGTAATTTATCAAGTTATTCTGTTCTCTGCATAAGAGTGGCGTTAATTGCTCTGTTATCTCTCAATTTTTCAGACTTCATCTTTTGGGACTATAATTAATCCGGGTTTTGATATTTGCATACCATGTTCAGACAAACACATCATTGGTCAAAATAAGTGATCATCAAATGGAGTATCTGGTGAGTGCGGAAAGTAGGGTAAAACTTCCCAATTGAATGTTTGAGAATAATTTGGTTGTATCTGGGGATACACAATATAAGGTTTAACCATGGATATTTGACTTAGTTGACGATATTGAATCAAAGACAGGTGGATCCTTCTCTTATAACCAGTGACTTTACAGTGCAAGAAACCCTTTCGCTTATAACTCGGCTTCAATTCAAATGGAACGTAATTGATTTACTTTCGAATCATTCTAAATTATTTAAAACAATGTCAAATTACTTATTGGGCATTACCCAAGTGATTTTTCTGTGTCCAGCAGGAATTTTCATTCAATAATAGTACCAATTGTTTATCTTCGTGTACTTTCGGCCTTCGTTACTTGTCTTATTGATCAAATTCACCTTTCTTTAAGTTTTGAAAATATTCTCGACAACTTATCTCACCATATAGATGCTTATTCTTCTGCACGCATTTCATGCAGACAGCTGCAGATTTCTGCTCAGTAAGGAATATATTTAAATATTGCATAAATGACGTTTAATCGGCTTGAAATATCATATTTAAAGTTTTTTTTATATTTTATACTATGCAATCATTTTTTTGGGGCTCAAGGCTCTCTCAGTTCTTACATGAAGATGTATAGGTCTTGAAGATGTATAGGTCCGATTTTCGTAGAACCATCTGCGCATTGCATAGCTCCATGACAGCCTATAGTACTGACATGGAAGATGGGTCGGCCCATGAATTCTGCATCCAATAGATGTGTTCATTCACACCACCGATAGTAATCAGATGGTGTAAAATCCCTTTTGCATCCTGCCCCTATTGGGATTCAAACCCGGTACCTCTCGTTCCAACTGTCACAGCTTTAACCACTGAGCCACCTGGGTGGAAACGTTTATAACATACTGGTGACATCTTTTGTCAAATATCGAAAACTTTGTTGTATACTCAAAACTTCTGTTGCCATGTCATTACCTATGACGTAATTTTTAATTACTAAAAACCCAGAGGCGTACAGATTTTCAAAAAATAGTATTTCGATCAATTATAATGTAAAATTATTTAAGGATGATTATGGTCTCATAGGATAGGATAATGTTCAATATAATTTAAAACAATTTTAGGATATGGTTTTTTTAAACATGGAAAAATTTTAAGAAAATGCTTTTTGGAAAGTCATTCTCTATAACCTAGTGTGCATTAGAGTCAGTTTAAAGTTCTGTGTGTCTTATTTTTAATATAAGAAATTATTTTGTGTGTTACTCAAATTGGTCGTTTCCATTGACGTACACGATACAGAATGCCTTATTTATTTTCTTTAGGAAAAATCCAGTGGTGTACTGTTAACATAAAATGTGACACTCAAACCAAGTCTAACCTCAAATCAACGTACTTACTTTAGTCAAAGCACCACCCTAATCCATTGCGATGCGACCCCAATAAAACCTTTGTAGTATGTATGTATGATATGAAATGCTGGTCTGTCCTACCAACGTCATTATAACACGAACATAAAAAATATTTAATTAATTGGATTTATGTTTTAAACTTTTACAATTATTCTGTCGTTTTTTATCATAACTGTTATTGTTTAAATATTTAATATTTTTTTAATATTTGGGTTTTCTTTGCTTAAGATTAAATTCAATGCTTATAAATATTTTAATCTTTATAATTATATTATTTATTATTATTTATATTATTTACAAAAAATTTACAAGACACAAGAAATGTAAACTTAATAATTTTTTTAATTTTTAATTATTATTATATTGTTGTTCTATTTTATTTTTATTTTTTAAATTATTATTATGTTTTTTTGTTCATCTTATTATTTATATAAATTCTATATTTGTTTGTCTTTTTGATCTTATTTAATTTAATCTCAAAATATTTATTATTTTACATTAATTTTATTAAATTAAACAAAAAGCTCTTACTTTCAAAATTTTATAATTGTTATAAATAAAATGTTGGTTTGAAATAAATATTATTAATCAGCATATTATTATCAATTATTTTATATTATAATTATATCAATAATTTATTGATTTTTAATTATTTTTGATTTTATTTTAAACTATATAAAACTCTTAAAATATTGTTTGTTGTTGGGTGTTAAGATAAAAATTTATTACTAATTGTCATTTTTAATTAATGTTTTTATATATTATTCTTATTTATATTAAAACTATTAATATTAAATAATTAAAATGTTATTATTAATTTATCATCTTGATATGACAATAATTAGAATAATAAGATATAAATTTGTTATTAAATTAAATTTAAAATTAACTAAGCTTAAACATTTTGAATATATTACTTCAGAGTACGGTTGATTTGCTTGTGCTTCGCCAGGGTATGGATCCTGATCTTGAACTGAATAAAACTTTGGAATATCTGGAAGTAAATGAAAGATATAGTTTATTAAAAGCCAACTAATTTGAGAAATTTATATATTTGAAATTATGAAACTATTGTGGACCAAGATGATTCTCTTCGGTTCGTATCCGGATTATTGACGCCTCAGACACTGATTAAAATATGAAACGATCACAGTTTAGTCAAAATAGTAACTATAATTATTTCACACAATAAATTAAAGATAAGTCGCTTGCCATTGGTTTACCATTGGGGCTTGGTCTGGGGCGTTCACAGCAAAGTAAAAACAGTGCAAAATAATCATCCCACAAATGCAATAAACAGTCACAATAGAAAACTATATAAATCCAAACCCAGTTTCGATTCTCAAACTATCTGTAATTCGTTAGCACTGTTGCAACAAAGGCTCACAACATACATACAAACACAATGCAACATTCAGCAAGTCCGGTTGCATATGCCTGATGAGATGGGTTTGATCTTTTCGATCGCACTAGCATTCATTGATGTAATCGGATCGAAACCAGCCTACCAAACCAACCATTACAGAATACTACAAGATGCCATAAAAATTCCACAGACTGTCTTCAACGGCTGGTTGATTCAGCGCCTGTCAATCAGTGCCACATCGGAGTTCCAAAACTCCCACCAGCGTCACGTTCACAGCTATATTGGCATCATTATCGTATCCTACATGTCACTACAGAATGACTTCACTGATTAAAACACGAAACCTCCTCCAAGACTGTCGTAAAGCACTATATACTCTCTTCTTCCTCACTAGATGTATCTTTTCTTCACCTCCGCTACTAAGGCTCGATTGGCTCATTGTGATATATCATCTCCCAGATGTTCAATCTCGGTCCGGATATCTGTTTATTCTTCGAATGAAGCGATACCTAGAATCGTCAATATAGCCTGATGATTCTCAAATAGAAATCGTGATAGAAAGCTGTTCCGAGCACAGGATGTGCTCAAAAGTATCACAAAAAAGAAACTTCACCAAAACGGGCCGAATTACACGAAACCTCAGTTCGACACCATAGTTATATGTAAGCACACCTTCCTCCATGTTTGGCAGTGCGCATAAGGGCCTAATTGATCGTCTAAAAAAACCTGTCAACCAATCGCTCTAAACAATTAAGTAAAAGAGAGGACAGGCTTCGTATCTTCGATTTAAATTTCGAGGAAGAACGCTCAAGCCGTTTCTTTCTTTTGTCACCACCTTTGCCATCAAGTTTCAATCTGAGAAACTACCCCCAAGTTGATGTGAGAGAAGTGAATTCATTCTGCTATTTTAGAGTTCAATATTTTTATTGTAACCTCACCTCACCTCACCTGTACTCTAGCTAAGGCTTCCTGATTTGTACTTATGTGAGGTTCCATCAGTTTTCTCTAAAATTCCAATCTATAGCTTTCCTTATGGTTCCCCCTTTAAAATTTTTTCTTCTTTGATTTACTGTTTTAGACACCTGTATATTTGTAGGATTCGGCAGTATTCGTCGAGTCAGACATCTAGTCACGTCTCTCTAGTAGTTAGTATGACTTTGTGATTCCACCAATCCAGTTGGTTTATTTAGAGGTTTGGAGCTCACTGTAAATTTGAATGTGTATGTATTGTAATCCGAGAGTTCTTGCTTGTATCTTGTAGTAATCCACTAGACCGGTTTCGATCTGATGATGATGACGTCATTGAATGACTACGTGATCGAAAATATCAAATCCATCTCATCAGGTATATGCAACCGGACTTTGTGCGATTCGTATATATACGTTCAGTCGTGACGCGACAGTACTAGTGAATTACAAAAACTTAACTCGAAATATCGTTTTTATTAATTAGATTGTGGCGTCAGACTAAATTTGCGATTTATTTGGGTTGCTCCGAATACCAAAATTGTTTTAAATTTCTCGGAGCCGTATTTGGAAAATCACCAATCCCATAGTGTAATTTTTTTACGATTTTTATCGTGTCAACAACCTGACCCCATCGGTTTCGATCATGAGCCAGCTCATCATACTTTTGCAAGCACTTCAAAGTTGCCAGATCGCTCAAGCAATTAGAAGATGCCAGATCGCCAACCGAAACGCAGCTCTGCCTTCAAAAACCGTTATACCATTAGGTTCGGATCAGCACACAGAACGTAACCGAGTCAATGTACTCACTGTCGAGTGGCGTAGCTACAAGGGCGCAAACCCCGCGCAGCAGAGGGGCCCGCAACGATAGGGGGCCCGCTGCAACGCGGTCCCGTGGTCTTTGTTATTGTGATCCGAAATTTGATACTAGATGTAATTAGTTGTTTATGCGTTATAATACATCATGGACAGATATGTCTTTTAATCACTTCAAAATTAGTGATTTTGACATTAAGGACAAAGAGCATCCTGGTCAGCTGAAAAAATTTTAAGCTGAAGAATTGGAGGCATTACTCGATCAAGATTCATGTCAAACGCAAGAAGAACTTGCAGAATCATTGGAAGTTGATCAAGCAACAATTTCCAGACGTTTGAAAGCCTTGGTATTCATCCAAAAAAGATGGGAAATTGGGTGACATACGAGTTGAAGCCAAGAGACGTATATGGAAAGACGATTTTGCATGTTCGAAATGCTGCTCGAGCGCCACAAAAAGATGTTGTTTTTGCATCGTATTGTCACTGGCGATGAAAAATGGATCCATTACGATAATCTCAAGCGCAAAAAAGCGTATCTCAAGAAAGACGAGGCAGGTCCATCGACACTGAAGTCGAATATTCAAGGGGCCAAGGTTATGCTGTGCATATGATGTGATCCACTATGAGCGGTTACCAAGTGGCCAAGCCATCAATCCCCAACTCTATCGTCAAAAATTGATTCGATTAAAGCAGAAAATTCAGGCAGAACGGCTCTCACGTATGCGATCAGATATTAATCAACTATTTTCCACCACGATAACGCTCGGCCACACATTGCGGTGCCGGTCAAAAATTACGAGAATAACGGATGGGAAATTCTGCCTCACCCTCGTTATAGCCCAGACCTTGCTCCTTCCGACTACACCTATTTCGATTCATGCAGAATGCCCTAGCAAGAATACGCTTCACTTCAAGGTATCGAAAATTGGCTCGATTCGTTTTGGACCGCGAAGCCGTCGCAATTTATCTGGGATGGAATCCATAAATTACCAGAAAGATGGAAAAATGTTGTGGGTACAATGGGCAATACTTTGGATAAAAAATCTTGCGACATTTTTCCACAATAAAGACTCAAATTTAAAAAAAAAAATCCGGTTTTTAATGCATACCTAATAGCTTCCAGTATTTCATGTTTATTATTGTTTCTTACGTTACCTGTAACTGTCGCAACAGTGGAACGATCTTTTTCTAAATTGACTTTTATTACTCTGGAGGGAAAGATATGCGAGGAGGATAGTCTAAGGGCCTACATTAAGTTTTGCGGGGAGGCCAAAAATTTGTAGTTACGCCACTGTCACTGTCCTTTAATTTTATGCACGATATCAGGAATTATGATTAAAACAAACATCAACGGCGCGTGTTGGGCCATATATCACACAATTAAATTTTCTCTCTTATATAAGAAACCATCTTTCTTACTTATCCGTCAAGGTCTAATTCTCACGTCCATATATGAGAAACGATCTGATCAACACTCTTTTCATTTTTAAATTATTTTAAGATATTTTGATTTCAGAAGTCGACGTTAAGAATACCAAGTTCGACTGCCAGCGGAAAGGCGAACCTTGATATCCTCTCCCAAACTATTATCGTGAGTAATGAGAGATCCAAGATACTTGAATCTCATTACTCCATCAAACGTGTGGTTTTCACTACTGAAATCAATTGCGTCTTGGTCTCGAAAACCAGAGATCAGATATTTGGTTTTGGAGTCGTTAATTTTGAGACCAACGGAAGATGAGCACTGTTCCAGTGAATCAAGTATCTCTTTCACTTTGTTGCCATTAAGCCAATCACACAGATATCATTTGCATAAGCAATTATTCCAGTGCATATCATAGCCACTCTCGATTGATTATGTCATAAGCTTGCTGGAAATGTAGAAATAACTGATGGATATTCCGAGATGTTTCATAGTACTTGGAGCTTTTAAGCTTCTTTTTCCAAAAACCGTATAATATAGTCCACGCATTTCAAACGATCGTTTTATAACCATTATTCAAAAAGATAGTGGTCATAACGTGACCATTTTCCATTCGTCAGGCATAGCTTCACCTTTGCCATATTAAATATGACCGAAAAGTCAGTTCCTCAAAGTTATCCCTCCAATTATCAAGAACTTTGAGTTACACATAGATTGGATCCTCAATGGACGTCTTTGCTATCTGTATTTCATGCTTTTCAAATACAGCTTTGGATACAATTCGGTTAGCTGTCCACCTAGCAAGAACTGCATTATGACACCGTGCAAGTATACTCAGTTCGTTGCTCAATAGCAAGACGTCACTAGTTGACGGTGTACTGGACAGCATTGACAATCAAGGTTTTCAGTACTTCCTATTGTATTTCCCTGAATACAGGAAAATGCTTTTACTGCCAAGATCTTGATATTTTCGATGCACTTTTTATTTATCAGTACTTCAGTTCAGACCTTTATTAATACATAAGTTATTCTAATTTCTGCCAATTCTATAGCATTTAAGTCACCAATCATCAATCTGACATCGTTCAGGTATATAGAGCCCATAAAACTATCCAAATTATTGGAAAATGAGTCTTTATCATGGGGTTGACTTACAACAGTGCGCTTGTAAACAGATTATTGACAGGTTGGCTAAACTCATGTGTTATCGAAGCTTGCACATTCGATTGATGATTGCTTGGAAGTATATAACACAGCCTTTTCTACCTGTGATCCAATAAAAAATCCAACTCCAAAAGCTAAAGGTTTAGGTTTATTCAGCTTCAGGTTTATTTTTAGACGTCACGAAAGCTGTTGAAACTGCATAATTACATTTTTCTTGATGATTATCCAAATCGGAACAGCACACGGCTCTGCACTCGATTTTAGTCATTATATTAAGCATTTGTTGAATCATCATTGAAATATGGGTTATCTGTTTATGGTGTGGTGCTTACTACAGTACCAATCGGTATATTACGCGGACAAAGTGCAAAGTCTGGTAAAATTGTAACCGAGGGAGCCACAATCGCAAATCTCACACGTCACGTGTAAATAACATCTATCAACTAGACTAAATTAAAATTTTCTCAATAAATATGGTTCACAAGTGACTCATTGATTTTGGTTGTGGTCGTACAAGCACCACTGATGCTGAACATTCAGGATGTCAAAATAAAATCATCACACCAAAAATGGTTCATAAAATCCATGAAACAATATTGCAAGAACGCAGAGTGGAAGTGCCCGCGAGAGAGTTGAGATAGCAGACATCTCAGATGAACGTGTGCGTAAAAAATTACACAAACAGTTGAATATGAAAAAGTTATCCCCGCGTTGGGTGCCGCCCTTCAGGTTTGGCGATGTTGAAATGAAACAAAAAGTAGACTTTGCGTCGTTTCATAACTGTGGATGAAACATGGATCCATCACTACACACCAGAGACCAAAAATAGTCTAAACAGTGAATTTCGGCGAAACTACACTGAAGAACGCTTAGGCATTTCTATCGGGCAACACGGTCAGGAACACAGTTGTTTGGGATGCACGTGACATAATCCACACCGATTACCTTCAAAAGGGGGAACAGTCAACGACGGATATAACTGCAACTTATTGAACCGTTTTAACGACCGCACTTGGTGAAGAAGAGAGAATAAAGTTCTCTTTCATCAAGATAATGGGTGCACACGTGTGTAGTTGCCATGACCAAAATCCATGAGTTAAGATTCGAATTGCTTTCTCATCCGGCATACTCTCCAGACTTAGCTCCCTGTGACTATTTCCTGTTTCTGAACTTGAAGAAATGGAAAGAGATGGATTCAGTGGAAAGAGATTTGGCTCTAATGAAGAGCCTATCGATGCAACAATTTCTAATGATTGGAGAAATCGTGTTATGAGAGAGGGATCGGAAATACGAAAAACTTTGGACTAAGTGTATCGAGCTAAAACGCGACTAAGAGATTCGGATCTAATAAAGACACCATCGATGCAACAAACGCTTATTTTGAAAGGTTGAGACATCGTGTTATTCGGAAAGGATCGGAAAATTTGGAAAACGTTGGACTAAGGGTCTCTAGCTAACGTGAGAGATTCGGCTCTAATAAGGAGACCACCGATGCCACAAACGCCTATTTTGAAGGGTTGGAGAAATCGTGTTGTTCGGAAGGGATCGGAAAATTGAAAAACCGTTGGACCAAGTGTATCGAACTGAAAAGCAACTAAGAGATTCGGTTTTAATGAAGAGACCATCGATGCAACAATTTGAAGAGTTGGAGAAATCTTGTTATTCGGAAGTGATCGAAAAATTGGAAACAGGTTGCAATAAGTGTATCGAGCTAACAGGTGATTAAGAGATTCGGCTGTAATGAAGAGACCATCGATGCCACAAACGCCTATTTTGAAGGGTTGGAGAAATCGTGTTATTCGGAAGTGATCGGAAAATTGGAAAAACGTTGGACTAAGTGTATCGAGCTAACAGGCGTCTAAGAAATTCGGCTTTTATGAGGAGACCATCGGTGCAACAAAAGCTTTTTTGAAGGGTTGGAGACATCGTATTATTAAGAAGGGATCGAAAAATTGGAAAAACTTTGGACTAAGTGTATCGAGCTAAACGGCGACAAAGTTGAAAAATAAATGTTTTTTGGCCGAAAATATAAATCCTTGTTCATTTTTACCAGACTTCTCACTCCACCCTCATATCTCAACCTCATTTTTGTAATTATGTGCACTCCCCAATTAACTAAAGTAGTGTCTCTCTTTAGAAATAGTCATACACAAACGTAAATGAATTAAAACTTTGAAATGTTAATTTATATCTCAACAGCAATCTACATATGTTGAAGGAAAGATAAAACAGAATAATCCTTTTGTAACTCTTTAGCAGGTTCTTTATTCTTGTTCATACAGCTTAAAGAATTGTTCTGCATTTAACATTTGTGAACAAAACTGTGTAAAACAATACGAGATCGACACAAAGTATTGTATATCTCCCTAAGAGCTCCGTTTAAATGTTATTAGTAGTTGATTATCTTCCTTACGTTTATTCACCATCTTTAAACATCTTATAACAATTGAAAAAAAGAAAAAAAAAATTAATAAACTACATTTTAGCCATTGTGATTTTATATACCATTCGTCGTCGTTATTCCGTTTAACAATGCAAAACCCACCTTCCATTATTCCATACGAAATAATGTACATACCTATTACGACTCTTTGTTACGAGCGACAATCGTAACTATTATATATGTGTATATCCCACAGTCGTCAGTATATCTACACACACACACATATATACACACATACATAAACAAGAGAAAATGGCTTTTAGGAAGGATATTAAACAGAATATCAAAGAGCTTCTAGTTTATGTACAAAAACAAAAAAAAAACTAAAGGTAAACAGTCAAGTTACATCGTACTCGTATGATTGATGTACATTTCGAAATGCATCTCGCAGTGAATTGAAACGGTTGGTACATCAAAAAAAAAAAAGCAAAATCTCTCGGTTTTGTGTACCATCAACATCGGAATAAAAAACCTGGCATAACAAACAAATTATTCAAACATGAGTGATATTTTTCAGTGGTTCTTCCTGCTGTTTCGTTACGAGTTCATAAAGCTTAATAAATTTTGTTGTTGTTGTTGCATCTTGATATAATTACCTGTGGTTGTTGTTTCAGTTGTATGTTGTTCGACTGTTGTTGTATGAGTTGTTGTTGTAACTGGGGAAAAAAAATGAAAATTTATGCATAATAATAGAGGAAAATGGAAAAAATTAATTTTTTTTTATGTGTTTTCCTTACCTTTGGTTGTTGTTATCCTAATGGTCGTTGTTGATGGTGTTGTTGTTGTGGTTGTTGTTGGTGTTTTAATTTCATAAATTCTAATTGTTTTATTTGTTCGTCCTAATGAATTTGTTGATATGCAAGTATATGTCCCTAAGTCTGTCTTTGAAAAATTTCTTATTGTCAGTAGCATTTTTGTTTCATATATTGATATTCGATCTTCGACGATTTTATGTTTTTTCCTGAAAAGAAACAGAAAAAAAAATTTGATTAGAACTTGTAACCTCATTAAAACGCATCCCCAGGTGTGGGATAGGGCCAATACTCGCTGGAAAACACCAGAGAGTGGGATGAAAATAAAATACTGTGGCGACCAGAGCAAATCAAACAAATCGCAAATTAGCTCACGCCACATGCAACTAAACTAACATTGATATTGTATTGATTTCAAGTTCATAAGATAAATTAAACCTTTATCAATTTTATTATGATTAATTGTCAATATTATACTTAGTACTATTACTTATATGGTTGTCATACAGTTGAGGTTTGTGAACAGAATGAACAGAATGAGAGAACATTACAAAAGCATAAGTATTTATACAATTGTAAATATTAATAGATGGAGTTAATTACTACACCCATAGAAATCCGAAAGTATGTATTGTACATGTTTAAGGAACACTATAAGTGGAACACATTTACTCTGTGATTTATTCCAGAATAGACATATTTTATTCCATATAATGTTTTAATACATTGTTTTGGAATGAATAATTCAAAAATATGGTTAAATAATCCAAATATGGTTAAAGTCATCCAAATGTGACGCCTAGATGTCAGCAGTATATAATTTTTACACGTGACATCTTTTCAAATGACATAAGCCATTTTGTTTTATTAGAAGGTAGTACAGTTTTAACCATGGATGGGTACACATTGCAACAACGCGTTTACATCATTAAAACTTATTATGAAAATGGGCGTTCTTTGAAAAATACCCATCGCAAAATTCGTGATTTTTTTGGTGTAAATAATCGGCCAAATCAATCTTCAATTCAAAGATTAGTGAAAAAATTCGATGAAACTGGTTGTGTTACTGATAAACCAAAAAGTGGAAGACCAAAAACTGTACGCACAAATGAAAATATTGCTGCTGTTAGTGAAAATGTAGAAAATGAACCGACAACATCAATTTCGCGTCGTTCGCAAGAATTGGGCATATCTTATGGCTCCTTATGGAGGATTTTGCATAAAGATTTGCATTTACACGCTTACAAAATTCAATTAACCCAGAAATTGAAAGAAAGAGACCATTTACAACGTCGTAATTTCGCTAGTTGGATTATTGAACAACGAACGACAGATCCATTGTTTTCAAGCAAAATTTTATTTAGTGATGAAGCTCATTTCACAATGGATGGATTCGTCAATAAGCAAAATTGTCGTATCTGGTGATGAAAATCCTCGTGTTATTCATGAAAAATCTCTACACCCACCAAAAGTTACTGTTGGGTGTGCATTTTGGGCAAATGGAATCATTGGGCCATTCTTTTTCGAAAATGATGCTGGAAATGCTGTTACTGTGAATGTTGAGCGATACCAATCCATGTTGAGAGACTTTTTATGAATACAGTTGAGTCATATTGATGTGTCTGACGTCTATTTCCAGCAAGACGGTGCTACATGTCACACAACTCGACAAAACATTACGTTTTTGCAATCAAAATTTCCTCAACGTGTAGTTTCACGAAATTCAGATTTCAATTGGCCTCCAAGGTCGTGTGATCTAACACCATTAGATTTTTTTTTTGTGGGGTTTTTTGAAAAAACGAGTGTATGCTAACAAGCCACAAACAATTAATGATACAAAGAACAACATTCAAGTTGCAATTCGTGAAATAACACCAGCAACATGTCGGAAAGTCATTGAAAATTTCGATATTCGGATTGATGCCTGCAGACGCAGTCGTGGTGGACACTTGAATGATATTCTATTCCACGTATAATTGTAATGGATCATACTTTTAATAAAAAAAAACAGCTTGAAAAAATTGCAAATAGTTTGTGTTTTATTTAAAAGAAACATGTAGGCGCGTTTTTTGGATGACCCTTTACCAATTTGAATAAACGTAGTTTAAAAAAACGTATTGTTCCATTTAGGAACCATTTATTAAATTAACAGGAATACTTATTCTTAATATTAGTATTTTTTGTACTATTTTGATAACTGTAAAGATAACCAAAAAACGAATAAAAATTAACAGATGATTCGAATTGCAAATATGAGGTACGAAAAACTATTAAACATAAAATTATATATATATATATATATATATATATATATATATATATATATATATATATATATATATATATATATATATATATGTACATATATATATATATATATATATATATATATATATATATATATATATATATATATATATATATATATATATATATATATATATATATATATATATATATACCATATACACTCGTATAAGTAAATATACGCATTTATTCATGTTTTGAATTTTTTGTGGAAGCATTCTTTTGAAATAAATATGTTCTCCCGTAAAATTGGATATTTCATGCCATAAAATGGGATGATAATATGAAGATAAATCGACTTCACACGAAAAGTATGCATTTTTAATATAAAATTAATAAACTTTCTTTGCGATTTTATAAATACATTTCTTAATTTGTAAAATTGCAAAAGGAAAATTTCGGAAATATCTACTAAAATTATTTATTGCTTTTTGTAAAAAGGCTCTACTTTATCATGTGTTGATTGTGGCGGAAGTTGAAAAGTAAGTAACGAAGATATACGAGTAACTTCAAGTGCCATCACGTGTAGAAATATACTGAAATTGTTTGCATTAAAATTTTCAAGATCAATATCAAATTTTGTTTCAGAATCAAATGTAATATATATGTGTTTAATTATAAATGTTGATTTATTGATAAGTATAAAAATATGAATTCTATTCATAGTTAAATTGTCAAAAATATCAAAGTTGAACTCGAAAAAACTGCAACGCCAATGTGAAAAAACGTTTGATTTCGGGATATTTAATACTCACTACCGTTTCCGTTCGAGTTTGATCTTTATTTTATTAAATGTGGTTGTAATAAACAGACGTGGGTTTATAACTTTAAACAGTGTTAAAAACTAATTACTTAAATAACAGGTGGGTATAATAATTAGTTACAAATTTTAACAATAAAAATAATTTGTTTAGAAAGTATTGTGTACTTGTGATTTTGTTTGTTTTGTGTATAGTAAATTAGTAAGTGATATTAAAATAATTACAATTATCATCATTTTATTTCTAAATTTTGGTGTGAAACCGCATAAATCGCCAATAATAATTTATTTGATTAAAAAGTGACTATTTGTTATAAATTAAAGAACTGTATATATAAATATAAACGCACATATAAAGTGGACATACTCGTACATGGTATGATATTTTTAGTTACCCAATCGTGTATGAAAAATGTATAGTATAATTGGTTTGTTATATGTGCGTATATATAAAGTATAAGTAATAGGTATAAAGTTTCCATCAATTATTTGGAATCCATAATACGTGCAGTGGAATTCCGTATTCCAAATATTAGACATATAATACCTGATATCGGAATGATATTATACTTTTAATGGAATCTTAAATACCTGTTTTGTTAAGTTATGATAATATTTGGAACGATTTGTCCCAAAAATAAGGAATAAATCATACAATTAATGGAATACAACGTGAAATAATTTTAAGAACTACTTGAGTATTGGTATAATATTAATCCAAACCTAGATTAATATTATACCAGTACAACAGTATACATATATATAGTGTACTTTTTGTGGTATGTGCATTGTGCATTTATATTCAAATATATACATTAAATATTAATATATAATATATATATATATATATATATATATATATATATATATATATATATATATATATATATATATATATATATATATATAATTATTTCTAATTTTTATATTTTATAAATGTTTAATGATATTTGATTTGTTTTAATAGAATTTAATTGTCCTTAGACTAACTGCTTCTACTTTTGCATAACTTGTTCGCAGGATTTGATCAAAATAATAAAAATCGTTGAGGAACAGTTCCTTACATCGAATGATCAAGTAAAAATAAAAAAAAATGGTAAAAACCCACCAGACATCTCCGTTTTTAATGTTTGACGCTTTACTGGATTGTAAGTATGATCAAAAGCCAATAACCTAAAATTTGTGTTAAAAATGATAAATTTTCTTATGTTTTTTGATAGTAATTGCAGAAATTGAAGATAAACATTGACTTCGGCTTCGCTCAGCTTCTTGAGAGATAGTGGAAATAAAGTGGAGAGCAGTAAGTGTGAAGAAAAAACTAGGTTCACTTAACATGAACAACATTAATACCAGTTTCATTGATAAGACTTGTAAGTATATTTAGTTATATACAAAACACAAAATATTTTTAAATTACTTTTTCTTAAATTCAGTGTAAAATATGTATGCTAGTAATTATTTTTATTGTTAGTCATTGTTTATTTAATGAAATTGTAACACATATCATTTTCATGCCCATGAGTTTGTAGAAGAAGCAACCCACCGTATTATAAATATATAGTAGTCCCATAGGCTCTTAACATTATGTAGAAACAAGAACTGATGGTTTGGTTTCTTTTAAAATACCTATCAATTGTGATTTAATTGTTAAATTATTTAAAACAGTAATTTTATGCATTTAAGAACAAATTTCAAGTATTAGACATTTACAACATTTTTAATTGGTGCATTATATACTTATATACTTGATCAGCAAAATTGCAACAGTATTTTGAAAATTGTTCTTATTAAACTCATATTTTTTTTAGACTCACATTAGTTACTTTCATTTTTTGATAATTTAAACATTTAAAATATAAAAGTCTTGTTGTTTATATGCTTAAAATATTTTTAGTTTAGAATTAAAATATCGAATCGAAAGCTAGATTTGATTATTTATCTAAATATTTTTTATGGGATTGAAACTTATATAATTTTATTTAAGTTTTAGTTGAATATTAAGATTTTTTAGTTGAAAATGTAATTTTGTTTCAAGTTTGATTCTAGCTTTACTGCTATCACCATTAAATATTTTCATTTCATAAGTTCCAATAAGTCTTTTAAATATGTTTAAGAAAATGGTGGTTAGTTATTAAGTAATCGTAGTTCTTTTAAATGGTATTTATCTGTAAGATACAGAAGAATGTTATTCAAAACCAAATATTACAGTCATAAATATGTTTAAAAAACCTAAATATAAATTAAGTATACTATTTGTAATTATGTACTTGTTGAAACACTTATAAGTAAAGTAAAATATTGAATCGCATCATAATATAAAATACAAAATATTATATGTATTATATTGTATATTCTTTGTAACTGATAATAGATTCATAATAAATAAATATGTTTAATTATAATTTAAATTATATTTCATGTTATCATTTTGTATAAACTATATTTGAAATTGATCAATAAATTATTTAAAAAACGAATTTTGTTTTAAATTTTTTATGTGCTTTTTAACAGCAATATAACTCATTACAATTGTAATTTTTGTCACTTGCTGTTAAACGCCAATCGTTCAAGTTGAGGATTATTATCTGAGATGAAACTTCATCATGTATTCCATATATGGAATAATATTCAACCAATAATTTGATATAAAATGTGTTGTCACTTGAACGATATCAATCAATAATTATAAGACGTATTATGCCAGTAATAGGTATAAAGTTTCCATTAAATATTTGGAATCCATAATACGTGTAGTGGAATTCCGTAATCCAAATAATAGACATATAATACCTGATATCGGAATGATATTATACTTTTAATGGAATCTTAAATACATTTTTTTGTTAGTTTATGATAATAATTGGGACGATTTGTCCCAAAAATATGGAATAAATCATACAATTAATAGAATACAACGTGAAATAACTTTTAAAATCATTCCAAACCTGGATTAATATTATACCAGTACTACAGTATATAGTGTACTTCTTCTGGAATATCAGAATCCAAAAATTGGACGTTTAGTGCCAACTGTTTGAATGAATTTATGCTCATAATGGGACTCTAAGTACAAACTTGTTTAACAAGTTATTCAACGAAATGTATGCAATATGATTATATTTTGAATACTTTAATACTTTAATTGGAATAATTCAAACACTTTGTTATTGCACGAACTATACAATTTTGTAAGTAAATTGGATAATTTGTACAAACGAATGAATTAGCTCGAATTAGTGCAAAGATTTTGTATAAAATATTCTACTTTTTGAACAATTAATCCAATCATTTCTCTGGGTGTACTAATTGCATTAAACGCAATCATTAATTTAGGGAAATTTCTAATAAGAAATGGTTACCTGTCATTCACCAAAGTAAATAAACACGTAAATATTTATATTTCTTGATACAATGTTTAACTTAACTAATTTCAGTGTAACGTTTTACTTAACTAATTGTAATATTACCATCACCGTAAACATAAGATAAGTGCATTTAAACTTAAATATAAATGTAAGGAATCTTAATTATTATTTTAATATTTTAGGTTTTGTTATATCCAGATTGATAACCTTGAACTTGGTTTGAATAAATTTCATTCAAGGCTATAACATATAGCGTAAACAGTGTTATAGAACATTTCGGCCCCCTTGAATCGATTGATTCAATGGTCAATCTCGTTGTCGATTGGTAGTTTACAAATTTTATGGATTGGTCTCTGAATAATACTACCAGTGCCTACTTTTACTGTGACTACTCGTACCTTGCCGTCTTGTCCAGGGCGTGTTTTGATGACTCTTGCGAGTGCCCATTGTGTTGAAGGTAGGTTTTCATTCAAAATAACTACGATGTCATCCACTGCAATGTTTTGTTTGGTGCCACTTTCGACGTGTTTGTAAAATCGATAAATATTTTCTATTCCAACGTTTCCAGAAGTGTTGTTTTATTTGCTTAATGACGTGCCATCGAGAATTTGATGATTGCTTTTGCTTCATGCCATCTTGATCAGGAATATCAGTAAGTGATCTACCAATTAGGAAATGCGCTGGTGTAAGAACATCAATGTTTTCGTCTGAGCTGCTACAGATTGGTCTAGAGTTCATCATTGCTTCAATTTCGGCCATAAGTGTGGAAAACTCTTCAAGCGTTGGAATTGTTTCTCCAATGGTTTTCTTTAAAGCAATTTTTGCTACCTTTATGGCAGCTTCCCATATACCACCCATGTGTGATGCTGCTGGAGGATTAAAATGCCTCTTCGTCTGGTGCTGTGAACTTTGAATGGACCACAATAATCGATGCCGACATTGTTGAATGGATGCGTATAAACCACTCTGGCTTCAGGTAGGTTGCCCATAATCTGCGATTCACGTTTTAGATTTTGTTTAAAGCAGGATACACATTTATGTACGATAGTTTTGGCTAATCGTTTAGCTCCTAATATCCAATATCTTCTGCGCATGGCATTGACGAGGAACCCAACTCCGGCGTGGATATGTAATTGATGTATATCATATGCTATAGCTGTAGGTAGATGCCCTAGATTGAATAATATAGTTGGATGTTTTACTGAGAAGGAAGCAAGTGACTTTTGAATGCGACCCCCAACTCTTATTATTCCATGTTCATCCTTGAATGGGTTTAACTTTCTTAATTTAGTTGTCTTTGGAAGAGGTTTACCCTTGGAAATTTGTTTGATTTCCTCTGGGAACTGAATGCCTTGTATTTGCTTTACAATGAAGAACTCGGCGTTAATAAGTTCGTCTCTTACGATGTTACCTTGTCTTCGATCAGTTTTAGTTCTTTTGATATTAGATGTGAAGCGCAGAATCATTGCAAGGATCTTTGTTGTTTTCTGGGAGCTGTGGTACCTTACAATGAATTCTTCGATCCATGATGTTGTTGTGATAGTATTCATCGACGTCATTGTTTCTCTCTGCTCATGGTTGGTTGCGTTCTTATTTTTCTCCGGCTGTTGAGGCCATTCTCTAATTTGCGTCAACCAATGTGGTCCATGCCACCATAAACTATTTTCGATTAGATCTGTTAATGTAGTACCTCTGGATGCGAGGTCAGCTCGATTTTCAGCACATGTTTCCATGTTGCACATGTTGCCCTCAGCACATGTTTCCATAGATTGCTGGGATAATTTTCAATAATCTCGCTGGTCCTGTTGGCCACAAAAGTTGACCAACGCCTTGGTTGAGCGGATAGTCAATCTAACACGATTTTAGAATCAGTCCATAAGGTCCGATTAATCACTGACAACTGTAATGACCCAATAATGCTGGCCATTGACTGCGATAGTAGTACGGCACCCATCAATTCTAATCGCGGTAGGCTCTTCTGTTTTAATGGAGCTACTCTGGTTTTCGCCGCTATGAGAATGGACCTTCGTTCGTCATTTGCCTGCGTGATTGCATAAACCACTGCACCGTATGCTTTCTCGCTGTCATCGCTGAAACCATGCAGAGATATCGTATTTCTAGTGCCTAGCCATCTTGGAACTGTTACTTTGTCGATATTTTTTAGTTCTTCTCTAAGTATTGTCCATGACTGAAGAATTTCTTTTGGTAATTCATCATCCCATGAGATATTTTGGAGCCAAAGACTTTGTAATAATATCTTGACTCTAATGGTCAAAGGTGAAATCCATCCAAGCGGATCAAACGTTTTGCTAGCCTCAGATAATAATGTTCGTTTTGATGATATATTACATTGACTTAGCTGGCAACTAAAATTGAATGAATCCTGAGTTGGTTCCCATGTAAGCCCTAGCACCTTGATGGACATATTATCATCGATAATTGCTTTTTCTTTATTGGTCTCATTTTGTTGAAAGAACGATTTTAATGACGTATCATTGGAGAGTAATTTTCTCAGGTTGAAGCCGTAGTTGCTTAGTACTTCCTTAATATTCTCTGTTAATGTTAACAATTCTTCTTCGGTATTGGCTCCCGTCATTAAATCGTCTACGTAGAAATCGCGCAGGATTACTCGTGCTGCTAATGGTGATGTACTTAGATTTATGTGACCGACTTCTTGTAAACTTCTTGTAGCGAGAAATGGCGCCGATGTAGTACCATACGTTAAAGTATTTAATTGGAATCTTTGCACTGGTAGACTGGGATCATCTCTCCATAATATGTTTTGGTACTGTCTGTCGGTTTCTGTTACCCATACTTGCCGGTACATTTTCTCAATGTCACCGGTGAAAGCAGATTTATGTTGTCTGAAACGCGTTAAAATTTGCATAAGGGTATCTTGAATTGTTGGTCCAGCCATGAGTACGTCATTTAACGCTAGACCATTTGCGGATTTTGCTGACCCACCGAAAACTACTCGTAATCTTGTAGTAGAACTTGCCTCACGCAGTACACCGTGATGCGGAAGATAGTACGCTGATTTTAAAACTGAGTTAAGTTCGAGCTAAGTTCTTGTAATTCACTAGTACACGACCGAAAGTATATATACGAATCGCACAGTATAAACATCAAGTCCGGTAGCATATGCCTGATGACATGGATTTGATCTTTTCGATCACTCAGTCATTCAATGACGTCATCATCAGATCAAAACCGGTGAACAAGCAACAACTCGGAACAAGCAACCTAGCGGACAAGCAACAACTCGGAAGTACAACAACACATTCAAGCTTATACGCTATACTTCCCATGATCGAACAATACCTATATTATTGCAATGAGGAACTACAAATTGTAGTGATATCCGAGAAAGAATTACCAGTAGTGGCATTAATAAAAAAAAAAATTTATTTTAAGGTTCTTAAGAGACTTAACTATCGAAACGCAAAGCCTTTTGTAAGCTAGCTTTAATTATATAATAGTTTTACCCGCAAATCTCATTAGATACCAAACCTAAAGAGATCGGAGACCGTTTCCAATTTTTTTTTGACGGCTTTTATGGCCCGTACTGTGTCAATAATCTGACATCATCGGTTTCGATCACGAGCCAGCTCTTTATACTATTGCAAGCAATTAGAAAGTGCCGTCGTAAATGACAGCGACCTTTTCGCCTACCGAAAGACGGCTCTCCCTTCAACGGTCGCCGTATCATTCTGTTCGGATCAGCACGCAAAACGTGACCGAGCCAGCGTAATCACAGTCCTTTCGATTCTATGCATGATATCATATTTGAATTAAATTCCTGATATCGTGTTTGAAAAGAAGTTGATGTAGCATCAACGTCGCGTTTTATATCACAAACATGATTCTTCTATAGATTGTTAGAAGGCATCTTTCGAACTCAGCCATCAAGGTCCAAATCTCACATCCATACATGACAATATGAGAAATCTAAGATACTTCAGCCTCTTCACTCTTTCCTACTACCGTTTCTAAATGTCACCTTTATCCAGAGTTTTCAAGTATGAACTTAATTCGCACCCGAAGTAATCCTACAGTCAAACAGACGTACTCATCTCGAGCATCCAACTTAGAGATATCCATGAAAAGTTTCAGAAATAAAATTAGTTCGAGTGTCCTATCTAAAACGTTTTGCATTGACCTGCTGCAGGTAGCCTTCTATTTAGGAAAGATGTTCAGAATAGGTGTAACATATCGCTTAAAATAATACAGTTAAATGTCTGCACCGTCTCCTCTATTTTACTGTATGTTACTTTAGAAATAACTCCTCCATCACTCACTAACTAAATCCATAAGTATATGGCTCCGTATATGACAGAGTAAACCTAACAGCTTCGATTTCAAACCTTATTTCTTCCAACGACGCTCTTATATGTACCAGGCTATATAAAGAGGCCTAACCTTATTGTCCTAAATTCTGCCCAGAAATGTTTTCTTATCAGTAAAGTTGTATAGTGCCGTTCAATGTTATAGGGTCACCTAACCGTTCATTTCATAATAGTTCAAAGAACATTTGTAATATGCCCTTCCAGATGTACACTATCGGTCCCAAAGGTTGTATGTTCTTCGAATAAAGCCGAAAATATCCAGTATTTTCAAGATCTTGATAATGTTGTCCCATTTCTTCTGGTGCAGACCGCCAAAGTGATAGTCAGTATTTATCATAAAAGATAATCATGTCACCTCTAGTGTGAGGTTAGACCCTTAAAAGAAAACTGCACCCAAACGAGCCAATTTATCAGCCAATACATTTCCTTTGATATCCCCATTTGACTGGGTATTTAGTGCAACTGCATTTAGACTGCCTAATCGAGTCTAGGCAATTTACGTTTTCGATTTAAACAGAACACGTTTCGATGAGACAGGATTGACCACAATCGCTTTGTACGACAACTTGCGCAATTCATCTCCTTTTCATTGAGTGCTGCTCGCAAAATTAAAGCAATTTCCGCCTGAAAGACAATAGCTTACTTATCAAGATGAACAGACATTTTTATATCAGGATTTACAGTCGGTGATCAAATTATTAGAACCACTTCGAAAATTCACTTTTATCTACTGTTGCATGGGAAACATCGGAATCTTATGCTATTTTTGACGAATTGAGTGTTCGGTGTTTGCCAAGAGCGTCTTAAATTCGCGTATTTCCCGTCTTGAGAGGGCTTAAACTTTTTCCATCTTTAAGATATCTTTAAGGACAAAAATCACGTAGTACAAAAAAAACAGCATTAAAATTAAAATATAACCAACTCTAATTGATAAAATACGTACTCTACAATTAAACCAAAATAATATTACCAACACAATAACCACAAACCTTAATATAATAAATTTTAAATGCAAGGGTAATAAAAAATAAACCGGTTATTAATATCAAAATAACCAAATTTTAATATTCCCGTTATAAATGGTAAAATCCTCAGCACTAATTAAAGCATACAAAACATCATGTTAACAATTTGGTATAAGTATTTCTTATAAGACTATATGTATATTTCGATTAAAATGCAATTAAAGTATGAACAAGATATTTTTCAAAATGGTTCTAATAATTTGATCACCGACTGTAGCATGTATAACGGCTGTTTGGACTGCACACCTTCTGATCCAAAAATCAAACGGCAGCAAACCTACAAGCGTCTCAACAACTGCAGTGGGTTCGTGAACATAGCTTCTTTCTAAACCCACTCAATGTTCTAAGCTACCAAAAAGTGCGGCAAACTAGATTATGAATCTAATAATCGCAACGAATACTGGTTTCATGCTCCAAGATTTACGAAATGACATTGCAGTATTATGGCGATGTCATTGGCATAATCCAGACAGCAAAATCCGTTGTCGCATTATTGGATTAGCAGTCACTAGTGGTGTCAAAAATGGAGACAAAACTCCATCCTGATAACGTCCCATTCTGGCGGTAATTGTAGTCGTATCGCTACCTACATCTGCAATAATTCTTCTTGACCTAAGCATGGCATTTAACCATCCAACAAGGGTGGTCTTCATGCCATATCTTTCATCTGCAGAGTATATTGCACTGAAGGATGTGTTATCGATAAGCGTAATCAATATGTCCAGAAAAACTCTCAAGGCAGATTGCTTGTTGACGATAGTTTTTCGATCCGTCCAACGACGTCATGGAGTACTGTTTCTTTTTTCTAAATGGCTTGTTTCAACAGGTTTACCTTTTTGGTATGCGAGTGTTTGAAATGTCTCTAAAGACGAGTTGTTTGAAATGTAGGTATACTTTATCTCTAAAGTAGCTATCAATCAATTGATCTAAACGTTTGATAAGAAAAGTGGACAGACTCAAAGATGGAAAACTATTTGCAAATCTAGGCGTTTCATCCTGCGGATTGAACACTACCTCGACTTTTTTCCATGATCTAGAAACGTATTTCACAGCCAAACAATCATTGAATATATGTGTAAGGTGTTCCAGGATGATTTCCAGTTCTTTCGGGAGGAACCCGGAAATAACCTGTCTGGATCTGGTGTTTTGAAATTCGAGATTCTATCTATGGCCACAACTTTTGCCACCAAATTCTAATCTCTGAAACTTGGTAGTTGGTGTAGAAATAAACTTCCATCTCGGGCAATACTAGTACTCTTTTCAAATGTGAGCAAAGAAATAGTCATTTATAAGGTTCACTCAACTTTACTAGTTTGTATTAAGCGTTGCTTAGAGGCAAATAATAAGAAACTCAGTTATATACTATGATGCAGTTCGAATGCGCATCACACCATCTGGATCATCATGAAGAAAAGTAAAAGAGCTGACTAGATCTTTAACTATTGAGGGAAAAAGAAAAATAGAGAGAGATAATGAATGGAATGAGCAGTAGCGAAAGAATATTGTTATTTCTCTGATGACCGCTTTTTTATCAGTAAGGTTAGCAGGTCACACGTTAACCTTTAAGAATGACAAAAAGACTAACTGACATAGCGAGGTCGAGGAGCATGAGTGGATTGTGAATACGTAAGCAAAGGGCTCTATAACACCCAGTACGGTGTATATTCACAATAATTTATTTTCAAATTATTTAATTTATATTATTTTTATTTAATTGATTTTTATTATTTATTATTAATTAATTTAAATACGATTGTTAATTAATAACTAAAAATGTTTATTTAAATTATTCAAAATTGTTTTATCTAGTTTCTAAATTATTTTATTGCGTTATTTATTATTTTTTTATAATTTGGTTTTTCCACCACACACACTGCAGTGCCGCGAATTCGAAAAGGTAATAATGTAATGGCCGAAAAATATTGGCTTGTCAACTCAACCAAGAGGCAGGACACGCGCGCCGCGATCGAGAAATACTAACACGAACGTATTATGTGAAGTGTTTAAATGATAATGCAGATGCGTTCTACTTTGAATAGATGTCGACACGAGAAAATATCTATTCAAAAGGAGTGACAACTGACTGTACTAAATATGCTATCGAAACGAGAATATTCTACTGAAATATAGATGGAACATCGGTCACTGTGAATATTTATTTACCTCGATTAGACGATAGAACGTGACGTAATAAATTTCGGCAATTAATGAAAAAGTTGCATTTAATAAATAAGAAGCGGTTTGAAATATTATTCAACAATATGTTGACCCGCTACAGCTCCAATAGCTCTTTATAAGTCGCCTTCCCTGTGGTAAAAGCAAGTGACAAGTTACAAGCAATATTCAGAAATCCGAAAATCTAACTGGGATCCAAATGCGCAAAAAAATAACTACTATTATCAGCAGTCTAGGTCTTTATTGAGAATAAACATCAATCCATTTAAAATATAGTATCCGAAATTTAACAAGAATCCAAAACTCCCAATTAAAATTCGGATTTAAAAATGGGGATTACCATGATAAGAAAAATGTTTTGTGTAAGACTAGTATTAAATAGTGATAAGATTCATATCCAATATTGCATCGCTGGGCGGACGACACGGATCCTAAAAAAAAATCAAGAGTTTGAAATATCAAAAAAAACAAACAAAATCGGATACCGCTAAAAATAACAACGAACGGTAACGACGGAAAAAATAATCAGTGACTACCGCAGAGGATCAAAATCGGAGGAACGGATGAGCTGTCTCTGACAATTTTTAACCTCATATATTTTGTAAAAGTGAAACACCTCAGGACAATATCTTATTCCGACAATCCAATCAACTGCTGGTGTATGCAGATGAAATCTGTGTGATTGGATTAAATGGCAATGCAGTGAAAGAGTTACTTCGTATATTGACACAAGCTTCCGTTGGTCTCAAAATCAATGAGTCCAAAACCAAATATCTGATGCATGGTTTTAGAGACCAAGACGCAATTTCAGTAGTGGTAACCACACTTTTGAAGGACTGATGAGGTTCAAGTATCTTGGATCTCTCATTACTCACGATAATAGTGTGGGAGAGGATATCAAGATTCGCGTTGTCGCTGGCAATGAAATTTTATGTCATACGCACCGGGTATGAATTTTTGGGCAATGGACTCGAGAATTGAACTCGAGACCGCAGTGTGATGAAAAACTATCTTAACAATTATGCTACAACCGTTTTAAATTTATAACTCATTAAAAAAATGTTCTCGCATACTCGTACCATAAGGCTGGTTCAGTTACTCTTAATTAATTTATATAATCTCTGTCAATATTAATTTAACTAAATATCACCAAAGATACACCTTTGATCGTAGAGTTGAGAATACCCCTGATAACATTAACTAATGGTTCATAAAAACATAATTCATGGTTCATAGTTCATAAAGAGATGAGGTTGTCCCATTTCTTCTGATGTTGACCACTAACGTGCTAGTTGATATTTATCTTATTCTTAAGAAATAATGCCGTCACACAAATATGGGAGCTTCACCCAAATGGCCAAATTTGTCAGATATTACGTTTCCTTTATAATTCAGGGGTTAGGTATCCAGTCAAATCTTACCTCATTTAGACGCATATGCTATTCAAGACAATAACCAAGTTTGTATTCTATTAAATAGTATTGGAATCAATCAGTTTTATGGCAGCCTCCTTTTCATAAACTGATGCTCTCAAAATTTCAGTAATTTCCACCTGAAAGACAGTAGTATTGACCAACCAATGAGGATAGAACGGCAGAAGTGCTTTTAAATAATAATTACACGAAATAATTTCTCCGAAATGGGCTTCGACACCATAGTGACTAGGGGTATGTGGGCAGTTATGTACCGTTTCACACCCCAGCAGACCAATAGGCATCTCAAGAGCTGAAGTGGGTGCATAGGTCCCACAATACCCAGTCAAACAAGTCTTTGAAGACGGCTTTTAGCTTTTCTTCATTCGGAATGGATCTAAGAACGTATTCCAGGGCCAAACTGACTCTAAAGGTCTGTGCCAGATGAGCAACGAAATATAGCCTATTATGAAGCGCAGACTCGGTTAACAAATGCAAGGAAAAACAAAGCAATTCTTGCCAGGAGGACAGCTAAAAGAATTTGTAGACAGAAGAAGCAAGAATGGTGGAAGGCCAAGGTCTTAAGAGTACAACAACTCAGCAATGAGCACAATTCGCGTGGTTTCTTTAAAGGAATCACCGAATTGCACCATACCTTAAGATCTCGGTCAACTACCATTCGGGACCAGGATGGAAACCTCTGTGTTAACGTCGATGCGGTACTCGATACGTGGCGTGAACATTTTTCTGATTTACTTAATGTTCCACATGTATCACAAGCTGTGTTTGAATACCCTCAAATGCAGAGATGTTCATTGAGGATCCATCCTATGAGAAATTCACAATGGCCATGCAGAAATTAAAAAAAATCGTTCACCAGGAGTTAATTGCATTAATTCAGAGCTCTTGAGATTCGGAGGGCTAACTTTGTGGAACTGTCTTTTCGACCTTGTTCGATTGGTAGGGCGAAATGAAGTTATGCCCGAAGAATGGAAAGTGGCCGCGTTATGCCCAATTTTCAAGAAGGGTGATCGCTTGAAATGCGAGAATTATCGCGGTATAGCTCTCCTTTACACAGCATATAAGTTACTGTCTTACATAATCTTGCACAGAAAAAAAAAACCTTATTATATTAACTATACCACTTTAGTATGATATGATGATGATGATATGATAGGGGAAGTACAAGCCAACCAGTTACGGTGATTCTGAGATTGTTACCATAATCCTGGAGTATATTCAGCAGAGTTCCAAATAGATATCTGAGAATTTTTACTCCAAAATTATGCGGGCCCAGTCCCTGCTTGCATCCCAACATATAAGGTTTAGGAAAAGGAAACAATCACAGAAACGACTAAGGTGATAATCCACAGCAGAGTCATTGCTAACTACATATTAGTAAATTATTATATATTGTTAGTATAATCATTTTCACATTTGGATTTGAGTTTGTTATTTTTGTTAGTTGGATAGGTAAGGATCATTCTAAATTCATCATATGTATTTGTATTGCCTCAACAGTTAAACTGGAGTATTTTAAAAAACATCTTTGGGTCATCTCATCATATGCTGTATTTAAAGATGTGTCCCTATAATTCCCAATCCATCACCATCTAACGCGTGGGGAATATAAATTTCGTAATGACCCGACAGCATTTCTATATACAATATGATGATCTAATACATTGTCAATTCGTTTGTAAGGGAAACTATTTAAATAAATAAATAGTTTAGTGCGGTCATATTTAGCTAACCTGATCGATTATTCCATTCCACACATTCTATCTTTATGTCCGTTTTAAGATTTTACAACAAACAATCACACAATACACAAAAGTAGAATTCTTGTATAACACACTACAGTCCAATGAAAGAAATCACCAAAGCGGCCGTCCGATTCAGAAAGTTTAATAGTTTGTAATAGAATTATTATACAGCACAAAGAAGCTGCTTATTAAAGTAAAATAAACTTTCTGGTCAAGACCACCGGTCAAGTGATCCCCATCCAATGTTAAGAATGTCACTCAAGAAATCTTATTCATTTACACTTATATGAATAAAGAAAACAAAATTATTTAAATAAATTTGTGTTTTCCAAAGAAATAAAGACAGAAGTTATTTAAGAGTACAACGTACCATGGTACATATATATACCCAAGAGCAAAATTGTGGACTTTATTGACAAAATAAAATCAAGAGGAATGTTAACCGTTCCTTTAAAACACGATTTTCCTAATATATGAACAAGCATCTGTTAAATCGAACTTCAACATTTAAGCCAATTCAAATCTCGCCAACAAATAGGTAATTTTACCGATCATATATCTTATCGTCAATATAATAGTGGTAGTGATCGTAGATCGTATTTAAACAATCTTCAGTCCCCTTTACCATTTATATACATGGCACTACATTAAAACCTCAATAGTCTTATAGATATAATCTTTAGTTCAAATTTGATATAAGATACAAATATGAAAGCATCATTTCAAAAACTTTTGAATAGCAAATCCATCAATATGGAAGGTTTTCTGTATTTACCGATATAAATGTATGTACATACTAACATGTGTATTATAATATTTAAAAACAAACTGAAAAAATTAAAAGTTAATTAACAAACTTCGTTTTGTTGTTCAGGATCAGGACTGATCTGTTTCACTGTCTTCAAACATTATATCTCATGAAAAGTGGTTTGGGCGTTAAATAGATTCGCTCTATAAAAGAAGAAATTTCGCGTTGTACTGAAACCGATTATTTATTTCAAATCGCGTTATACCGAAAACGCGTTGTATAAGTACCGCGTTAAACGAGGGATACTTGTATATATATATTTAAAACAATTTTTTGTTCTTTTTTTTCCGTGCAAGTGAACACCTGCACAAAATATAAAATAAAACAAACAAAAATTTTCTAACCAACATAGGAAAGAGAAGGATAGGAGTTTTGATGGACAAAACGAAAAATATGTTATATACATACTATTAATACATAGGACTTTCAAATGTAGACTGTAATGTATGTTTTTGCGTTTTCAACATCAAATAATGATGTATATACAACACACACAATACACAATACCAACGTATATAAAAATAAAATGTAAGTCGCCAATTACATTGAATGTATATATAGTTGCCATTACAACGATCGCACAATGGCAGTGATCGCGTTAAATTTAAATCTCCAAAATCTCTTTTACTGTATGCTTTGATACATACATAAAACAAAATATTAAAAATTGTTTAAAGGAAAGGGGAATATATAGCGTTCTATATGAAGAGCGGATTATGGGATGGGGAATGAGGTAACTAAACGAGACAGAACGAAAGACATATCGCATGCGATCGTTTCCAACGGAATATTGTGATGTGGAATGTGGATATGAAAATGATGTATATAGAATACAAAGACAAAACGTTATATACTATAATATATAACGGAGAAACAAGAACAGACTATATAATATAATAAAATAAAATATAATACCATGTAATAATATATAATGAAATATAATATAATAATATAATATAATAACGATACTCATCTGTAATTAGATTTTCAACTAAACACACACACAACGCATTTATTTTATTTAATTTAACTATAGAAACACCGAGCAGACAAAAACACGTCCACTCGGTATGAAGATCCACACAACACTCATTCACTCACTCTTTAGTTCCATTATTTTAGTAATAATTATAAAATTTTTGTTATTAATAACTAAATTTCTTTACTTAAAAAATAATCGGATTGTTATTATTACAAAACCTATTCATTTAAATGATTGAATAAAGTTTTGTTTAAAATTTAGTAATATTCACCAAAAAAATATTTATTTTACAAACAATATTCATTGAAAATCGGTTTAGTTACAATAAGTACGAGTTTAGTTGAAAAGCGATACACGTTGTTTTTCGAAAAAGGAAGCATTTCGATAAAGTGTTGAAGTATACAAGATGTGATTTAGTGCTGTGATAAAAAATTAAGATTTGTGACACCTATAATCTTGTAAGTATATACAAAAAAAATATACTTAAAACACCATTCAAATAATAAGAATTAAAAATAAATTGACAATATTCATAAAGGTGAGTGAGCAAAATTTATTATTTATGCCAAAATAGAAGAATTGTTCGCTGAAAAAATGTCTACTTTGGTTTTAATTTTATGTCAATCATTTTTAGTATTAAACTTATTTATTCTTTATTTATAAAGTGAAGCTATAATGTGAGGTTATTGATTTGTAAAATGTAATGAAATATTTTCAGAATGGACTGATTCCGGACAAATTCCAGAAATCGATTCCTACACCATTGTTCTAGCGATGGTACAATGTACAACTTTATTGCATGTCCTTGGACATTGTACCCAACGAGTACCTGCAACCCAGTATACGTTGGAGCTGTCCACTTGCTTAGTACAGCAAGTGGACAGCTACAACGTATACGGTTGATCGATAATTTGATTTTTCAATTGCTACCTGGGATTTTATAAAGGTTCGTTTATATTTATTGGTTTGATGGGGATGGATGATGTAATAATTATTCAATTAAGAATTTATTTTCACTTATAGAGATGAAATTGGAGTATTAGTTTAGTTCAAAATCGGAACACTAGACTCAATCCGGGTTTCGAAATGTTTAAATTTAGAAATTGATTCTGCCGAAAAAAAGGAAGCTGCCAATACTAACTTACAGCGTATGATACATATCAAGGTATGGAGGAAAACTTTATTTAAATATTAATATATATATATATATATATATATATATATATATATATATATATATATATATATATATATATATATATAAACATATTATTTTATAATTTAATGCTTGTTATTTTGAAAATATAACAATAATACATATTGTAGTTCAAAATTACTCATTGGTCGTTTCAATTTTGAACTACAGTACCTATGAATTATTTTTTCTTATAAATTTACCAATTGTATTATCAAAACTATCAATCTCTAATAGAAATATTTTTGTAGAAATGGAAGAAAATTTAACTACCACAGCAAAAGCTGTTATGTATATGAGTAAGCAAGATAAAGAAGTAACATTGGTGCACATTTTCAATAATAAGCGAATATTCATATTTCAGTAATACTCTTTACAAATTAAGAGCTTTAATCATCAATTGTGACTCTAACTATAATTATCTCAAAACCAATGAAATGTCGTCAATTTCAACTTAAATAGCTGTTTCGATATCTGTATCGGGTCCATCGAGTAGATCGCAGTTGCTCCAGTAGAAATGAGCGTTTATGAAATGAACTAACTACAGAAACTATAATAATCAACCAATACCTGGCAAACAAAGTGAAGGTAACATTTTATTCTATTATTAAATTTAATTTATTTATAGTTTAATAAAATAATAATTATATTTGACCATAATCAATATTTTATGTAATATTTTATAGGAACTTAAAACGGAAAATGTACATTATGGCTTATTCTGCTGTGCCAATATGTGACATATTGGCTATATTTTCAATTCCCTATCGAACTACTATAATGAAGAGGATGTTTTGAAATACTCGAACTAAGATCATTTCATGAAGAAATGGACTACTTTAATAAAATGAAGAATGAATCTTACTAATAAAAATTTGTTGTACTTTGAGAATTTTTTGAAATGTTCTAAAACTCAAACTCCAATGGGATACAAATTGGTATAATAACTCTATATTTTTCAAGTTTCTTCTAAATATGTAAAATAAAATTGTCTCAATATATATATATATATATATATATATATATATATATATATATATATATATATATATATATATATATATATATATATATATATATATATATACATATATATATATATATTCATTTTTTTAATTGAATGTAACTAATTTTAATTAAAAATAAAAATTATTTGTGTTTAATACTATTTATTTTAGTAGTTTCAATTATTAAATTCACTAAATCAATTGTTCTTATAACCAAACTCTGTTTTGTAGACAACAAATTGTTTGTTTAATGGAATAAATAAAAATAACTTAATATATTGTTGTTTTTAATAAAGCACATTCGTATGCTTACAAAATTCTAGTGAAACTAAAATAACAATTGTTAAAATACTAAATCTTTCGTAAACAATTTCGTGACGTCATCAAATAAATAGTTTTGTACTATTAACTGAACTAGTTCGAATCAACTGAAGTTTAGTAAACAAATTTTATAAATAAAATTAACTATATTTATTTAGTAATATTAAAAAGCTCTCTATTTGGAGTAAACCTTCATTTCTATGAACTACGATTTTAGTGAAATATACTTAGTTTTTTTTTTCTGTGTGGGAAGAATTACTCCTTTAGCGGAGGAAATTGTCGGTGACTATCAAGGAGGATTCCGTCCAAATCGGTCAGTCACTGATCAAGTTTTTTCGCTACGGATGATTCTTTCCAAGTACTACGAAACATCTCGCGATGCACACCAGGTATTCCTAGATTTCAAGCAAGCCTATGACTCGATCAATCGAGAGAGATTATGGTATGCGCTTGCATATTAAGGAATACCACAAAAATATGTACATCTCTGTAAAATGACAGTAACGCAGTCACAATGCTGTGTTAAAGTTGAGAACAGGCTATCGAGAACTTTTGCAATCAATTTCGGTGTTCGACAAGGAGATGCGCTGTCCCCGATACTTCTTAATCTCATGTTGGAATACATCCTTCGTAAAAGTGAAACACCCCAGGACAACATCTTATTCCCACAATCCAATCAACTTCTTGCTTATGCAGATGATATCTGTGTGATTAGATTAAATGTCAACAGAGTGAAAGAGATACTTGATCCACTGGAACAGTTTTCAGCTTCCGTTGGTCTCAAAATCAACGAGTCTAATACCAAATATCTGAACTCTGGTTTTAGAGACCAAGACGCAATTGATTTCCGTAGTGGAAACCACACGTTTGAAGGAGTGATGAGATTCAAGTATCTTGGATCTCTCATCACTCACGATAATAGTGTAGGCGAGGATATCAAGGTCCACCTTGCCGCTGGCAATCGGGCTTTGTACCCTCTACGTCCACTGCTGAAATCAAAATATCTTGCAAATACGGATAAGCTGAAACTATACAGAGTGTTGATCAGACCCGTTGTCATGTATGGATGTGAGAGTTGGACCTTGACGGATGAGTACGAAAGATGGCTTCTAACATAAGAGAATCATGCGTGTGATATATGGACCAAAACGTGACGTTGATGGCACATACCGAGTTCTATTCAATCACGAGATCAGGAATTTAATGCAAATTCCTGATATCGTGCATGAAATCAAAGGACAGCGAGTACGCTGGCTCGTTCCCGTTCTGCGTGCTGAACCGAACCGAATGAGCGAACCTTTAAGGGATAACCGCCTTTCGGTAGGCGAAGAGGTCGCTGTCGGTGACGATGGCTCCACGGCGTAGAAAGCGATCTGGCAGCTTCAAACTGCCTACAACGGTTTGAAGAGCTGGCTCGTGTTCGAAACCGATGGAGTCAGATTGTTGACACGGTACGGGCAATTATGGCCTGTAAAAACCGCAAAAAAAATGTGCTTGATGGCTTAGCATGATTTCCAATACATCCTGTAAGAGAACGGCAATAATTCATCTGGACATTGTGTTTTAAATTTCGAGATTCTTTCTTTTGTCACCATTTGCCACCAAAATCTCAGACCAGCATAATCCCCTTTTTAAACGTGAGCAAAAGAATTGCCATTTTATAAGGTAACGCAACTTTATTAGTTTGTGTTTAGTTGTGCTACGTAGAGACCTGTAACATCAGACTGAAAAGTTTTATTTAAATAAGTGGTCCACGATGAATTGGTTCAGTTTCGACTTTCAAGATAAGGCAAAAAAAGTTTCCGCCGTAAGATCAATACGAATTTATCTAAGAAAATTAAGTTGTTAACTTGAATCTGGTAACGTGGAAAAAAAATGAAAAGTTTCATCTAAATTGATAACTATTTCTAATTTATTTTTATGCTGGAACTATATTCAACAAAATATCATTTATATATTTTTTGCCATCACCAAAGTAATTTTCGTATAAGAACGGAAAAAATGTCACGAAAATCTATAAAAAAAGAAAACTTTCACACATCACGATTAGCAACAGATAAAAACGAAAATGGCAGGATTATACTCGTACCATAAAAAGTTACATAGTTTCATCTTTTTTTTACCAGTTTTGTACAGCTACAAAATAAATTGACATTACTGACATAATAGTTACCATAGTACGAGGAGTATATGGTTTAAAATTCTAAACAGTTTTGTGCTTTAACATGGTTGACACTTTCATAATATATATCCTTTTGATTTTTGGTTGTACTTGTAACCTGTAAGCATTGAACTAGCTCAGTAACCACGTCCTTAACCAATAGAGTACTGGTTATTGAGTACTCAACCTCGTAATCATAATCGTGATTAAGAAGATTCATAATCTACTCCATATAATATTGGTCACTTTCAAATTGCTATCTAAGCAGTCGTATAGAAGAAGCAATTATTAGAATGGTTTGTGGACTCAAAGCTAGAAATATTAAATTCAATGCAAGTGTGTGTGTGTGTATGGCATCTGTAACTTACTGTATTTTTTTAAGAGCAACTCTGCGGCACTATACACCACGATGATGGTGCTCGGGAAAAAGCTACAATATCATCCTTGCCTAGTACATTATGGCTACGTTAGTGCTTCTTTGTTTAAAAAAGGGAACCAAAGGTGTCCCCAATGTCAGGGAACCAATCATAATCACACACATTGCTAAATCTAATGTGTTAGATATCGCCTTAGTTGATATCTATTTTTATTTAAATTATTCTGAGCTTACCACGGTGGGAGGCTTATACCAGAATGAAATAAATTTGAGCACGGTTTAAACGATACGGCTTTATTGGGTGATTAACATTATATATATATATATATATATATATATATATATATATATATATATATATATATATATATATATATATATATATATATATATATATATATATATATATATATATATATATATATATATATAAATTTGTTCTTAGTAATTACACTAACAACATACAATAGTAATATGAAATTTTAAAATTGCTTATAAGCATTTTACCCGGTTTATAATCTTCCTTCATTAGCACGACGTCTCCTACAGTTAAATTTAGTTGAGGTTTCTCCCACATTGTTCGTTGTTGTAACTGCTGCAGATAATCGCAGAGCCATCTTCTCCAGCAATCATTTACTGTTTTTTGCACCAGATGCCAGCGAGTTTTAAGGGAGTAAACATTTTCGTTGGTCTAAGGAGCCATCAAAATGCCCAGGTGTTAGCATTTCAAAGCTCTCTGGATCATTGTACAAAACGATTAATGGTCGAGAGTTTAAACATGTTTCGATTCGGATGCAACTTTTTCTTTTTCATTAATGCTGGAAGTTCTTTACGGAGATATCTATGTTGTTCAATTCCAACTATCAGGATTTCAGGAGGATTTAGCTCTGGGACTGTTATTTCCTTTAATTTTTGTCGTTTTTTTATAAACGTGATAGTCTATGAATCTTTGATCACATGCGATTTTGTCCATTAATTCATGGAGAGCTGCTATCGTTATTGGTGATAGCCAAGCAAGAGGAACCAATAGTTTTGATGAATCGTACAACAGTAAGTGTTTTGTTGATTTTTTATGATTTAGCCTAGTGATGTCAAATTCAAAAGTGTCTGCATCAGAATTATAAAGGATCCCCAATATTGTTATGATGTCGTTGACTTTTAATTTGATGATTCCCTTTACTCGTAGATGCTCTGGAACATTAGTTAAAATCTCTACTGAATTCGACGCCCATATGTGTAGTCGAAATCCACATCTTTCTGCTAGATTTGATATCGGTTGTTGGATGGTTATGTCGTCTTTAATGCTGTCACTCCCAGTTAACATATCATATACGTAAAAATATGTTTCCATGACCCTGGCTTCTATTGCATAGTTATTCTTTTCATCCATTGCCAATTGCATCAATGTTCTTACCGCGATAAATGTTGATATGCTGTTGTTCCATATTTGACTGGTTGTAACCTGTATTCTCATATTGGTTGTGAAGGATTCTTTCGCCACAATATACATTATACGTTTTGGAGGCTAGGATGCATCCAAATTTGCCCAAACATCATTTCTACGTCGGCTATTAATACGAACTTGTGCGTTCGCCACCTCCTGATGGTATCAATCAGATCACTCTGAATGTTAGATCCGTTCATCATTATCTCATTCAAGGATAATCCTGATAGCGTTTTGCTGGATGCATCAAATACTACCCTAATTTTATAATACTTTTCGTTGGTCTATAACACTTTTCATTTACAAGCTGCATATGACCTTGTTGTTTATAATCTTGCATTAAGTCGTGATATAGTTTGGCGAGTGGTTTATCTTTCATAAATCTACTCTCGATCAGTAAACGTGCTACAGCTTTCTTCCTAGATTCTTCTAGCACTGATGGTTCTGATTTTAAAGGTAAATGTACTATATATTTCCCATCTGGTAGCTGATCTGTTGTATTTTTGAATTGCTTTTCTGCATCTGCCTCTTCTTCAGTGTGTTCTTTCTTCTTGTATGGCATCATTCTCTATGAATAAATTTGATTATTGCACGGTTGTATTTGTCACCCGATTGGTGGCCATTGACAATTTATTCCTTTCTTAGTTGTAACTTGTGGTTCCGGTCCACTTTTGGACATATTTTTCACATTCTTCCATCTTGGTTGTTATTTGCACAATGTCAGTTTGATACTGCGTATCAATTTTTTCAAAGTATTGTTCCGTGAAATACTTCAGTTGTTGCGCTTCATCCTCGGTAGCAATCATGCAGATTTCCTCGTGGAGTACGGCTATTTGATCCAAAAACTTATCCATGACCGCTACTGATATTTTCATTGACGTTCTTGTTCTGGTTTCCACCAAGTTCCTGGTTTCATTAAGTTTTCTGTAATAGGTTCTCATCCTAATGGTTTGTCGCCTTATTAGTTGTTGTAGTTCAGGATGTAATAGATTTGGATCCAACGCAATGTTTATGTAGTTAATAAAACGGATGTCGGCTATCTTTTGATGGTTCTCAGTTTCCATTTTGATAGGTTTCTTTTATTTTTGTTTATTTTCGTCAACTGTTGTTGTTTTGACTAAGTTTTAATACACTTTCACTATGTGAAGTCTATGTAGGCCTAAACTACGCCGTCTCGCCAGTTTTCCGTTGGCTCCAAGAATCACTGATAGCTGTTGTTATTATGACTAAGTATCCGGCTCGAAGGACCACTGTTAGATATCGCCTCAGCTGATATCTATTTTTATTTCAATTATTCTGAGCTTACCACGGGTGGGGGCTAATACCAGAATGAAATAAATTTGAGCACGGTTTAAACGATACTGATTTTATTGTGTGATTTACATGTTATATATATATATATATATATATATATATATATATATATATATATATATATATTTATATATATATATATATATATATATATATATATATATATATATATATATATATATTTATATATATATATATATATATATATATATATATATATATATATATATATATATATTTATATATATATATATATATATATATATATATATATATATATATATATATAAATTTGTTCTCAGTAATTACACTAACAATACACTAACTTCCATGGATTGTCAACATAAACTATGTTCATATTGAACATAAAGATATGGTTGGATGTAAACCAACGAAGATCAGTAAATGGCGAATCATACTTACTTGGGGTTCTATTACAGGAAACGAATACTTATCCTTGATCGGATTAATTCATCGATAACCTTGCATTTTCCAGTTGTACGAAGCTTGAATACGGAGTAAATTATGAAAAATTCATTTAAAGGCAAGTGGTAGTATGGTCGTTGGAGAAACCATTTAATATTGTCATCAACTGATAGTAGTCATTGTACGGTGCAAAGAATTGGCAACAGTAGGCTAAGAAACAGAAGGCGATCACAATGAGGTTTGGGATTTCAATAGTAGAATAAGATATTGAGTTTGTGATTAGATTAGCCACATCTCAAAGGATTATGTCCCAACGACCAAAATAAGAGAAGAAGATAAGTGCGACCGAGAAAGAAGAATAAGATCGAATCAATCAATATAACAAGTGAGATTCAATCAATAAATGTTTTGACAGTTTAAACGATAACTGACTGAAGTCTTTTTTGGAACAGACATCACAATGTCAAAAGAGGTGCGTATTCCAAATCTAAAACTAAAGAGAAGAAATATAGAATCACTGTTCGAAGAGTTTTATGAAAACAAACAATTTTTATGGATGTCAGTACAAAGAATTATAAGTAACTAAGAAACAATGTATTGGCGTGTAACGTAGACAAGAGCCATCAGAAGAAGAAATAGTTAAAGACAAACTTGAACAAAAGTAAATTTTAAAAATACTTAGTCCAATTAATACGAGCTTTTAAAAATCACCGTTCGACGCTTAATTTTTTTGGTGGCTTTTACAGGCCATTGTTGTCTCGTATCGTTTCAACAATAAAACTCCTTCGATTACGATTACGAGCTAGTGTTGCAAATAATTAGAGGATGCCAGATCGCTCTCTACGCCATGGATCCATCGTAGCAGACTGTGACCTCTTCGCCTACCGAAGGCGCTATCCCTACAAAAATCACTGTATCATTTGGTACGAATCAACACGCAGAATGTGACCAACCCAGTGTGCTCGTGATTTCATACACGAGAATTTAGTATGGGCCATCAACGTTGCGTTTTGGGCCATATATAACTCGCATGATTGTTCTCTGAAATGTTGATGCCATTTCTCATATCCATGCATTTAACAGATCTGATACTATGTACAATTACAGCTTATCCAAATAATGAGAGATCCAAAATACTTGAATCTCATCACTCCTTTAACCGTTTGGTACCACTACTGAAATCATTTGCGTTGTAGTATCTTAAACCAGAGATACGTTATTTGGTTTTGGACTTGTTGATTTTGAGACCAACGGAACCTAAAAAACATATATCTCTTTCACTCCGTTGCCATTTAATCCAATCACACAGATACCATCTGCATATGAAAGAAATTGATTGGATTGTCGGAATAAGATATTGTCTTGAGGTGTTTCACTTCTACGAAGGAGCTATTCCAACATGACATTAAAAAGTATCGGAGACAGTACATTTCTTTGTCGAGCGCCGGAATTAATTGGAAAAGTTCTCGATAGCCTGTTCACAACTTTGGCACAGCATTGTGACTGCGTTACTGTCATTTTACAGAGATGTACATATTTTTTCGGTATTCCTAAATATTCAAGCTTTCGATTGATCAAGTTAAGGGCTTGCTTGAAATCTAGGAATACCTGGTGTGACTGATTGATTTGGACGAAATCCTCCTTGGTAGACACCGACAATTTCCTCTGCCAGAGGATTAATTCTTCGCAAAGATGATGTATGACAGTAACTTGTATGCTGTTCAAAGGAAAGCTATACCGCGATAATTCGCACTTCAAGCGATCACCCTTATTTTTGAATATTGGAAATAACGCGGCCACTTTCCATTCTTCAGTCATAATTTCATTTCGCCATACTAATCGAACAAGATCGAAAAGAAAGTTCTACAATGTTAGCCCTCCGTGTATCAAGAGCCCTGAATTAATTCAACCACCTCCTGCTGAACGATTTTTCTTTAATCTCTACATGGTAATTGTGAATTATTTATAGGATGGATCCTCAATGAACATCTCTGCTGTCTGTATTTGAGGGAATTCAAATACAGCTCGTGATATATGTGGAACATTTAGTAGGTCAGAAAAATGTTCACGCCATGTATCGAGTACCGCATCGACGTGCAATTCGGTGATTCATTTAAAGAAACCACGCGAATTGTGCTCATTGCTTAGTTGCTGTACCCTTAAGACCTTAGAGCGCTTCTTCTGTCTACAAGTGCGTTTATCTGTCCTCCTAGCAAGAATTGCTTTGTTTTTCTTCCATTTGTAAACCGAGTCTGCGCTTCATTGTGAATTATATTTCATTGCTTAGTTTTAACTATACCCCGAGAACGTGCTGGGCAGCATCGACCACCGAGGTTTTTAATACTGCCCAGACACTGTTTACTTCATCAGACTGGTAGTTAGATCGCAAATTTCTATGCTGATATGATCTTGATATTTTCGTTGCGTTTTTTCATTTATGAAACCTTCACATGAGAATCGCGTAGTATATTCTCCTGTTCTCTCTGACTTGTACGAAAATTTACATCGTTGCTTTTCAGTGACTAGATAATAGTCACTGCCTACGAATCTTGTTGAAAACTGATATGATCTCACGTCTTGGACAACCCAAGTGTACTTTTTTTGAAATGAAAACATGGTCAATTTGGCTTCGGGATGTTTTACGTGGATTTGTCTATGTTTCCAAATAGATTTTTTTATGGGGAAAGAATGTGCTAGCCACTTTGAGATCATGAGCAAAGTACATTATTCTTTCCCCAAAAATGGTTGCAGTTTCGTACCAAAATTTATTATTTCACTAGTTGGTCTGATTTCTGCCAGCTCTAGCATTAAAGCCACTAATGAACATCGTGATCTGGGATAGAGCTAATCAAATTATCCAAAATTTTGTAAAATGAGTTTTTATCTTAGGATTGGCTTACAACAGTGGGAGAATGTTAACTGACAATTGACAGGTTGGCTTGACTCATGTGCAAGCGATGCTTACACATTCGATTATTGACTGCCTGGAAGTCCAACACAGCATGTTTTACCTGTGGGTCAATCGCACGGTCTCCGATTTTACGCCATCGAGCTTTTTGGAGAGCTCCGAGTTTCAGCCTATACAATTTATATGTGTTAAGGCCGTCAAACGCGAAAGGTCTTCTAAGTGACTGCACATTCCACGTGCCGATCCTCAATTTTGATTCCGGGTACTTAAGAAGAGATTTTTGATATTTTGATGTCACCTCCTACGACAAGCTGTAGATACTGTGGTTATATTCACAGCCACAGGACCTTTATCTATTGCCAAACATATATGTCTGTGTCGGTTAGTGAAACCGACTGCGAATATCTGAGATATATCACATTTTAAAATAGATGGCACTGCAGATAATGTTGTTTGCGTTTTTTGCATTTTATGTAGTTAACACCAGCTTGTACAATAGTTGCTTTCCAATCGATCAAACGCTGGTACCTGCTAGTAGTTCGGTTCTTATATTTTCTAATTTTACTATTTAGCAAAGATTAGAACCAAACTACTAGCGGTTCACTTGCTGGTACTAGCGGTTGGCCGATTGGAAAGCGACTCTTATAATCAACCGAAATTCGTATCACGAGGTTATACAAACTTGTTATTGCTTAAGCAAAATTTAAAAACTTACATAATTCTTAAAACAATCTCTTAAAAAATTGCTATTTATATTTTATTATTTATTGTTACGTAAAATTCAGTTCGGATATATATGTATGTGAGTTCTATGTGTTCACAACAAGATACCATTTATATGCAAATTTTATATTTAATATTTTTATTGAATTTATAATTTTTTTTTTCGTTTTCGAATTTCTGAATTGAAACGAAAAATAACTTGAAGGCGAATTTATTATACGTAGCTATAAAAAAAAATAAACTGAAGAGAAATTTTATTAACTAAACCAGAATAAAAATGAATACTAATATCCAGAATACTGATATTTTAGCATAAAATAATTGAATCAAAATAAAATTCCTTTTTGCCAAATATACAATCTAGATAAAAATATTATTTATTTTTTTTTTGGAATTCGTTTTGTACTCACCCAGCTAGTAACATTTCTGGCCTCATGTACGTTTCAATAACACCTGGCTTAGCTGGACTGCCCTTTATCCAATAGTTTACTGATCGTGGATATGCCTCAATTACACATTCCAATTCGACATCGGAACCAGCTAGACCGCCAAATAATTGTTTTGGTGATGTTATTGTTGGGACAACTGGAATTTAAAAAAAATCATTCAAGTAATAATTAATTTTTAAAATTTTGTTTTGTCTTAATTTTATTTTTTAAGAATTTACAGTAGGATAATATACCCGAAACAAAAAATGTTGAAATTAATTATTTTGTATAAGGATTTTATTTTTTGTGTATTACTTCTGTTGTTAAATTTGTATATTATAGAATTGTTGCTGTTATCATGATTTTGAATGGCCAATTTTAATGGACTTAATTTTTTTATGGTTTCTTATATTAATTTTTTTTTGTTTTATTTAAGTCAATTAAGTTTTACGAGCTAATTATTTTTATTATGAGTTTAATTAAATTTTCAGTAAAGTATAAAATTTAATATTGCACATTAATTATAGGGCTTGGCAAACCTTAGGTTTTAATCTCTCCATCCACTTCTGTTAAAATAAATAATACAATTGAAATATTCACTACCCAGTGGGTTCAAGAGGAATAACACTATAGTCGTTAATTTTCTTGATTTATTGCTAGCCTGCTTGATAAATAAATGATTATTGTGTACACATGATGTCTGAAAAGTTAGGACAAAAACCATGTGGCAACACTAATGGTTGTTATCATGGTTCTTACACTTTTTGTACTAAAGGTAACACGATGAAAGATTTCAGTTACTGAACGATTAATAGTAAAAGAATCGTGAATTTGTCAACTACATTTTTGCTCTGTATAGGACCCTGTATGCCCACCACGTATACCAAATAATATGAGTCATATAAATCATCTAAGAGTTAGCATACATTATGGTCAACAACTACTATTCTTGATAGGTTAATAACATGCTGGGCTGATACAATTACGATTCGATCACTAAAAGTGCTTTTAAATAAAAACTATACAATGATAAATCATAGTGACACCTGTAATAGTTAAAACGAAGTTTAAAATTATCGCAGAAGTTAAAGGGTTACCCTGTAACGAAATGCTTACTGGATATGAACAAAATGCGACGAATAAAGAATAAAAGAGACTACACGAAATGTAGAAATGCAAATAAAAATAGAAGGTTCTACATGGATTTACGTTGCATAAATCGGTGTAGACATTTGAGATACTGGGCAGTTCAGTTTTGAATTTTAAAGTGTTATTGTATTGGAAAGTGTTAATATGTGAAAGTGAAGTGTTTTAATTACTGTAGTGATAATTATTGTGAAAAATAAGAACAAATGGTACACGGTCAAGAGCAATTAAAGAGCGATCTGAAGGAGCAAATGCGAGCCGATAAGGAGAGGTTGTTGAGTGAACAGAAGATCACGAAAACCCGACAGGAAAGCATAATCAAATGGTTGGAACAGCAAGAGAGAAGTCAACTAAAAATTCAAGAAAATGCGGTATCACTCAGAATGGAAATGGATCAGAAAGAAATTATGGATCTAAGAACCAACGGCAGTCTCCAAATTACTCGACTAACCAGCGCAATGAAATTAAAACCACCAACGTTCGACTGAATTATATATCTTCAAATTCCAGTTTCAAATGGCAGTCACAAGGAACGGTTGGTGTGAGAAGGATCGAATGGCAGCATTAATTGTGGCACTAAAAAGAAGTGCTGCGGAACTACTTCAGATCGTGCAGGGGTATGAACGAGTGTTACGGTAAAAACCTGTTGGCTTTGGAGCGCAAATATGGAGGTGAAAGGAGTTACATCGTATGGAGGTGAAGAGACGATGTCAGAGAATAGGAGAGACGCCTCGTGTTCTGCTGATATCGAATGGTTGGTGCTTCGCTCCACTACCACATGGCAGGTGAATACATGGAGCGAATCAAGATCGACGCTTTCACCGATGGAATACGGGATCCAGATACGAGACGTGTGGTAGTATTGTCTCCAAAATTTTCATTTTCAGAAACCATCGCATGTGCCAACCGATAATTGACGCACAACGAGATTCCGGTATGGAAATAATAAAATCAGATGTCGGGTTTGTGAAAAACAGAACACATCTCGAGGAAATTCTGGCGTTACTAAGGACGATATCATTATCATTTTGGAGACCCTCGGAAGAGAAGAAACGAGCGATTAAAAAGGAAGAATGCTATGCAAATCCAAAAGTGTCTCATGAACTGGCCAAAGGTGGAGACAGTTAGACGTTTGAAGGTTGATGAAAGATCCAGTCTCATAATATTAGATTCAGGAAAAATGAGGACGATTGTGCGAGCAGATGTAGTTTAAAGTGGAACTCAACCAATGAGAGAGTTTAACGTGCAAAGGACCAATGGCGAAAATGCAGCGGTTAAGGGTAAGAAGGAAGTAGCCATACGAATATGAAACAACCAATTTTGCCTTGAAGTATTGGATATGGATAAAGTGGTTTAGGTCATTCTGGTTACAAACTTCATGAGGAAAAACAGATTCGTATTGGATTTTGGAAGAGGGATGTTAAGCATTGGTAACATCGAGCTGCGACTCAGACGTAAGACGGGAAAGACGATCGTACGAAGAATAATCTTCGCTCATCGTTTGGGGTTGTCAGCACACTGAGACAAATGTATGAAGGCAAGTGGAAAAAGCATCAGTTGGTGAATGAAGTGGATCGCCTTAACGTGATTGGACCTTGTGAATGGACAATATGTGGATCAGGCCTCGACGGAAATGGAGGAGTCTGCAAGAACGAGGCATCGACGAGTACGAAGGAAATAGGAGGAACATCGTATCAACGAGAATCTCGTCGTAAAAGATACCATCTGAAGGTTTCGATATGAGACAATCAATGCAGAAAATTATCGCCAACCTCGAAGTAAAGATGATTACTGAACAAAAGATATTGTTTGTTGAACAAGGGCAAATGATTGGCGGTTTCAAAAGACGGCATAAAGGAACAAATACGTGTCGATCAGGAAAGCATGAGAACCAGACAAGAGAGCATTATCAAACAATTGGAAAAGCACAAAAAGAGTTCAATTCGAAATTTTGAGGGCTTTCCGTTACGTTCAACACAAAAATCGACACCATCTGGTGTGAAAAGGATCGGGTGGCAGCATTTATATTAGCCTTAACAGGAAGTGATGCAAAATTATAACAGAGCGTGACAGAATATGAGCAATAAGACTACGAAAAAAGCATGTTGTCATTGGGGTAAAAATCTGGAGGTGACCACAGACGGGAGCCAGATGCAGCTGATGTCGAGCCGTTACTGCACCTTGCTCACTACAACATGGCAGGCGAATATACAAAGCGTATCAAGGACGATGGAATACGGAATCCAGATACGAGACATATGGTAGTATTGCCGATTAAGAACGCTACCCTAAATCAAAAGTGTCTCATGAACTGGTCAAAGGTAGAGACATCTTGACGATTTAAGATGAAGAAGGCGGTCGATCCAGTATTAAAACATTAGATTCGGAGTTGGTGACAATCAATTTTGGCATAAAGTACAGGTGGCGGATATAGTGAATGAAGTCATCCTTGGTACTTACCTACTTCATGAGAAAATACGGATTCATATTGGATTGAACGAGTGATGGTGACATCGAGCTGCCACTCGAATGGAACACGGGGAAAGTCAAAGGTACGGAAAGTCATGTTGGACCATCGTTCAAAGTTGTCACCACATTAGGAGAAATATATGGATGCCACTGAGATGTAGCAAAGGTCGGTCAACCAAGTGGTTCGTCTCAACGTAGCACAAATGGATGCTAAAACAAAAGAGAATTAAGGAGAGCCTTATGAATGGACCAGATATGGATCTGGACTCGATGGAAATGGCGAGGTTTGCAGGAACGAGGCATCGACAAGCACGGAGAATATTGGAAAATCTTCGTATAGCAGCGGGTGGTGTCCACCTTTGAATGAAGGATACGCTGGAGAGAAGGTCCGTGAAAGATCGGGATGAAGTAGGTGATTGGGTGCAGAACGGAAACAGATAAAACAATAATTAAGACAATAAGACAATAAGACAATAATTAATAGTGAATTATTTGTGAACTATTAGTGGATTTTTATTTTAAAATAAATTCAGTATGCATATAATTTTCGTGTTTAACATTTCGTGTTTAACAGGTACAAACTATACTCGACCCTTTATAACTTTTGAAGATGTCATAAAAATCATCTAAGATTTACCATACATGACGGACAACTACTGTTCTTGATATATTATCCTGGATTGATAAATTTATGATTCGATCCCTGGAAGTATTTTAGTACATAATTGAATATCAATTATACAATTGAGAAGTACAAACTATACTAGACCATTTTGTACTTTTGAATAGGTCATAAAAATCAAATTAGATTTAGCATATATAAGGGACAACTACTGTTCTTGTAAGATTTATAACATTCTGGTTTGATAAATGTACGATTCGATCATTGAAAGTTTTTTTAGTACATAAGTGAATATCAACTTTTCTATTGACGTGGTACAAACCATGCTCAATCCTGTCTAAATTTTCAATGGGTCATAGAAATCATATAATATTTAGCATTCTTGATGATCTACTACTGTTTTTGATAGATATCTTAGGCTTGATAAATTTACAATTCGATCACTAGATGTCCTTTAGTACATAGATGAATATAAAATATACTATAAAATTGGTACAAAGTATAGGACCCTATATAACTTTTCAATGGATCATATAAATAATCGAACATTTAGCTTTAATAAGTTTATGATTCGTTCACCGATAAGTACTTAAGAAGCTCTAGTAATCATAAAGGATTTTACCTTCATACATACGACCCGAAACATATCCTACCGTACTTAACTTTTGAATGGTTTATAGTTACTTTTAAAAATTAGTATAAGTGGAGGCCAAACATTATTCTAGATAGTGCAATAAGATCCAGGGTTGAACAATTTACAATCCAATGACTATAAATCGTTTAGTACCCAAATGGGCCATAGAAATATCTCTTGAATCAAACTTAAATCATTTATCGTGCTGTTATAAGTACAAACGGTGTAAAATCCATGGTAACAATCATTAGTGTTGCCTCATTGATATTCCTGCTAACTTCACAGACATTACACATGATGTTACTAAATAATCAAGTCAATTTTTTCCAAGAAACAAATAAGGAAATTATTATTGGTGATGCGTGAATTTCTCATAAAATCATATCTGTCGTTATAATTACGAGTTAATTTATATAAAATAATTAAGGTATAGATATAAATAATACTTACAGTGTACATTTAAGTAGACCCGCTTACTAACAGCTGGCGGCACATCATTCGACGCTATACATAAATATGCACCCATTTGTTTACGATTAACTTTATAAATATTTAATAAATTTCCATTATATGATTCAACTGCAATGATACAAACAAAAAATAAATATTCTTAATTATAATGAATCTCTTTTAATATAATTGATCAATTTAGTGTAAAACCTTTTAGTTAAATAAATTGAATTCCCACAAGACATCTCTATTGTACCAAAAAAAAAACTTTCTACTTTTATTCGATGTGTACACAAAAAATACAAAGGTTTTCCTCATTCATTTTCGACAGAATGTAGCAACAACGTTTTTTTTTTACTGTTTTAACTCCAGAAAATTTTTAATTTCCCAAAGTCCCTCAGATCAATTATTTCAATCAATAATCATAAAACTCGAGTTGTGGTGTATATGCTTAAAATAAATTGGTAATTCTTCATGATTAAGGAAATTTAGAAATTTGTCACTGAACCATTATCGGGATTTTACAAATGTTGACTGTTGTATGTGAATAAACATTGCATGGCATTAGCAAAATAGGCTAGGGTCGAATATTTATTCCATGAATTTGGCTTTAACTTTAAAAGGGAAACGCAAAAACTTCGAAATGCTGGTACTAAAACAAATAGTGAGTAAAAAGTGAATATGTAAGTGATTAGCAACAGTGCACAGGAAATCGGTTTCTGAAATAATGATCTAATCAGAAAAAGATAAAGTGTTACATAAACACAGAGATGACCAATAGAGCATCAGATTAAAATTATTCATCTGGCATTGAACTGTTACTGCAAATAGTTATCAATGGAATTAGTCTGTTAATAATTCTAATCTACATGAAATTATTGTGACATTCTATAGCAGTTCAAACATTTATTCACATTTAATTATTTCATAAACTTTAAGATTACAATTCTAAAGTAATATTTTTTTCCGGTTTTTACAGGACCGTGTCAACAATCTGACTACAACGGTTACGATCACGAGCCAGATCTTCATACTGTTGCAAGCAATCTGAATATGCCAGATCGCTCTATACCGAGGAGTCATCGTCGCAAACAGCGACCTCTTCGCCTACCGAAAGGCGGTTCTCGCTTAAAGGTTCGATGTCTCGAATCAGCACGCAGAACGTGACCGAGCCAGCGTACTCGCTGTCCTTTGATTTCATGCACGATATCAGGAATTTGCATTAAATTCCTGATCTCGTGATTGAATAGAACTCGGTATGTGCCATCGACGTCGCGTTTTGGGCCATATATCACACGCATGATTCTTCTCTCGAATGTTAGAAGCCATCTTTCGTACTCATCCGTCAAGGTTCCACTCTCACATACATATATGACAACGGGTCTGATCAACACTCTGTACAGTTTCAGCTTATCCGAATTTGCAAGATATTTTGATTTCAGCAGTGGACGTAGAGGATACAAAGCCCGATGCCAGCGGCAAGGCGGACCTTGATATCCTCGCCCACACTATTATCGTGAGTAATGAGAGATCCAAGATATTTGAATCTCATAACTCCTTCAAACGTGTGGTTTCCACTACTGAAATCACTTGCGTCTTGGTCTCGAAAACCAGAGATTAGATATTTGGTTTTTGACTCGTTGATTTTGAGACCAACGGAAGCTGAAAACTGTTCCAGTGTATCAAGTATCTCTTTCACTCCGTTGCCATTTTATCCAATCACACAGATATCATCTGCATACGCAAGAAGTTGATTGGATTGTCGGAATAAGATGTTTTCTTGAGGTGTTTCACTTTTACGAAGGATGTATTCCAACATGAGATTAAAAAGTATCGGGGACAGCGCATCTCCTTGTCGAACACCAGAAGTGATTGCAAAAATTCTCGATAGCCTGTTCTCAACTTTGACACAGCATTGTGACTGCGTTACTGTCATTTTACACAGATGTACATATTTGTTTGGTATTCCTAAATATTCAAGCGCATACCATAGCCTCTTTCGGCTTGTTTGAAATCTAGGAATACCTGGTGTACATCGCGAGATGTTTCGTAGTACTTGGAAAGAATCATAAATTTGGCTTCGGAATGTTTTACGTGGATGTGTCGATGTTTCCAAATGGATGTGTTTTGGGGGAAAGAATGTTGTGCGATTGCAAAGTACATCATTCTTTCCCCATTTTCGGTCTCAGTTTCCTGTCGGCAGTACGGACCTATGTTATTACATAAGTTATTTTATGACTATGTTATTTTAGATCTATGTTATTTTTAAATCGCATCAGGTTCTCCAGATATATAAAACCTTTATTAGACCGTGTATAGAATATTGCTGTCAAGTTTGGGGTGGAGCATATGGCACTGCTCTCCAGTTGCTGGATAGAGTTCAGCGGCGTGCCATACGAATAATACGAAACTCCGGACTTACGAAAGATCTAGACAGCCTACAGCACTGCAGAGATGTTGCAGAACTATGCGTGTTCTATAGATTAATAAATGGTAAATGTTCTGCAGAATTAAAGGAGAAAATACCACCATTAGTTACGCCAGGACGGGTAACACGAGGAACGGTCAATGCGCATAGGTTTACGGTGAAGCTGCCGAAACCTCGAACTGAAGGTACAAAGCGCGAATTCATTCATAGAACATCCAGGAAGTGGAATTCGTTATCCGGTTTTCAGTTTCCGTTGGATTATAGAATGCACAAGTTTAAGGCAGCTATCAACCTTTACTTGAAGGACCGCGCGTTGGGTGCAGGAGCTCTGACAGTTACAAGGAGCTAGGACTGTCTAAAAGTCCGCCCTGCACCCAATTAAAGCTTAATATAAAAAAAAAAAAAAAAGTCGGTCTGATTTCTGTCAGCTTTGGCATTAAAGTCGCCAATCATTAATCTGACGTCGTGCTCAGATATAGAACCCATCAGATTATCCAAATTATTGTAAAATGAGTCTTTATCCTGGGGTTGGCTTACATCAGTGGGCGCATGTACACATACAATTGACAGGTTGGCTAGTCTCATGTGCAAGAGAAGCTTACACATTCGATTATCGACTGCCTGGAAGTCCACTATAGCCTTTTTTACCTGTGGCCCAATGAGAAAGCCAACTCCAAGATTTCCGAGGTCATCTCCACTGTGTAGCAACGTTTGGCCTTGGGACACATGGACTCCACTTTTAGGACATCGAGTTTCTTGGAGCGCTACGAGTTCCAGCCGATACTCCTTCATACATGTGATAAGGCTGTCAAACGCGCCAGGTTTTCTTAGTGACTGAACGTTTCACGTGTCGATCCTCAATCTTGTATCCGGGTACTTAAGCGGGGGGTCATTGTTATTTAGGCAGTATCCGATTTTTTTAGGTTGTTGACTTTTTTAACTGTAATTGTTTTTTACGGATGTGGGTCGTCAGCCCAGCGATTCAACCAGATTTAGTCGCCTCTAACAGCTCTTGATACTGTGGTGGTATTCTATGGATCTCATGTTTCGTTCGAACTATTTACGAAACATGGCTGCCCCCAACCCATAGGGCTAAGGTAAAATAGTAAGACGATTTTGTAACAGATGATGCTTTAATACATTTAGATTTAAAAAGAAATGGCGCATCAGTTTTACATGAAATCGTTTTTTACATTTTATACATATAGAAGGTAAAAATAACTTAAGGTAAATTACACGTTTCTTACATGTAAAAAAACATGTAAATTATATCTTGTTATCTACACGCCCAATTGTGATTCAAACCTAGTAGACAATTTCGAGAAACTTACAGTTGTATAGTACATGAATCTATGTTATCACTTCTCAATAAAGTGAGACTCAATTTATGCCAATGCAAGCCAATTACCTGCGTCCTATACTTCAAAACAAACACTATGTAAAATGTTCACTGTACCTACCGGCCGGAAAAATGAATCGAGGGGCCCAAATTATATTGATGTGTTGATATTTTCTTCCATTGGTAACCTTCGTCTGCTTCCTAATTGCAACAACTTGATTGATATTTGACTGTTCAAATAAATGGTTACATTACTAGATTATGCTTTAACATATTGAATGCATTTTTACTGATTTATTTCGAGAGTTGGTTAATGTTTTACCAGTACTTGGGTTGAAGTCGTGCGTTCTATTTCCCCTCAAAATGTATATGTACAGTAATCCGTTTAGAGTTTTGATAAAAAAGGAGATTTCAGGAGGAAATACGAAATTCACTTTCAGTGGCTGCCATGTATACCGTGGTCATCCAATACAACGAGAGCATTTCCAATTTTGAGGATTTTATTTATAAGTTTCATAAACTGTAGGGGACACAATTAACATCAGCTGTTTTTAATAAAGCATGTATCTAACCTACACTTATGATAACGTACGACTCACTGTTGATGTACTATTTTCCGCACTATGTAATCTAGCTGCGATTACTTTCAAATAGCTCTCTCAACCATATATCATCTCTAGAATCTATATATCAACTTTGTTTTAACAATGGTACGGCCTTAAGCAAACTATCCAGTTACGGGTCATGATACACTACATCGTAAGTATATGGTGATGTATAACTAACAATGGGTTCACGATTCTTTATCCGATTTCTTAAGGCAAACGGCAAACATAACTGTTCGCTTTCGAACTAGTTTCCCTTCTCAGTAGTAATCTTTTTCACCATGTGTATGTCGGTGAATTCTGAGCTGCAGTAAACCATGCTAGTGCAATAGTCTAATGCTTGCAATACATTGGTCATATATCATAATAGATGTATGGGAGGACAAGAGATAGGAGGAAATGCAGTCCTGTAACATTCCAAACGTTAGAGAAGAAAGCCATTAAAAATCGAAAGCTAATTGTTAAAACTTAATCTGTCCATGAAACTCATCCGCTTTCATGATTGGCAAGAGTTGGTGATGCATAAGCGTTAAGTGGAGAAATCAGTGGAAACGCCTGTTCAATAAAGTGGATACACCCGAAATGCGGACGATTGTGAGAAACGATTTAGTAAACGAGGAGATTCATTGTAGACAGCAAGCGATAAATTGCGAAAGTTAAAGGAAAGAAAGTGGTTTTACAAATTGATAAAATAACATTCTCTCATGGGGTTCTTTCAACCGATATTGTTGATGGGGTGATTTTGGGGTATAAACTTCATGAAAAAGAACGAATTAGCATTGGTTAGGACTTCAACGAAGAAGTTTATTAAATTGTGGTCAAGGCACTTGACGAAAAGCTAATATTAAGTCATCCAACGATTAAAACGAGGTTAATTAGTTGTTTTTACCACTTGGACTAGACGATTTCATCACACACCAGAGCTACAGCAAAGTGGGGAGTAGATAGATGATGATGAGAATATTGTAATCTACAGAATTCAAACGGGACCTATCGATAAACCAAACAATTGAGCATCTGAAAAGATAAGTAGATGCAAATCGTGTTAAGAACGTATAGGTTTGTGCTACCGGTAGTGTTTCGAACATCTCTGGGTCAGTAGACTACCTAACTGTTTATAATTTAAAAACACATGAATGCAATAGTCATGGTAATTAATAAATAATACGAAATTGATGACCTAGAAGCAAGCGAATAAGCAAGCAAATGCTTGCTTATTCGCTTGCTTCTAGGTCATCAATTGTGTATTGAAGCAGTTTGAATTTAAACCGAGAAACGGCCGCTTTCTCTCATTAAATATGATTTCTGAACTCTTAAATATGATTTCTGAACAACGACTTGTTGGCGTAGACCATGATTTAGCTAAGCCCCATATACCAAATCTAGGTCCAATGAAAAAAACGGTCCAATGACACCACCACCACGAAAACCACACCATACACTTATTTTGTGTGCATTAAGCACATTAGGGTTTTCCCCTTACCAATAACGCATATTTTGTTTGTTAACGAAGTCGTTTAGCCAAAACTGCTCTTCAACTCTATCTTGGTGTTAACTCTATCTTATAACCACAACGAATATTAAGAATCAAAATTTTTGACTAGACTGTGAATTGCTTGCCAACTGGGACGATAATTACTTGCAAAAATTGGAATTAATGTTTTTAAAGTGGCGCAGTGGTTAAAGCTGCGGCAGTTGGAGCGGGAGATACCGGGTTCGAATCCCGATAGGGGCACTTGATTACGATCGGTGGTGTGAATGAACACAACTATGACCCCCTGTTGGAGTGCAGAATCTATCGGCCGACCCATCTTCCATGTCAGTACTATAGGCTGGCATGGAGCTATGCAATGTGCAGATGGTTAGGTAAATCGAACCTATAGCCGTACGTCCTCAATTTGGCTGCAAAGCGTAAGGCAAGGATGTAAATAAGCAAACCGCGAAAGAGTTGGGAGTGCCTTGAGCCCCAAAACAGATTGCATAGAAATAAACGAAAAAAACGTTTTTGAAGTTGCTGTCATCGACTTAAAATTTTTGCAGTAAATTTTAATAATTTGTGAACGTTGTTCGTTCGAATACTTCACCAATTACCATGGTAAAAATGCTGTTTACTTGACTTAATGTTTTAATACTGACTGTTTGATTATTTGTTAAAAGGTGCGCCCCAAATGGAAAATCCGTTATATATATATATATATATATATATATATATATATATATATATATATATATATATATATATATATTCAAGGCTCAATCACTCGCGGATATTATAAATTATTACTCTGGCTTACACCATTCACCTTTCGTTGAATCCACCATTAAACCGAACATAATATGTTCCCCTTGGTGCACACTTTTCGTTTTCCTATGAATCTGATCCGTATTACTAATCAGTTCGTTAATCGTGTTTTCGCTCTTGAATCATACAGCAGACAGAAATTGTTGTTGTTTCCTCGGGACTTCTTTCTGCAGATTGATGAAAGACTCGGGTGGTTTACAATTGCGTTGAAAATGTCCAGTATTCTCATGTGATCTGAGCCAAACGCTTTTTTTCCAACTTGTATCTTCTGAGCCAAGCTAACAGCTTTATAGGTTGCTTCTTTGCACTCAGGTACAACTGATTCCCCATTGGCGCAAGTCACGAATAAATGTTGATAAAAATAAACGCCCTTAGTTCATTTTGATGCTCAACGTGAGACACAAGCAGCTGAGAGGATGAAATAGTTTTAGAAATAGCTGAGAAAGAAATCATATCACTCTTATTAGAAACCCCTATATTAAAAGATGTGTTCTAATTGTGGCTATATACATTTGCAATGAAAAAAGCGTTCTTATAATCTTTTTCCATCATTTGAACCTTTGCAAACTTTTACATATTATGTCAAAAGCCATAGTCAACGCAGAGTAATGCTTTATTTGCCAACGCAGAATAACGCTTAACACTACTTTGATATTGGATTTAATTGCTGATATAACTAAATGCACACTATCGTATTTTAATGCGATTATAGTAATTTCAACATTTTTCGAATGTGTTTCGATAAAACAAAATATTTTACTTTTATAGCTGTTACATATTTTTTTTACAACGTTACATGGGATATTACAATAGTCTAAAACAAGAAAATTGTTCTTTTCTTCAATAAAAATATAAAACTATAAAAAAAATATATATACCAGCTAGAGAAACCCAAATTAAGACCTATGTTCTTGGTTTTAAATTTCATCAATACAGCGGCCATTCCATAAATCGCCTGACACCGAATAACAACAAAGAAAATCCGGAAAGACTGTCATAAAACTAAGTACGTCAAAAAGAATTAATATTTAGAATAAAAATTTAGCTAATTGATTCTGAGAGTTACCCATTTACAGTTAAAGCTGTAGTCAACAAAAATACAGAATTTTTTACATTCCTAGTAAACATTAAACAAGGTTGTCATTTAAAAACTTCATTCATCAATTAGTACTGATGATGTGAAAACTTGACTTGGGTCAATAAAATGGATATGAAGTCGGATCGAATCGGAGAAAATCGCCACTATAGCAACCATCAAAATGTAACTTCGGATAAGTAACTTTTATTTCAACAAACTAATAATTTCCGTACTGATTTAAAAGTCATCTATCAAGCGTGAAGTAGTGAAATGTTATAGTTGTTAAAGATTTTCTAACAATCTTTCTGCCAAACAAATGAATGTGCAATGAAATACATTACAGAAATGGGAATTAGCCTACAAATAATAGAGGTTGCATTATGTTCAAAGTACTGAAAACACAATATTTCTTTCTCTTGGAAAATAAAAAGTCTAGAAGTTGGAAGCTCAAATCAACCCCATTTTATGAGCAAGATGCAGGCTTAAATGAAACCCATCTTATCAGCAACTTACAGATAAAATATCTGCACAAAAACTCAAAGATTATATTTAAGTCTTTTTATGGAAAACAACAAAAACAACCAATAAACTAACAGTTTTGAAAATAAATTAAGAAACCATAAAATAACCATTGTTTGCAATTTATTCAATATACAAAATACCTAAATATTAAAGTCATGATATAATATCCAAAGAATATAAACAACCAAGATTCCAGCAAAATACAAAGGTACACTATCTACTCACATCACTCTGATAGAACAGTACATGTATCAAATCAATTCGAATAACAAAAAAATTAGACACTATGAAATACAAAGTATCTCTACATACGAGCAACTACTGTTGCAATAAAAGATTGGCTACAACCCATAAATTCTACCATCTACCGTACACCAAAATATGTCTTTTCATTTGATCATTTTTCTACAATAGCAAGACGTTTTTAAAATGCATAACATCTAAAGTGGGATGAAGATTGGCGACAACAACAGGTTACGAGCTATATGCTTTAAAATAAATTTTAAAACAATAATCTTCATTTTGTGCAAAAGATAAAAGTAAACTAAATAAAGTTATTTAACAGTTAAAATTCATTTCAAGAATACTTATCACGAGTATCAGCAACCAAATATATAGAATAATCACTGGAAAGGCTACTTAAACATCTTAAATCTTCATTTTACTACAAAAGAAATTGTTATCAAGAGTTTGGATTTACATTAGAAAATTATTTTGCTCTCTTCATTAAACGTATGCTATCGTTTAAGATAAAATGTGGCATCTGGAATTACAGTATAAACTACAGTGTAACAATGATTACCTCATGATTTTTTATAGAATATTAACTTCCTAGCTCAGAGACAGAGCTTCCGTTGTATTTAGAAAGATTCGACCAATTAATTTTCTTTATGAAGAATCATCATCTATGTATATATTTTTTTAAATAACACCTTTATTGGTATCACTATACTACAATCTTAAATATTATTAATTTATGCTTATCTGATAAGTACTAATGTCAACCCTGCTATGACATTAGTACTTATGAGATAAGCATAAATCTTGTTTGGGTCTGCTGTACCAGTGTCCAGTTCAATTGTTATATAATATTCATACGGTTAACTCATGTGGTTTCATTCGTTGGAGCCGCCTTACTTCGTTTGTACTGTCCAGTAGTTGTACGGCCTCGACGTTGGTGTGGGTAAAAAGTCTCTTCTCATGTTTTATGGCACATTCGCGGATGACGTCGTCTATCAATTGAATTTCTAGATCATTGTGTATTTTCCAGTTAGTCACGAATCGGTAAGCGTTGGTGATCATTCGAAGAAATTTATTTTGACTACGTTGTATAATGTCTCTATTAGACTTATGAATACAATCCCATAGCTGCGCGCCATACATCCATATTGGTTTGAAGATAATTTGATAGACTAGTCTTTTGCAATACAGGTTCATTTTGGAATGATGCCCAATTAACCAGTACATTTTACGTTGTTTTAATCGTATCTGTTTTGTGTCGAAGTGTAAATGTCACATGGGTTGATTTAAACTCATTAAGCACGATTTTCTAGTCAATTGTCCATTTAGTAACGTTGTTCATTGCTCGTTGCAGATTTTCCACTGCCTTTGATTGGGATTCGTCTACTGACATAATTACGATGTCATCGGCAAACGTACTGATTTTTTATGCATTGTAGGTATGTCCGCAATGTAGATAAGGTAGAGGACATGTCTCAAAACACTTCCCTGTGGAACTCTCGCTAACGTTGGATATAAGTCAGAACATGTTTCTTCATGGATGACTCTGAATTGACGATCAGAAAGGTATGATTCCACTGTTCCAGCAGCTGGCAATAGTTTTATATATATATAAACCTCAATAAAAATGGGGTGATTTATTAGACATGTGATATAGAAAAAGAGGTTTGACAAATAATATACAGGTTAACCTCTCTTAACGAAACCTCGTATCTACGAATAACATTTTTAATAATTCTATTTTTTACGGCCTTTCTCATCCCATTGAGACAAAATTACTCCTCATTTGAGCATAAAAAACCACAGACAGAAATAATTTTTATCAATTTTTAAAAACCAATGTCAGTTATCAAAGGACTTTTCTAAAAAACGAAACACCATTCCTATGGGGAAAAAATTCAATTGTAAATATAAAAGTTCGTAGCGAGCAAACTTTTGATATAGTTATTACTTGAACTTTGATAGTCAACATTCATAACAATTATTAAACAGTTAATTAAATTATTAGTTACAAAATTTTTTGCAATTCAATAATGGACGAATTGGAAAAAAAATTTATGGTATATGGATCGAACATCAAAATTCTCGAAACTTTCTGATTTCAGGTTCTCTTAATAAAGAAAAGCAAATAAAAATTAAGGACAAACTCTTTGTAGAGGCATTTGCAGTCAGCAATGGATTACTTGAGAAATATAAACACAGGTATAACCTAGAATTATGACAGAAAATAAAATATGAAATATGCAATAAAAAACATGGGAAACTGATCAATCCGCATTGATAGCACAATGAATACAGTTTGATGTAAATTATAGACCGAAATATTAGGCACAGTGTCTGGTGTTTCTGATCAATATTAACAACAAAACCGGAGATATCAGGAATCAAATTATATTACTTGTTTTTATTGTGTGGCTGCTACCGCACACTTAGACCGGTGATGTTACCTTGTGATACCACTATATGTATGGCTATAAGTCCGATTGACGTAGAACCATCTGCGTAGCACAAAAGCTCCATGTCAGCTTATAGTACTGAGATAGACGATTGGACGGCCTATGGATTCTAAACTTAACAGGGGATCCAGATGTCTTCATTCACACTTCCGATCGCACCGCCCGTAGGATCCATGGCGAAAAATCTTTTTTTGCAGAAACATTTGATGTAGTAAATATTTCTTTAAATATAAGTAAATATAACAATTTATATGATAATCATTCCTGTGGTGAAATAGGATTATATGGAAAAGACTACCAATTTTAAGGAAGTTTAGCTATACGTGATTTAGCTGAATTCATATTTCAGTTTATTGGTCCATTCATTCTTTCAAACAATTTTTTCGGCCAATCGTAGTGCACCAAAATGACAATTTTCTATGCTCCTACGTTTTGTCACAAGGGATAGTTTAACTTTAACTTTTTTTCTGAACGAACATTGAGTAAAAGAGACAACATGATACCAAAATGAAAAAGAAGCATAAAAAGCCATGTTATTTGGAAACAAAATGGATATAATTTGTAATTGTGTACGTGCGTGTCAATGGAATTAATTTATTTTCGTGACAAAAATAATTCTTAAATTTTACTATAGTAGATTGTCAAAACAAAATTACCGAACAAATGAATGAAATAATGAACGAAGAAATTGAAGATGAACTACGCTTAAGATTATCAATTTTAACCTTTTGAAATAGTAAATATTGCTTTAAGTTAAAGTAACAATTTTTTTTTCTTTTTAATTACAATCTAGTCTTAGACTAATAAGCAATTTTATTCAAACTTAAACTACTACATTTTACTGAAATTTAAGAGTTCATCCATCGATGTACTCCTTATTACATGATATTTGTTATTTAATCGCGCTTTTGTTGTGCGCTAGATACATTTATTTTAATCGATTTTACACTAACTCAAAAGGCTTTACTCTTTTTAGCCTTCTTAATAAATCCGTATTATCCAGTAGCTGGATAGCCTCTATGTTGACATGATGCAGCAGTCGTTGTTCGTGACTTCTAGCAAATTTCATAATTTCAGTTTTGATGGGGTCTTTGCCCAAATCTTTGTGTATGTCTATATTTCTGACAAACCATGGTGCATTCACGATGTTTCTTAACACCTTATTTTGGAACCGTTGGATAATATCTATGTTGGTCTGCTTAGTACAGCCCCACAGCTGTATACCGTAAGTCCAAACAGGTTTCAATATTTGCTTATATAGCAGAACTTTATTAGGGATTGATAGATGAGAATTTCTTCCCAGTAACCAATACATTTTATTGTATTTTAAACCCATCTCATTTCTTTTCTTTTTTACATGAGCCTTCCAGCGAAGCTTACCGTCTAATGTCATACCAAGATATTTAGCACTGTTTGCATGCGGTATTTCTTGGTTGTTTAAATATACTGGTTTGTATACTAATCTCTTGTTCGTAAAATCGACGTGGACAGATTTAGTTTCATCTAATTTTATGCGCCATTTTTTTGTCCAGTTCAATACTTGATCTATGGCGGCTTGCAATTTCTCTGTTGTATCTGAGTTGTTGTCACCTACTGCCATGATGGCTGTGTCATCGGCGAAAGTGGCAATCGTATTGTTGTGTGGGATTGGAACATCTCGGGTGTATAATAAATACAGAAGTGGCCCAAGTATACTTCCTTGTGGAACTTCTGCTTTTATTTCTTTTAACTCAGAGTATTCATCTTCTTGCTTAAGTCTGAAATATCTTTCTGTTATATATGATTCCAGTATTATGCTGTACTGTTTAGGTAGGATTAGTTTGAGATTGTAGATTAAACCTTCGTGCCAAACCTTGTCAAAGGCCTGTGCTACATCAAGGAATACTGCAGAACAAACTTTTCTCTTTTCTAATGTCTTCTCAATAATATTGGTTATTCTATGGACTTGGTCAATAGTTGAGTGCTCACTGCGAAAACCAAATTGGTGATTCGGAATTAGGTTATTTCTTTCAATTATTAGTTTGAGTCTTTTTAAAAGTAACTTTTCAAAGAGCTTAGACATTATCGGCAGCAACGATATAGGCCTATATGATGTTATTAATGTGGTGGTTTTCCTGGTTTAGGAATCATGATAACCTCAGCTACTTTCCAAAGTTTTGGCACATATTTTAATCTGAATGAAGCACTTATAATAGCCGTGTTTCATGACTCCAACTGGTTCAGATCAGACATTTTCCATGCAAACCAAAAACACATTTTGAGCCAAAATGAAATTTGGATCAAAATGTGTCTGTGGTTTGCATGGAAAATGTGATCTGATCTGAATCTGTTGGAGTCATGAAACGCGGCTAATATTAGTTAACTTCACCGTAGCTTTTCTCGGAAGCTGTTTTATTATTTCTCCGGTAATCAAATCAAACCCGGGTGCTTTCTTAAATTTTAAATTGTTTTTAATTTCGTTTGCTACTTCTTTGGACGATATAGGTGTAACATCATCGTGTATTTGAATTATTTTTTCATCAAATGTTTCACGCAATAGACATTCATGAGGTTGAAATATATTTTCAAGATGGTTAGCAAATCCTTCAGCTTTTTGTTTGTTTTTTCTCGCCCATGTTCCATCCATTTTCCTGATAGGCTGAATAGACATTATTGGCCTTTTCAGAGTTTTAGTTGCTTTCCAGAGTGAATATTCTGTATTACTGTCATTCGTCAATTTACTTAAGTAGAAATTAAGTGACTAATTTTTGAATTTCTCTTGTTAATTGTTGAGTAAGATTGTTAAGTCTTTTTTTATCTTGTGGAGCTCTTGGTTGGTGCCACTTTTTTCTGGATTTGCGTTTATCCCTAAGGAGATTTCTAATTTCTATTGGATAGTTATTTCCTTTTAACCTTGATTTGATTTCTGGAGTACTTTTCCATGCTGATTGCTGGATACCCGTAGTGAACTTTTCTACTTCTTTGTCCAGTTGGGCTATAGTTTTTAAAGGAACTTTCAAAAATATTCTTTGATCGAGGTGTACTTTGAAACTTTTCCAGTCCGTGTATTTGTTAGTTAATGCTGGATTATTCCCTTTTTGGTTGATATACTCGCTTAGAGTTAAAATTATTGGAGAACAATAAACATTTTTAATGTTAGTATTTCAACTTGTCGATTTCTAATTTCACTATAATTAAAGTACGTTTCAAAAATATTCTATTTGATAATTTGCCACAATCTCCTAGGTTTTACCCCGTATATACACAGAAAAAAATTTGTGGTGTTTCTTAACTAAATCTGAAGTCTTAAATTGAGACCGCTTGCTGAATACCACCAGAGAAGTGTTAATTTTTTTAACTATCTATAATTGTTTAAATTTTATAAATTTTTCAAAAATTTAAGTATTCATTCTATTAGTAAAATTGGACATTATCTTGTTGCATATTTTTAATTTTTTGTTTCACACATATCATGATATTTTAGGTGCGAAAATATAACCTTTTTAGTTGCTTAATTTTAATTCAATACGTTGTCAAACTAAGATATTTATAATAGTTAAATAATTTTTTTCTTAAAAATGATTACCTCTTCATTATAGCTAAACATTTGTTTGGAAGCTTGGCATTATTATCAGTTTAACAGAGTTTCGTTATGCAACATTTGTTTGTTTAATTTGTATACCATTCACGACACTTTTTAACGACAAGGAGTAAATAAAATTTCATAAGATATCACGTTAAATTTAGCATTTTTAAAAAGGCAAATTTAAGACTGTAATAATAATAACATGATCGACATGTTGGTGACAATTTGTGTTTTTCGAAAAAGGTGAATAATGATTTATATATATATATATATATATATATATATATATATATATATATATATATATATTAATATATATATATATATATATATATATATATATATATATATATATATATATATATATATATATATAAATATATATATATTAAAATTTTAAGTTTTGTGATGTAGAGAGAGCTGTAATTAATAATTCATTCAACTAAAACTATAAGCCATTGTTTATATAAGTATATTTATTAATTATATTAAAGTTTAAATATATCAATATAATATACTATGATTTAAAGTTCCAAACATCTTTTACATGGTACTTATTTATCATTTTTCAAAAGTTTAGATGTATATTTTATTAATATTGTAATACATATATATATTTTTTAATTGTTTTAGTAACTAGATTATAATTGATACTTTACCAATATTTCGGGATCTTATATGTTATAGGCTGAAAGTTTTTGGTTGAAGGTTATGATTATCGTTTTTTAATAATAAAAATTACTAAGGCATATAATAGTACATATATTATATAATATAATGAAATATAATATACAAAATAGTAGTAGCTAAAAATTTATAAAATTTGACTTATGTTTATATGAAATCATGATTTATTTATATTCGTCTATTGATGCATTGATGAATGATGACCGGAATTCTTATAGATAAAACTTAGTTATGATCGACTATCTGTTGAATTGAAATGGCATATTAAGTTATTTGTATTATAGACTTGTTATATGTATATATATATATATATATATATATATATATATATATATATATATATATATATATATATATATATATATATATATATATATATATATATATATATATATACATATTTATAAATATACATATATATTTATATATATATATATATATATGTATATATATATATATATATATATATATATATATATATATATATATATATATATATATATATATATATTTATTTATACTAAATATATAAAAATTTAATTTTATCTTACCTATAAGACACTTTTCGTTCGAACCAATCTTCAAGTTTACTTCGGTTTATATGAGGTTTTTTCGTTGATATTGACCGCAAAAGTATATAGAGTCCGAATAAATCATAGAACATTTAACTAAATTCTGACAAAAAATAATAAACAGATTATAAAATCTATATGTACCCCAAATTGTTTGTCTACAACTCACCATTGGTATCAACAAACGGCGGCCTCTAGAATATCAGTAACATTAGTAAAAGAGTAGTCTGTTGAAGTGTTGAGTGTCCCAGGCCAACAATTTTTGTATAATTATCACTGCAATTAAATAATTTTATTTATTTGCGACATAATTGTTTTTAATCAAAAAATCAGTAAAATTAAAAATAATATAATATATTATAATATAATTATATTATTATACAATTAAAACGAAATATTATTCAATACTCACATAATTATTTCCTTTTACATTTGGCAATTATGTAAATGGCCCGCTTTATACTGAACCCAAAGCTGCTTATTCGTATAAAGTTATTCTGGTTATTACGAGTATAAAGCATTAGCGTTCTATTGCTAATTTTATTCTCATATACATAGTTAGTTTCACAGTGTCCAAATCCTTTTCACATTACTTTAAACTGTTTCGTAAAACTACACCTATAGATTACTGTCACTTTATAAATTAAATTGGATTAAAACATAATTCAAAAGTTATATTTTGTACTGCTGCACTTAGTACATCACTAACATATCACTTAATATATAAAATAGTTTTAATAATTAAATATAACTAATTTAAAAATGAAGTTGATGACTAATGCACCCACGCTAACCAAATGATTCTTTTCCAACAATGAACAAATCAAGAATATCATAACGTAATAGTCATCTTATTCTTGCTAATGTATTTTAAGGAATGGTTTTACTTTTTCGAATTATCGACATAATTGATGAATTCAATTTGCCTCTTTGATAGTGACAATTTACGAAACATCGTTTTAAGTGTATCATTTTATAGCAACCTAGCTTTGTTGAAATTATTGTATGTGTCGTTTGAATATGCAATAACAAGCATATAGCCTACTCTCTTCTTAACACATGTGTGGTTTTATTATACTTTGTTCAGTATGAAAGCCGGTGTTAAATTTATCTTATTGAAATGGGCAGATATTAATGAACAATCTATCATTGTCATATTTTCCAACCTACTAAAAAATTTACTGAATATATAGTTCATTATTTATTCTATAAATACAGGATTATTCAAAGGTTTTATCGCAAATTAATTGAAAACATTTTCTTCAGTCCTGAATTATACAATTTCAAATAGTCAAATTTGTATATTTCAAAAACTTTTGTATATAGATATTTGTAACTTTTTTTAGGATCATAATTTAGCATTTAATAAAAGTCAAAATAGAAATGGATAACTAACTTTGTATTTTAAAAAAAAATTCGTTTTGATTATGAACTAGTGCTAAATTAATCATAAAATATTATCTTAAACTAACAAATTTGATAATAAAATTAAAACGATCGCATTTCGTCGGTAAAGACAATTTTTCGAAACGAAATTTACCAATGAATAATTGTTTCAAAAAAATTAACAACGAATTTGAACATTTTCTGTAAAATGTGCATTAACAATAAGAAATTGATAACTTAACCATTATTTTAGAAAAATAAAAATTGTATTTAACACTTTTAAGGGATACATCCCGAATTTTTTTCTGTGTATATATATATATATATATATATATATATATATATATATATATATATATATATATATATATATATATATATATAAATATATTTATATATATATATATATATATATATATATATATATATATATATATATATATATATATATATATATTTATATATCTATATGTATATATATATATATATATATATATATATATATATATATATATATATATATACATATATATATATATATATATATATATATATATATATATATATATATATATATATATATATATCTTCCTAATATTACATTTTCAGAATCTATTACATATAGGTACCATCTAACATGCTACCTATAACACTAACCTATTACACAACACAATAGGTTCGTCTATATATTATATAATAATAATAAAATATAAATTTTTAATTTTAACGTTATTTTTTTTTTAATTAAATTAATTTTATTTTTCCCTACATTTTTATATTTATTTTGTTTTGCTCTCTCAAGTTTAATTTTTGTGGCTTTAGCTGTAATGAACAAAACAATAAAATTTCAAAATTTGGGTATAAAAATGGCCCATAAATATTTTTATTTTATATTTTGTAAGTTTGCCCATAAACATTAACCAAAATAAAAGGAAAACAGAAGAAAAGTTACAAGAATTTTAAACGAGAATATTCGAGAAGAAAGTAAAGTAAACCCAACAAAAAAAATGGAAATTTATCCCTCTTGAGGGATTGGCGATTCTACTCGCTGTACTTCGCTATCTTTTCTAGAAATCTATGTATAATAATCTGGTTTTTGCAGAAAAACTGGTAGAAACGAAACTCTATAAAATAAACGAGAGGGGAGGAGGAATACAAATTTATCTGCTCCATTCAAACAACAACAGGTTCAATAATTTTGAAAAGCTTTCTCAATTTCTTATATATACGCTTTTCTTTGTGAATATATTTATGTAGACTGTTTGTGTTATATAAAAATGCTACACCAACAGTTATGTATAATATAACGGATATTTTCTTCTTGTTGCCAGTTGCTTAAATACAACAATAAACTATTCATTTTTAGTGAACTGGAAACTAAATAATAATAAAAGTAGATAACGATTGAGATTAATAAAGAAAATTGTATTTCTTGTTCTTTACCTGTCAAGAGTGCTCTCTTTTCAATTTTATTATACAAAATTGTGTAATAAACAGAAAATTTATAATAGTAAAATAAAAAGCTGGAAGCTTGAACAAACTACCCAAGCAGCAACAATACAAAAAAATAAAAAATAAATAAATAAACAAAATATATAAATAAAAAAGTCTTTTTTGCGAAATAAAATTTTCTATTTTATCACTTTTTTGGATAAAATTTATGGATGTAGTAAAGATTAGAATTTAATTTAACAGAAAACTAGCATGGAATGTAATGAATTTATTTTTATTTCTTTATTAAGTTTTTGTTATTCAGAGATGTTACTAAATTTTAATTAGGAAAATGGGATATAAATATTATCTTTATCATATTATGTATACGTTTATGGAGGAGCGCATATGTGTATAGTTCTGCTAGCTTGCAAACGAGATAAAGTCAAACTAATTATCAAGCACACATTATTTGTCTCTATTTACATATTATATCAGTGTCCAAATGAGTTAGTTGTTAGTTTAACAAACCGACATAAATTCCACTGGCATACTTATAATATATATATATGCTACATATGTTTTGAGACGAGATAACATGGGTCGAACATTAAATTGTCTGCTTTAAAATTAAATTTATTCAGTCACTGGTATATGAACCAAAATAATATTATATACGAGTAAGACCAGCTGATGTATACAGATATTTTATTTTGCTACTCCCGCAGTTTTGTGTTTGCAAAACACTTTTATAATGCGAGGAATATGTATAATGAGAATATTATTACACATGAAAACATTGTAAACTATATTGGTGTCTGACACACGTACTCATATATGTATGTGCATGCATAATATCTCACATAATTTACCAGTTGTTTGTTAAATATAACGTATGACTAAACTGATCACGATGCTACGAACTTTTAGTTATATATTACTGTATAAGATCTAAGCGACCGGTTATCACACATTACATAAGTCGATACCCAGAATCTTACCAACTTCATGCAGCTGTAGCAGCCTAACAAACTTCAGTCTGTTATGTTGAAATGGAATGCAAACACAACAGAGTTATTCCTTTGAAAAGAGTTTTCTAATAAGAGGTTTCATTTTGAATCGCCTGCTATTTGGGCAGCTATTAATTTTGAAGCAGTTATTTTTTGCCATTTGACGAGTAAAAACTACTAATTACTCAAACTGCCACGATACACGCATGAACAACGCATTGAAATTGTTTAATTTCACTACAAAAATGGTGAAAACTTTGTCACAGTTCGCAAAACGAAAGCATTTTAGTGATAGGAACAGTCCAACCAACAAGTTTATGTCCCATTCTGTTCTTTATCATAATTGTTATTTGTATGAATAACGGTAAGTTGACAAACGGAGCGGAAAGAAACGGAACGGAACGGAGAGAAATGGAACGGAGCGAAAAGAATCGTAACGAAGGCTACACAATTTGAATAGTTTATGGACAACGTAATCCCAATTTATTGAAACGATTCATTTATCTTTAACTATTGGAATATTTTCCCATATCTCTGCTTAAGTTCAATTACATTACAAAATTCTTTTACTAGCAGCTGTTGGCTTGCGAGTATTCTGTCTGTCTGTATTTCTGCAATCTGTTTTAGAGCGAAGGCACTCCCAACTATGACGTACGGCTATAGGTCCAATTTACGTAGAATCATTATCACCTTGCATGGCTCCATGTCAGTCTATAGTACTAAAATGGCATATGGGTTGGCCCATGGGTTCTGCTCAGCAAAAGGTCACAGATGTCTTCACAAATCGACAAAGAGTAAGGTGGTGAATTCTATTCACTGGATTATTCAGTGACTTAATAGTATCACAGCTGTCTCGTTTCTTAATTTTGCATTGATAATTGCGAGTATTTTTATTGTTGTATTGAGGAGATATGTCTCGCCAATTTTTGCATTCTCTTAGGTCACATTTCTTGGGTATTTTAATTGACAAGCATTTCTTTCCTTTTGTGGGTTTCTGCCAGAATTCCCCACTTCTTGAAGTATTGGTGTTAATGTGCTTGCAGCTGTAGTTGAATATTTCGTCGGTTATACAGCAGTCTTCGAATATATACATCGTGCTACATCGGTTGTTAACCTTATAAGTGTTATGTTTGTAAATTTGCCAGTGACTTTCCTTACATACTTTTGTAGTGTCTGTCACTTTCTATCTCTGCATTCTGTTTTGAAGCTCAAGGCTCTCCCAACTATTTCGCGGTTCGCTTATTTACGTCCTCTACTTTCCGGCATTATCTAGCTAAATCGAGAACATAAGTATTTCCGATTTACGTAGAACAATCTACACATTGAATAGCGCCATGACAGCCTATAGTACTGACATGAAAAATGGGTTCACCCATAAATTCTGCACTCCAATGTGTTCTGCTAGCTCGTTTTGGGCTTCAGCTACTGTATATTTCATTCGATTATTTCTTTAATCATATTACGAGGAAAGTTACAAAGTTTAGAAGGCGACTATTAATTTTTTTTTTTGAAAAACCAAAAATAACAAATCATTTGCATTTGTTTAATGAGACTATTGAAGATGAATCGACGAAATTACAGAGCTATAAATTAAACCCACTACAAATATTCAATGAATGCCAAATTTTATATGGAACGATTGCACCGTCTCTAAAGACTATTTCCAAATGCTCCGAACACTTCAGATAGCTTTCTGTAGAAAACAAACCCAGAGAAGGTCGAACAAAATCTTTCACTGATGACGTTACTGTGGCTCTGGTAAAGTCCAAAGCTGACAAAGATCCACGATTGACACAAGAAAATATTTCTGATGAATTGGCCTTGAAGTTCATCGCTGTATGTATCGTGAATATTAAATTATCATTTTGGGATACACGAAGAAACACCAGCAACCCAAGTAATGATGTCAGTTTACTTCACCCGATTATTAATTATAGCTGGTATTCTCCTGGAAAAGGGTCAGGTGGTAACTGCACAGTGGTATATCGATGACAGGTTACCAAAAGTCTTAAAAAAATGATGGTAGAAAGTTAAGCCGAATTTGAATACAATACAATTTTTGTATAAATTATTTGAAAAACACCAACGCGAATATAAAAATACTATAACGACAGCTAACTAAAGCCTAGCACCAAAATTTTTTGATTAGCTTCGAAGTCTTATAAGTATACTTAGTATAATTTATAAAAATAGAAATACGTGAGGTTACAAAATCTAGTTTTGGATGGTATATGTAGAAAATGTGTTCTGATCTAGGAGCAGGATGCAAAAGGGATTTTTCACCATTTGATTACGATCGGTAGTGTAAATGAACACAAGTATGATCCCCTGTTGGAGTGCAGAATCCATGGGCCAACCCATCTTCCATGTCAGTACTACAATTTGGCATGGAGCTATGCAATGGGCAGATGGTTAGGTAAATCGAACCTATAGCCGTACGTTCTCGATTTGGCTGCAAAGCGTAAGGCAAGGACGTAAATAAGCAAACCGCGCAAGAGTAGGGAGTGCCTTGAGCCCCAAAACAGATTGCAATATTCATCCCCACCATATAACAGATTTTAAATATCAAAATTAATTAATAATTGATTGTAACATTTGCAGACGATGTTATTGCAGTCCCGGTAAAAATAATTAAAATGATGGAATATACATTCACACCACTGATTATAATCAGATGGTAATAAATCCTGTTTGCATCCTGCTCCTATCAGGATTCGAATCCAATACCTACCGCTCCAATTGCCGCAGCTTTAACCACTGGTTTGTCGACTGGAAAGCGAATGTTATAAACCTGGTTGTTTGGTAAATATGTAGATTGGTTAGTCTTATAATTGGAAATACGCATTTTTGAAACTCATGATGACGTAGATATTGTCAGATTTGGTAGGATTTATGAAACTGTTTTAAAAAATCCCATATTGACATATGAATTAGTAAATTGAATCAAAAGTATATTGAATCAAATATTTTATAATAATTTAAAGGAAATTATGTCAATTCCCATAGTAAATACCAACGACAGCATGATTTCGTTAAATATTAGTTTCGGAGAAGATTCCTAGATGGCAGATTCCTAGATTATTTATAAATATAAGCCCATTTACTTCAATAATTTCCTATTTTGATTAGAAAATTAAAATTATTTTTTTAAATTTTGGTTTCGTTAATAATTCGTTAAATATATAAAAAACTGCAGTTAAAAAATGTAAACATTTCGTTCAACTACTACTAGTGCCATCTTTTAATCTTCTCCAGAATTATATCATGTTGGCACATGAGATCGACGCGATTTCCTTTATAGTTATTTTAAGTTATTTGTATTGAATATAATAAAACACATTAAATTGATCAAATATATGTTAATAACAAAGAAAAATTTGAATTACCTCGTTTTGAATCACCTTCCTTACTAGTTAATGTTAAAAATTGTCCATCCTCTCTCCGCCATGTTATTCTAGGTGTGGGATGTCCACTTGCACTGCAATATAATAAGGCGTCTTCCCCTTCCTTAGACGTCACATCGCCCGAAGATTCATCATCAGATATGTCAGGTGGAACTAGAATTAAAACAAATAAAAGTCATCAATAGGTGAGTAGTTGCATAAACTCTATAATTAGAATAGTACAGATGCACACAACATATTATGTATGTATAATGATTTAATAATCTTGTGTTGTGTATAATCAGCAATCAAATTGTAAAAAATAATTTTTAATCATCATTAAAATAAGTAAAAATGATAAATTTTTTGGCAATAAAACTACAATAAAATTGTACCAAAGTATCACCAGCGTACGAAACAATCATCATAAAATTTATAACTTTAATTAAAAGCTATATGGTATTTGATCCATGTTGTGTTATAATTTTTTTTTATTCTGTGTGTGTGATTATAAATTCTTGTCGCAATTTTATTACGAAAATACACAAAAATCCTTAAATTTGTATGATTTCTTTATCTAATTCCCAAATATCATAAAAAGGAAATCAACCAAACTTATATACCCAGCTTCCACATACACACATCTACAACATATAAGTATAAATGGCTACATGGTTATATTCATTATGCTGAATATAAAGTAATTCCATTCCCAAAAGGCTGAAACGAAGTTGTATAAAAACACAAAACTTTGTTCTCTTATATATATTAGACACTAAATTCGGGATTGCCTCGAAAATTAACCATTGGCGTCGAATGGCTACATTTATAACTGAGTCCCTATTCGTGGGATATTTATTATATTTCTAATTAAATTTTCAGAGATAAATTGAATCAAAACGATTTCTAAATGGGTTGAAATACAAACAGGACTGGTAACGGTATTGTAACGAACATGCCTATATCAAAGTAGCACACTTCATAAAAGTCAATGGCCGAGTGGTTGAAGTACAAGATATATGTAACTGAAATTTATGTACCACTACATTGACTTTTGTGAGTGATCCTGTTAAAGTTAGTCGAAAGGTTCCAGCCGAAAAATCGATAATGCAGATAGTGTCTTTGCTATTTCAGCCGAAAGTTGAAAATTTTATATTCGTTGATTGATTATCAACCGAAAAATATTGTCCGACATTTTCCAGCCAAACAAAATTTAATGCATAAAAAAATTACCAATTTACATGGAAAAACTCTTAAATAAAAAATAAATAAAAGAAAGACATGTAAAAATGTGTAAATAAGCGGTTTGCCAACGATTATGACCTAAATTACCTAACCCAAATTTGTGTCCAGTCATAACCATTAGCAAACTGCATATAATACATTCACATCCAGCCATAACACTCGTGAGGTTGGTTTTGAAAAGATTTTAGAAGTTTGGACCACGGGATCATTGAATCGAATTTTTCCGGACTTCGCACATGAAACTTAACCCAAAATGTTTTCAAACCGCTTAGAATAAACTCACATCCAGCCATAACACTCTAGAGGGTTATTTTACAGTGATTTATGAATTTAGACGATAATTTGAGAGTTTTTCCGTGTAATTTTTCAATGCATAAAATATTTTTTGGCTAAAAATGTCGGGCACTAATCAATCAAGGCCGACCAGGTGGCGCAGTGGTTAAAGCTGCGGCAGTTGGAGCGGGAGGTACCGGGTTCATATCCCGATGGGGGCAGAATGCAAAAGGGATTTTTCACCAATTGATTACGATCGGTGGTGTGATTGAACACAACTGACCCCCTGTTGGAGTGCAGAGCCGACCCATCTTGCTATGAAATGTGCAGATGGTTAGGTAAATCGGACCTGTAAGAACGTAAATAAGCGAACCGCAAAACAGTTGGGAGTGCCTCAGCTCAAAGATTGCATAGTAATAAAACATAAAAAAAATAAAATAAAAAAAATAAATCAAAACATATAAAATTTTTAACTTTCGCCGGGAATAGCATAGACACTATCTGCATTATCGAATTTATGTTTTTTTCGGCTGGAGACTTTTGGCTAACTTTAACAGCATTTGCGAGTGCGAGTAGAAACTGTTGGAAAGATTAAGAATTCTTCTGATTTGTATAAAAGCAACCTCACCGTATCAGACAAGCATTTAACCATTGAGTAAAGACTAGTGAAAAATCCTTTTTTTTTTGGTGAAAAAGCCTTGATAAGCGTCTTAGGATTCAATAATCCGGATACGAACCGTACAGATTCGTAACAGTATCATTAGTAATGTTTATGTCGCTCAAATAGCTAGAGTTAATTGGTCGTGTATCCATTTTCGGCTGCTGCTGGTTTTACTAGATTTTGAAAGTTTTCCTCCTGAAAATTATCGTGGACCAATCAAACTATTGTTTGTCTTTTTTGTATAAATGATTTTCCAGCTACGATTTTACAAATGAAGTTATATCTACCTGACTAATGTTAATAAAAAAAAATATCTTTGATCCTATTTCCAAATTTATTAAATATTAGACTAGATTTTTGAATTTGAAAATAAAACATAATTGTGATGCCGAACAGGTGTCAACTTCATAATGTTAATCTTGTTTGATTTGTGTTTTTCTACTTTGTTGTACTTTACCACGCCAGTTTTGGATCTGATAATGACGCCATAAGGCATATGCTAATGGCGTAGTGATGATTGATGACAAATTATTATTTAGGGTTCTGATCGCCATTTTAGTCTCTTTTGTAGGGGTTTCGATCGCTTAGCGATAAGGTTTGGTTACGTTAAAGGCGAAAATGACTTTAGATAGTATTTGTGATGGGAGGCACGCATTCGCTCCACCTTAATGGTTTGGCTTTGTTACAGCGTGATACAAACTTCCTGAAAATATCTGTACCTTGAGAAGAGAATCAGGATCCCATTATTAGGAGAAGACACACAACAAATCTCATTTACGAAAAGTTATTTGTGCCGCGTTTGGTTAGGGCAGAAGATAGTATATAATTTGTGAGGTTGTACCCAAAAGGTATTTAATGAATTTTCCCTAAAACAGGCCCATCGGGATCACCAAGAAAAAACATTAATGTAAAGCTTTGTTATTTTAATCGGGATTAGTATGTTGTTGTTGACCGCCTAATCAAACATAACCATCTCATCATGCATATGTTACCGAACTTGCTATGTATACAGTGCGATTCATATATGTAGTGTGAAACTCGAAATTTCAATTTATTCATGTTTATTGTGGCTTGATGATAATTGATTGCATCTGGTACACCATGTTGAATTATGATTTGAGTTATACTGAACGCCACACATGCGTTTAATATTACCATTCAAGTCATTATTATTATTATTTCTGAAATATTTTATAAAGTAGTCCCACCGAACAGTTTTCGTTCAATAAGTGTAATTTTTAGTCACAGGTGTATGAAAAAAATCAGATAATTTAGATCAGATGACACTTCTGTTATAGGTATTTCCAACGACTTATTATAATTATTAGCAGAACAAAATGTTCGTAATGTGAATGAGCAGTTTCTTCTTATTATAGAAAGTATTAAAAAGATTCCTGAAACGATACTTTAAAGTAACAATTAGATACTTCAGTTGAACCGACAAACTAATCGTTTCAACGTTCCAACTACTGGATAAAATTCCGTGCCTTTATTCATATACTAAACAAAACGCATAATAATCGTCTAGCTCTAGTTAAACATGTTATCATAATATATTTTACAAATACAATTACATAAACACTCAAAACCTTAAATTTAACCAACTATCGAAGAATCGTAAATTTCGTCTCAATTCGATTAAGTATACCAATCAACTCATGAAATTACAACCTAAATAATCGTTACAGCTCAGGAAATATTCACTTGAAAAGAAGTCTGGCCTTGAATTTTATCTTAAATAAAAGACATCATTTAAATTTCAATAAGAGTCCTTCTAAAAAGGGTAACAATTTCCAAAATAAACCTGAACAAATCATTTCTACCGTTGACTCAGTATATGTTGAGTTTATGTTTCCTAAGAACCATAACATATGATTTGACACAAACATAATTTATGTACATTAAAACAAACCCCTTGTCTAAATATCATATAACTACTTAATTCCAAAATCGGACCACCCATCTCAGATACAGATTTCATGAAAACCACTACACTAACCCTTTATTCGTTACGCTTGTGAAGTATTTCCTAAAAAAAAAGTTATTCCTAAAATCAAAAACAATAATAAAAATGTACATATATATGTATTTGATAATACGTAATACAAAACAAATTCGAAAACTACATAAAAACGGGTAATTGTTATCCCATTGAAAAATTTTTGACAACTGCCCATTGGAAAAATTATCACAATTTATAAAGATAACGGAATAATAATATTTTACCAAAAAAACATGTATTTAAAAAAATGGTTTTTTCCGATTATACTAAACGGCGGGAACTATAGTGACAAACATTTTTGAGCAGGTCTAGACCTATGCAAACGAAAAATCAAATAAAATTTTCAAAAAGAAGGGCTTCTGGTAGTTAGGATTAAGGTATCGAATATAGTTCGATACATATCTATGAAAATTAGAAGGCAAATATTTAAAAACAATAATTAACATATTTGAATTATTTTACTCAAATCGTAATAATGAATAAATAAATTATTACATAATATATGTTTCGTTCAATATGGATTTTAAATATTATTTACACTAACACATTCGTATTTAATAAGGATTAGGAAAAACTTCGCATTCCTACCTACATACGTATATCCTAAAAATTTTCATACATTTTTTATTTGTTTTACGAAATACTTCCCGTCAATTATTCGTTCCGATTCCTGCAACGGTAATAATTTTGTTTCAGTTGACAGACCCTTGGTACTTATACCGTTGTCTTTCACAGCAAAGTTACGTTGCCGACGAGTCTATAAATAATACGAAACTATCACTTGTTTTAGATGAGTTACTTAATGAGTTGTTATCTTAATGTATTTTTAGGACCCAAAACTGTAGTTAGATAGATTCAATTTTAGCATGTTTAAGCCCAACCAACAAGTAACCGTTCCGTTCCGTTTTTTATCATAATTGTAATTTGTATAAAAACGAAAAGTTGAAGAACGGAGCGGAAAGAAACGGAACGAAGCGGAAAGAAACGGAACGGTCTGACAAGAAACAGAACGGAGACTTCACAATTTGAAATGGTTACGGATAACATAATCCCAATTTAAAGAGAATATTAATTTATCTTCTTCTAAACTTAATAATAGATCTAAAGATGCCTTATAATAGATTATATAGCCGCACTAGAACGTATTAAAAACAGACTAAGTGTGATTCAGATTTTATTATAAAAATGGAACAACACGCCTAGATTGCGAGTTTTCTTATTTTGAAAAAACGTAGCTTTCTTAAGGAAGTAATATTTACAGTTGATTGCGCTATCCAGACAAGCACAGGTTGATATGGTTGGTGGTTCGGAATCAATATAAATTGAGAAACTCAAAATATATTGACAAACGAATCGGATTTGGATTAGAAAATGAATGGAACGAAGCGTTTTTAAAACAAAAGCATCGGAATAAATTTAAAACGGACACATACAATAGATTGATTATGATTCCACCTTTAGATTGTGAACTTATTAATATTGACAAATGTGAGTTTCCTAGAGAACATGATTCAGTGACTGGTAAATTTATTAAAAAACAACACAAATTGTTTCTAAAAAAGGAACGTAGGGTATTTCAGACAGTCGACCAACAGAAAGGACTCAAACTGGACGAAACGCAACGGATAGATTCTGGTTGGCTTTAAATGTAAAATTGGTACTAAATGATTATCTTGTAGTGATACTTATATTGACGAACTCCATTTTCATCAAGTACCTTGATATAAATTTACTAAACACTCATTGGCAAAACACAAAATATTTTGACAAATGGAACGGATGTGTTTTAGAAGATGAAATGAATTCCTAATGGACGGAACGAAACGAACTCTCAATGCGTCTGAAACGAATTCAAAACGGACGGAATAGAATCGATAGATTGTGATTCGGTCTTTTGTTAAAAAAGGGTTTATTTGCAATCTTATTAATGTGGGTTACTTCAGCAAAAATATAAAACAAAAAAAAGGTACTTTGGCAAAGCACGTACGGTATTTCAGAAAACGGATGGAGCGGATGAATTCAAACTGGACTGAACCGAACGGAAAGAGTTAGTGTTAATGTAAAATTTATGCAAAATGGTAAGTCCGGCGGAATGGAACGAAATGATTTCAAAACGAGTGGAATTGAAGGGATAAGTTTTCATTCGTAATGAAACGAATTTCAAACGAACGGAACGGAACGGATAGACTCGGGTTAGCATTTTAGTGTAAAATTGGAAACACATTTCATGTCTTTGATCTTAATAATAGTAAAAAAACGTGGAACTGCTTAAGTAAATATGTTTTCGGTCGATCTCAACGTTGGTATTCCCAAACCACTAGCAACTCTTTGGCTTCCAACATGTGTTGATTAAATTAAAAATTGTGTACCATGACAACGTTTGACAAAGCATGTAAAAATTTCAGTTTTTTTTGTGCAGGCTAACGACGACGATATCAGGGATCGGATTTGGTTTTGAAAACGGATGGAACGGAACGTATTTAAAACTAAAGCATATGAACAAATCCAAAACAGACACATGAAACATATTGATTTCAATTCCATCTTTAGAATAAATTGGGACAAAACAATATGGGTTTCCTTAGCAATGATTTCATCGGTTTCATTTTTCATTTCATTTTCATCGGTAGGGGTTAGTATTTTTAAACCAGTAACTCTTCTGTATTTTGCTACAACTAAATGCAAATTTCTTAAAAAACAAAACACGCAAGTTTGTTTAAAAAAAGGTACGTAGTACATTTCAAAAAACGAATGGAACGTTACCATTTCAAAATGGATATATAGTGGAACGGATAAATTCTGATTTGATCTTTAGTATAAAATTGGACCAAAACGCATAGGTTGCGATTTTGCTTATGTTGATAAATATGGATTTCTTAAGGAAGAAAAATTTAAGAATTCAAGAACTCAAGATATTTTGACTAACCAAACCAATGTATTTAGGAAACCAGATGGAACGAAATTAGTTCAAAGAGGACGGAATGGAATGGACTCAAAATAGACGCAACAAAACTAATTCAAAATGGATAGACTTTGAATGGATAAATGCTCAGGATAGACTTTGAATGGATAAATGCTCAGGATAGACTTTAAAACGGATTTTACTCTAAAACTGGGATAATCAATATTTTAACAAAAAACGTGAATTTGTTTAAGAAAATATGTTTTCAGTCGATCTACAAGTTGGTAATTCAAACCACTAATAACTCTTTGGCTTTCAACATTTGTTGACTTAATTCAATAAGTGTAATTTTTAGTCACAAGTGTATGAAAAAAAAATCATCTAATTTGGATCAGATGACACTTCTGTTATAGGTATTTCCAACGACTTATTATAATTATTAGCGGAACAAAATGTTCGTACTGTGAATGAGCAGTTTCATTACGTTTATAGAAAGTATCAAAAAGATTCCTGAAGCGATCCTTTAAAGTAACAATTAGATACTACAGTTGAAAAGGTAAACAATACGAACGAACCGACAAACTAATCGTTCCAACTAAAATTCTACTGGATAAAAAATATACTTATAGAACGAATAATCAGCGTCTACCTCTAGTTAACCATGTTATCATATGTTTTTTAAATACAATTACATAAACACTCCAAACTTTAAATTTAACCAACTATCGAAGAATCGTTAATTTCTAATCAATTCGATTAAGTATACCAATGCGTTGATACATCAAATTTCCACCTAAATAATCGTTACAGCTCATGAAATATTCACTTGAAAAAATTCTGGCTTCGAATTTAATCATAAATTAAAGTCATCAATTAAATTTCAATTATTCTTCTTCAAAAAAGGTAGTAATTTCCAAGATAAACCTGAACAAACCATTGACTCAGTATGTTGAGTATGTTTCCTAAGAACCTTAACATATGATTTGACAGAATAATTTCTATAAATAAAAACAAACCCCTTGTCTAAATATCATACATCTACTTAATTCCGAAATCCGACCACCCATCTCAGATACAGATTTAATGAAAAACACTACACTAACCCTTTATTCGTTCCGATTCCTGCAACGGTAATAATTTTTTTCAGTTGACAGACCCTTGGTATTTATACTGTTGCCTTTCACAGCAAAGTTACGTTGCCGACGAGTCTATAAATAATACGAAACTATCCCTTGTTTTAGATGAGTTACTTAATGAGTTGTTATCTTAATGTATTTTAAGGACCCAAAACTGTAGATAGCTTAAATTTTAGCATGTTTAAGCCCAACCAACAAGTAGCCTTTCCGTTCCGTATTTTATCATAATTTTAATTTGAATATAAAATGGAAAGTTGAAGAACGGAGCGGAAAGAAACGGGACGGTCCGATCAGAAACGGAACGAAGACTTCACAATGTGAAATGGTTACGGAGAACATTATCCCGATTCTTATATTTATCTTTATATAAACTTCATAACAAATCATAAAGATGCCTCATCACTCTGGTGATTCAAAAAATTGATTAGAATCGAATCATATGCTGTATTGAATCTTGTCATATCTCTGCTCAAGTTCAATATCCAAACTCAACCCACTATCTACGTTTCAATTTATTAATAATGTTAACATATTGTAAAACATAATTGATCTCGATTAAATTTATAAAACGTACGAAACCCACACAGAATGAAAAGTAAAGAAGTACTCGTTCTGATTAAATATAAACTTATTTAAAGTTCATGAACAACACACCAGATATTTTGAGAAAAGGAACGGATATGTTTTAGAGAACGGATGGAAATGAATACAAAGTTGACGGAACAGAACGGACTCAAACTAAACGCACTGGAACGTATTCTAAACAGACAGAGTGTAATTCAGTATTTAGTAAAAAATGAACCAAACGCCTGTATTGCGATTTTTCTAATGTTAACAAACGTGGCTTTCTTAACGTTAGTAATATTTACAGTTGATTGAGCTATCCAGACAAGCACAGGCTGGTATTTTCTTACTACTTTCCTCGGTATTTTCTTCGACTTGTTCGGAATAAATATAAATGTATAAGAAACTAAACATAGTTTGACAAACGGATCGGATTTGGTTTTGAAAACGGATAGAACGGGACGTATAAAAAACAAAAGCATTGGAACAGATCGAAAACGGACACATACAACTTTGATTAATACTGATTCGACCTTTATATAAAATTAAGACAAACTGTATAGCTGATCAAACTGTATGTGATCTTATTAAAATTTACAAACGTGTTTCTAAAAGACGCAATATTTGCAGTTGATCGGAACGGATTGGTATTTTAAAACCACTTACTCTTCTGTGCTTTGTCTAAATGTTAATTTGGTATAAAACAACACACAAGTTGTTATGACAAAACGGATGAACCGAAACGACTTCAAACCGAATAGAATGGAACGGATAGACTCTGGTTGGGCTTTTAGTGTAATATTGATACAAAATGGTTAGCTCGTAGTACATACTAACAAACCATTTTTATCAAGAAGAAGTACCTTGATGTACATTTATTAAAAACTCATAAGCAAGACACAAAATATTTTGACAAAGGAAACGGATGTGTTTTAAAAAACAGAACGAATTCAAAACGAGCAGAACGAAACGAACTCTAATTAGACGCAACAGAACGAATTCAAAACGGACGTTACGGATAGATTGTGGTCTTTAGTATAAAAATGAAACAAAACGGGTTAGTGCGATCTTAATATTGTTGAAAAATGTCGGTTTCTTAAGCAATTAAGCAAGAATATTTTTAGTTGATCGATTTATTCAAGTAAGTACAGTTTGGTATTTTCAAACTATCAACTTTTTTTCGACTCGTTTTGATTAAATATAAATTTATTAAAAAATTGAAAGCGTATACAAAGATTATAAATTTAAAGAGGAACATCTTATATGAACCGCGGTTACATATAGACTAAAGATTTTAAAATATTTCTAGATATTGGTGATGGTAAACGAAATAGGATAAGCATATAATTTTTATTTCGTTTTCTCTTTCGAACGACAACAAAAAAAAATATTTGACTATTTCAATGTTCAATGTTTTCAAAATCTATTCCATTCATGTAAAATGGAATACATAGATTATTATATGAAAATATATCAATTCCATTTTACAATCGAATTATTATATGAAATAATAAACGATGTTTTGAAATAGTCAAAGATGTTTTTTTGCTGTCGTTCGAAAGAGAAAACGAAATAAAAAATATATGTTGATCCTATTTCGTTTGACATCACCAAATAACTCAGAAATATTTTTAATTTATATGCAACCGCGGTTCATATAAGATGTTCCTCTTTATATTTATTCTCTTTGGTATATATTTAAAATAAGGAAACGAATGTGTTTTAAAAAACGGATGAAAACACTAAACGGATCAAATTTAACCCAAAAGCATCGGAACAAATTTAAAACGGACACATACAACAGATTGATGCTGATTCCGCCTTAAGTATAAAATTAGGACAAAATGTCTAATATATATGTTTTATTAAAATTGATGAACATGAATTTTCTAAAGAAAAAACGTTTTCAGTTGATCGAGACGGTTTGGTTTTGCTTCGTTAAACTGTAAATTTGTTATAAAATACCATACAAGTTATTTTGATAGGAGGTACGTAGAATATTTCAGAAAACGGATGGAACGTAACGAATTTAAACAGGATAGAACGGAACGGTTAGATTCTAGTTGGGCTTTTCATGTAAAATTGGTACGAATTGGTTAGCCCGTCGAAACGGAGCGGACTCAAAAAATACGCACTGGAACGAATTCCAAACGAAACGGAATGGATCTCATTCGGAATGGAACCAATTCAAAGGAATCGAACGGATAGACTCGGTTTCGAATTTTAGTGTTAAATTGGGAAAAATTAGTTTTTTGTCTTTGATTTGAGTAATTATTTTAAAACAATGATTTTCCTAAGCAAAAAGTGGTTTCAGTTCATCGGCACGGATTAGTATTATTTAACTAGTAGCTCTTCTTCATCTCGCTTCAATTAAATGCAAGTTTATTAAAAAACAACACACAAATTGTTTAAAGAAAAGGTACGTAGTGCATTTCAAAAAACGAATGGAACGGAACGAATTAAAACTGGATGGGACAGAACGAAAAGACTGGTTGGCATTTTAGTGTAAAATTGATAGAAAATAGTTAGCTCGTAGTGTTATTAATAATGACAAACTCCATTTTCACCAACAAGTAGTACCTTGATATAAATGTGTGAAAAACTCATAACAAGACACAAAATATTTTGACATACGGCAAATGGTGTTTTAGAATCTCGATGGAACGGAACGATTTTAAAATGGACCGAGTGGATTGGATTCGGTCTTTAGTATAAAAATGGAACAAAACGCATAGGTGGCGATTTGGCTTATGTTAATAAATGTGGGTTTCTTAGGGAAGTAAAATTTAATACTTATAAGATATTTTGACTAACAGACGGAATGGAACGGACTCAAAATAGACACAACAAAACGAATTCAAAATGGACAGACTTTGAATGGATAACTTCTCAGTCAGAACGGAGCGAACTCCAAACGAACGGAACGGAACGGATAGATTTTGAAATTTTTGTCTAAAATTGGGATAAACTTCATTGCAGTTGATCTTATTGATATTTTAAAAAAATGTGGATTTATTTAAGAAAATAAGTTTTCAGTCGATCTTACAGGTTCGTATTCCCAAACCACTAACAACTCTTTGGCTTGCAACATGTTGTGTTAAATAAATTCAAAATTGTTTTTAAAAAAAATTCCGCTAATTGGTGCCATGACAATGTTTGGCAAAGCATATCAAATTCCAGTTTTTTTGATGCAGGCTAACGACAACGATATTATCTAATCGCGCAAACAATTGCTTATCAAACTATAGTAAATTGTGATTTATGTCAGATACACCTATTTTCGAACATCTCAGTAACTTAACTGTTTTGTTAAGATAATTAAATAAATTAGATATTTGTTGTATAAACTATAGTTGACAATCTATTTTGACAGATAGCAGTTAACATTTTATATCTAACAAAATCATGTCAAAAGCACACACAGTCAAAAAAAAATATTAATCAATAAAACGTCTCTCCATCTGATCCAACCATATATGTATGTATATGTACCGATGTTTCACATCATATATGTTGATACAATTTGAATGATGTAACCGAAGCAATAGTGATTGATAACACAATTTAATATTCAAGATTGTTGATTTAGTTTCCCATAAGAAAAAAAAGAAGAAAAGTAAAATATTGACGTATTGAAAGGAATATCAAAATAATAAGTTACATTTTCTTATCTTATTTTATTGTTTTCAAGGGGTGAATGTTATAGACACAGATGAAAATAATAAATAAACAAATACAATTGGGAAAATATTGTTATTTTTGATATTGGTTTTGACATATAGAAAATTACAACAACAACATATAGACTATATATATGTATGGAACATTCATTTTCCTACTTAACAATTTGCACAGGAAAAAACTAAGAAAAAATATTTTCTTATCATCAGGTTTTTGAAGTGAATGAAAATATTCATCTGTATGTGTATGTGTGTGTATGCGAGTGCTGAAATTGAATAACTTCTTGTCTTTATTATATTACATTTTGTTGTGTTGTGTAAAAAATTATTATTATTTTGAAAATTTTTGCTTTTCTTCATTCTTTTGTATTGTTGTTGGATGTCGATTGAAAAAAAATGTTCACAAATGACTAAGACAATTTTCTTATATATATCTTTTGAATAAATTCACATATATGTATATGTTTGTATACGAGTAATATGGAAAATATTTGTCTTCTTATTATTTAAGATATCTACTGTTCTAGAATTGCGAGAACTAAATTAAATTACGTGAATACTTTCATTATTGACGTAATAAAATGAATTCAGATGGAAAATGTTTTTTCTTTCTAGTTGGTTCGAGTGTTTTTGATATTTGAGTATTTTTCTATTTTATTTATATTCTACTTATCATATGATTATTAGAGGATAATGATTTAAATGTAGAATTGGAATGTCACAAACAGAATTACAATTTCCAACTTTTTTTCTATTTTCTTTCTTTCGTTTTACATTTTCCTTTCCGGCTGGTTTTTGAAGAGTAAGCATTATTCGAGTAAGTCATAATTCAACTTTAATATAAAAAAAACCGCAAGTACTAAAGATACTCACGTAGACCATACGGTAAGCATAACGTTGCTACTCACGCACTCAATTAAGCCAGTGAATATTTCCCAGAAGATATACGACATTATTATTATTATTAAAGTTGGTTGGCACTCAATGCCACAAAGGACCAATGGTGCAAACCTAGGATTTCATCAAAGCGCACAGACGCGTTCTGCAACCTAGCAAACTGAAGCAGTTTGAACCAGGGCAGAAAAGACAGTAGATGTACAGGAATATTCCTGCAGCCAAACAGAGGAGATCTCATGCCGGGACCACTGCTGATGAAGTGTAAACTATCATCAACATCTTCCAGACATTCGACGCATACGGCATCACTGGCAAGTCGCATGCCATGAAGGTGAATTTTGAAAAGGCCATGGCCAGTAAGTATAGATATTACAAATTTAAATGGTCCTATTTCAATGAAAGAACGTAATTTGTCAGGTTAGAGTTAATCCCTCTGACAAAATATTTCGCCTAACGACAAGTAGCGGTAGTTGACCACGACCGCGTCAGATTCGATTGGGTAACTGTTTTAATTGTTTTTTTCACTATATTTGTAGGTAAAGGCGCAACTGGTTCAAGACCTACGAAACGCAGGCGAGAGACATTTTTAGCCAAACAGTCTGTAATATCGTTGCCCTCAATGTCATGAAGGACAGGTAACCACATGACCGTTATCTTTTTTTTTACGACGAAGGAGATTCAGAAATTTTTTAAAATTCAGTACCAGTTTAGAGCTGGTTAGAGGGTTGTTCAAACAGTTAAAGACAGTTTTACCATCCGTACAAAATATAATCTCTTTGTCGTCGGCAACTAAATTAAAAGCCGACATCTCGCAGTGAGTAATTGCAATAAATTCCGCTTGATGAAAAGTACAGTACATCCCCAGTGACAGAGCCATCTGAAAATAATACAAGCTATTCGGATATCTGTTTGTGAAAATCTGGTGAGAACCACATATCCCTGGATGAATGAAACACATCAAATGATCTATGTAAATTAAAAACAGGCAGAAGCCTATCATTAACCATGTCAAGTTCTGGAATAGCCAGTTATAATTCATTAAGAATAGATCTTTGGCCTGAAATAGTGCCGAGAGCATTCCACGCCCCAACACACCTCAAACGAACGGCACCCGAACAAATTGTACCTAAAATGAAGGATGGTAACTGGGGTAGGGAGAAAATCCACAGCTATAGGAGCAGAGTTGAAGCCATGGCTCCAGTTACAGCCCAGTTAAAGCGATGTTTTGCAAACAATTCAGCTTCAACAATTGAACATTTTACTTTAACCACTGGCCACCAAACAACAGATGCATAAGTTAGCATTGGGAGAACCAGTGATTTGTTGATAAAATATAACATTTTGGGGGATAATCCCCAAGAATTACCAAAAGCTCTACGGCATGGCCAAAAAGTATAGCAGTGGCTGTTTGTAGTTTAAAGTCTAGATGATACGTCCAAGAAAGTTTGTTATCGAGAAAAACTCCAAGGTGTTTGACGTAGGCTGAGCTATTAGCCTTACAACCGAAAAGTGATGGTACAGAAAAAGCTGCAGTGTTCCTACGCGTTGTAAATATAACCAAGTCGGTCTTAGATGGGTTCACATTTAAACCCTTATCTAGACACCACTGTTTTATAATCAGAAGAGCATGTTGAGTTAAATCTGCGTGTTGAGCTAAAGACATTCAGGTGCTTGCCTGAAACCGTCAGAACCAGATGATCTGGTTCTGATTTTAGGCGACAAAACCGGAATCACGAAGATTAACAAGAAGTTCGTCAATGAGCAGAAACCAGAGCAGGGGTCAAAGCACACCTCTGAAAGCCTTGACTGAAATAAAGGTATCTTCAACCTCGTGCATGCGAGATTTAAGCATACATTTAATCCAGATGATAATGTAGGGTTCAATACCAAATTTAGTACATGCATTCGTACTCGAGATGAATAAATCAAACGCACCTGTAATATCCAGAAAAGTACCCACAAGAAACTCGTTGTTGTGCATATATCTCTCAATCCTAGTTACGAGTTCATGTAAGGCAGTCTCACAGGATTTTCCAACTCTGTAAGCATGTTGCCTATTACTGAGCGGAGCGGTAACTAAATGATGGTCTCTAAAAAATCTATCAACAGTCCTTTCTAAAGATTTCAGAAAGGTTGATGACAGACAAATAGGCCGAAACGAGTTGGGGTCGGTGTAGTCCAACTTGCCAATTTTAGGAATAAAAATTACTTTACTTCTGCTTCAAGATTGTGGAACAGAACTAAAAGTGATACATGCCTGGAACAAATGTAATAAATGTTCCCTAATGAGAGGAAATCCATGCTGTGTAATACAGCAGGAAAAACACCGTCAGGACCGGCAGATTAGAAGGGTTCGAAATAGAACACACTCAAACATAGGACCTCATACATGATTAATCTACAGACTTAGTCCCAATCGGGACTTACATCTAAATTGTTAATGACTACACCAGAATTGTCGGTAGTAATGGTTTTACATCCCGGGAAATGTGTAGTGAGAAGTTAATCACCTAATTCCTCTTTCGAGATAGTAAGCTTGCCATTAGGTAGACGAAGTAAATCAAGTCTACAGGTATTGTTCCTACTCAGTGACTTGTTGAGTCTAACTACAGCAGGTAAGCTATTAATCTCCTCACAGAAGACTACCCGTGCAGATCTTTGCGATGCTCTTAGTTGTTTTTTGTACACCTTTTGTGCAGCTAGGAAGCTAACCCAGTCAGACTGAAGATTAGATCTTCTTGCCTTATTCTTCAGCTTTCTTGTAGTCTTCCTTAACCTTTTAAGAGTGGAGCACCGGAAAAATTTATTCTGAGTTTTTGAGTTCGAGACAAGTGGAAACGAAGTCTCAAATGCTGTTGTAATAGCTTTAGACAGACCAGAAGCCTACAATTCTAAGTCTACAGACGAACAAATCTTCAAAGCTGGTTGAGTAAGGAAACAAGCTCCAGAGAGAATGTTTCTCAGTTGGTAAGCTTCCGATTACGGTAAGGTTTAAGCGCAATTCTTTTAAGATTAATATGAAAGGAAACACACCTGTGATCGGGGGTGAGAATATCATTCGTCACTCCCATGTTAAAATAAATTTAGTGAAGGACATGGAGCACAAACTAATGTCAATTACCTCCGTGCGTGCAGAGTTAACAAAAGTTGATTCACATCCAACATTAAGGATATCCAACTCAGATGAACTTAAGTAGTTTAGCAGAGCAGAACCTCTGTTATTAGTGTTGGTACTTTCCCACAGAGAGTGATGTGAATTAGCATCACAACCAGCTATCAGAGGAATGTTTTTAGCCTTACACCAGCTTACTAGGTATGTAAAATCGTCAGAAGGAGGTGGAGTAGCGGAATCGTAGGTAAAATAAACTGAGGCAATAACCACTTCAGTTTGAGAGTTTAAAGTAATGCGTGCAGCTGCAATATCAGCCGAACTACACTCATCAATGAGAGATGCATTGATATTCTTTGAGATGCACATGCATGCTCGAGTTCTCGCGGTTGTACAGATTTCTGCCACCGGGGGTGTTTAGTCCAGAAACTAAACCAAGGTTCTGGAACGAAACATAAATCTGTGTGCGAATTGACAAGCAACTTCTTTAATTCTACAGAAGCTGAATTGCTATGTTGCAAGTAAATCTGTTTAATTACATGCATAGATGCCATGATAATACTAGCAAGATATAAAAAAATAAAAATAATAAAATTGTACACTACTGGCCTGAGATGATCTTAATAGAGATCCTCTCAAGTACGTATTGTATAGAAGAGCCGGAACCAATGATGTGCGCAATAGGCTTTGAATCAACCCGGAACACAATCGATTGACGGTTAGTGTGTCGGACGATTCTCCATCCATTGATATTGACTATTGGATTCATCACGCTGATGTTAGCTAATACCACACTAGGTTCCTCTGGAGGACCAGGGATCCAGGTGTGGATTAGTAGTGGTTTGGGAGTGTCACCCACTGGCAGCTGACAACCGCTCCAGAGATCTTCTACTTTGGCAATCTCACTAACAAACTGTAGGTTGCATCATCGGCACATTTACAAAGAAAGACGTCAGCATTGAGATAGCCTCCCAACATTTGTGCTACAAAACCGGTACATTTTGCCGCCTTAAGAATGCGACGGCCAAACTCTATACAGAAAATACCCAGCTTAGCCTCAACCAGCGAACTGGCGCACAACATGAATTTTGACTCAAAAGAAAAGCGGGTGCCAATTTGTGGCTGAGTCATGTCATCGCGCATCGCGATGTTAAATTTCGACTTCTCAGATTCGCCGAGCACTGCCGTTTTATTAGTTGTATAAGGGTGAGTATCATTCGCGCTAGTATTTCCGTGGTAATACCAACAACTAAAAGAGTTTTAAAAGCTACATGTGCATTCATTCCACGCCCAATAGAAGTACTGGTGTCTAACTCAGGGTCGCTTGTGGTTAATAATTAATATTTTTGTACCAACGCCTTGAGCAACAGCATCATTTACTATTTCCGCCAATGTTTTGATGACAGTGAAACAACAGCGGAAGAAGTTGTTGCAGCATTGCCTGATACTGATCCTAAATCATCAATACACGATGAATGAAGAGCATTTGTGTTTGAAGTAGCCATAACCGAGCAAATAATATCAACAAAATGAAAGCCGGACAAGCAGAAATAAAAATTGTATAACTAAATCTTTCGGCAATCACTTGGTTTTCTGTTAATATGTCTCAATAATACGCAAAAAAGATTATGGTTGTAAACATCTCGAGTAAAATTGTCGACACCTCCTCGATTATAACCCACTGGTGTACGCTGCCAAACAGAGTCTGGAAAAAGCATCTCCTTGTCAGTTTAAGCAGTTCGATTTCATTAAACTATTTCACGTAATAATTTTTTTACACGAAAGTATTGATTTTGCAATCATCGATTAGGCTAATGATAAAGAACTTGAAGACATCTTAAGGAGTTATTACGTTCCCAAATTCGAAAAATTCCCAGTCACTATCAACTCACCAAAATTAAATCATTGTGATGTTACACGTACGGTTTTCATCCCGCAAAATTTCCGAAAACCTTCCTGGCGTAAAAGCTTCCATTAAACTTTTGACCCAGAATGCCATTTGGCCATCTATTAATCAAGACGTCCAAAAGCTTTGTAGTTTACCAAAAAGTAAGTTTCTCGACATACCGAATCACCACTTAGCACATATAAATTAACTTCTCAACGCTTTTCGATTTTCAGCTCGACCTCATTGGTTCATTACGTTTCTAATAATCGACGGTTTTGCATGACATTGATTGATAACGCCAGCGAGAAGACCCGGGCAGTTCCAGTTCCTATTATAACCGCTTTTGCTGTTTATTGTCATAGCTCGTCGTTTTGTGCCAGAGTTCTTTTGCAATTCTAAACTCAACTGTTTCACAAACTGACTATCATACTCGATTATGAACGAAAAGGAACAACTAGTTACAATCCAAAATGTAAAGGCATAATCAAGCGATGGCAACGTGTTATTAATACTACCTATGGTCGTACAGACTGTACTAGTGGTCCTCGCTTAATCTTGTTTGATGCTTTTAAATGGTGTTTGTTTAAGGAATCACATTTTTAAAAAGGCAACACTGTTCTGTTTGACAACCGATTTGACAGCTGTGATTACCCATGTCCTTAGTTCGATTTGCCATTTCAAAATGTTAGATTAACGCCAGCATAGACCCACCCATCAAACTAACGTTGGTAAACAAGAAGAGTCCAGTTCTATCAAAAAAGATCAGGTTGCTCCTTTGCGAATAACGGTGAAATATACTCTTCTTAACTTTTAGGCTCATACATTTAGACTGGGAAGATAATTTAGAGAAGGGCATATAAACCTCATGTATCAAGTCTTAATTGCATGGGACTTCAGACGCTACCATGCAATGAATTGGAGCAGTACCTGTTAACCAACCATATTCAACTACGATGTTTGATTGATTCTTCACTCATACCACAACATTCTTACCTTCGAACGACGAATATAATATTACAAAATGAAATATTATCACATATAAGAATATATCAGGTGAAACATTCCAACTCAAACCGCAATCCAACTATAGTTATACATGGAGAGATGTTGAACCAGAAAAAAATTCGGTCTCATTATTATTGCGATATTATTCTTATAAGGGCTATAATTGTCCTAAGGAGGAGGTGGAAAAAATTAGATTTTTTCGGAGTACATTTTAGCATTGGAAGTTTGTTACGGTTGTCTTGTAACCATGTTTCTAAAATTTTGTTTTAATCTTCGACGTATCGATAACCAGGTTAATTGGCTCCAACCAAACATTAGATTGATGATTAGGAAAATGAGTGTGAGATTAGTACCAAGAAAACCATTTATGCGATTCCACACTTAACTTTTCGGATAATGATCCGAGGAAGCAGTTATCTATACCCTGGATGGACGCCACCTATCTCTCACAACAGACTGCGTGAGAAACAAAAAAATTGCTACAAGTGGTGATGTTCTTTTTTACGATAGATTGCATAATTGGTTCGCAACAGGTTTTATAAAAATATTATTTCTTAAAACTATCTTTTGAAAGTTCAACAAAATTTAATCGAACCGTATTTTAAATTGTCTTCGTTCGAAGAATTAATTTTATTTATTTTAACCTTTTTGCCGTTGGCATTTTAGTTGCTACAGTGATTTCATACTTTTTGGCAATTAAAAGACCTGGATGTAATAAACCCGTGATTTATATCCTTTTTTGCTAAGCAAATTCGAGGAATCCGTTTGAAAAATAACAAATAAGAAAGTATAGGTTTCATATTCGGCTACATAATGATTGTAGATACCAAACTCCGTTTGATACTTATCAACATAGATAAATCCGTGTCTTCCAATATAATATCTTACTTGGAATATTAAGAAAGCTGAAATGAAATATTAAATAAGGAAAGAGGCAGTTTATGCTGCCTTATTCTCCAAAATAAAATAAATTTAAAGTAAATCCCATTTGACGTGGGTATCAATAAATTGAAAGATGTAGATCCAAAAATCGACACTGTTCACAATAAAAACGGAAGAAAATGCCAAACTATCGAAAATGTTTTGATTTTATGCCAGAAAGGCATATTCTGTAAGTTCATGTTCTGTAAGTTTGGATTTGTACATATATCTATAGGTTGATTTAGGAATAGAAGATAAGTTGGGGTGATCCTGGGCTCCAATGCGAGTATTTACATCACACCATAGCAGGAAAGAAAGACATCAATAAAAGAAGTGAGTGGTTTTTTGAGTACTTAATGAGCATCAAACTCTTTATTTGGAAGGAATCCACTTGTATAACAAGAAATAGAAGGTCCAATATATTACTCTAGAATCTGCTTCTATTTTCAGATGGTCAAGAAGTTAAGAGAAGTAAAGGCACCCGCGCTATTAATTTTTTAAATTTAGCACTAACATGAAAACTCAGATAATATTAAGGAATCACAGTAAGAAATAACATAAGAAGCTATGTATAGGAAAGTGTTAAAGAATGAAAAATCAAGAATAGCTCCCTTAGCCCTTAACGAAGTCAGGGGAATTAAACTTCATTGTAGATAGCGTAATTAAAGCAAGTACTAACTCTTTAGATGGTGCATGCCCTATGACTAAACAAAGCAGCAAACTAACATTGATGTAATGATCCTCGAAACTGGAAGCCTTACAGAAAATTAGCAGCAGAGCCTGAAATAGAACTACTAGTTACTGGAAATGTTTACAAGGTTAATGTAAAAGTAAATGTTAAAATTAATAAAAGTAATAATCTAGAACTTGACACGGAAACTCATTTCCCTAGAACTTCAAAGGAGCGCGGGGAACTCATCACCCAGCAACCATCTCACTTAGGAAAAACGAGACATATAGTTACCAAATAACATGTCCTAAAGCGATAAGAAGCTTTTAGTCAGTCGGCTGCTACCAAATTACACCTGTAGAACCAGAAAACGACTCCACTTATTTCAAAGAAAAATACAATGGCGGTATTGCATTATATTAAAGGGTTCTTCAATAACATGCAGGTATATACAATCGTTTATACCTGCACGTTATTGAATCAGGATTGTCAACTTCAAGCGGAAGGGTTGTTCAGTAATAAGAATAGTGCCCATTGAACAAGAATGACTTTTTTTCGACCACCCTATACTGGAATATAGTAACCAATGGTTTTTCGTTGGAACTGTAAAGAGAGTGAGTAACGGCAATATATTAGATTCGGACAGTAAACTTAGTAAGAAGCCAACTAATTTTGAAAGAATGACCAAAACCGTATACTTGTGCACTGCGTTCCAAGTTGGGAAAAGGTTGGGCTTGAAATTTGATCTGGTAGATTGACTTTTTACTGTCGTAGCACGGCGTATACTTATGAATGAGGTTCGTATGTATAACATTTTAAGCATTTTTTTAGCGTGTTTCAGGCTGAAGTGTGGGCGATTAAAGAGACCTTGAACTCGATAGGCATAGTGTGGTATCGACAGTTCTATGTTTACCAGGCTACCATGAAGTCACTGGATTTAGTTTAACTCATGTTCTGGGTAGCGTTCAGTTACCAATCTTATCTTTACGAGATGGATGACATACTCGAGTTGAAGAGTTGCAAGACTGACCAACTGTCAGGAATAGTTCAACCCTTCTACTCTGGGCAGAAAAACGTGGTCGACAGCAGCACACAGGTTAACGCTAAATGGAGATTTGAGGACTTATTGAACGATAGTTGAATATACTACTTAAGGTGCTGTACAGTATTTCAGGCCAGAACTGAACTTGAGGATGATCGAGTGTACTTATTTAACACCGGTGTGAAGTTTCTAAGAAAATTTGTAAATATCAAAAAAAATACATATGTATTGGTATCACTCAAACGATATTCTTATAAGAAAATCTTGAGTTAATTCGAGAAGATAATACTATATTCGTCTCTTTCATTCAGATTATGTTTTTATATGGAAAATGTAAATTCTATCTCCTTTTTAAGATTAAATAATGAATTTTAATAAAAGCTTTATAAATTATTAAAAAACCTAAAAAGAAGTTCATATTAATCAAATTTGGTGTTTCAATTTGAAGTGTTGTCAAAGAGAATAAATATAAAGAGGAAAATCTTATATGAACCGCGGTTGCATATAAACTAAAAACATTTCTGAGTTATTTGGTGATGGCAAACGAAATAGGATAATCATATATTTTTTATTTCGTTTTCTCTTTCGAACGAAAAAAACAAAAAATATTTCACTATTTCAAAACTTCGATTACTATCATATTATAATTCGATTGTAAAATGAAATAGATATATTTTCAGATACAGATAATAATCTATTCCATTTTACAATTGCATTATAATATGAACAAATCGTTGGAAAGAGAAAACGAAATAAAAAACATATGTTTATCCTATTTCGTTTGCCATCAACAAATAACTCAGAAATAAATTAACATTTTTAAATTATATGCAACCGCGGTTCATATAAGATGTGCCTCTTTATATTTATTCTTTTTGGTGTTGTGTTAAATCGAATTTCGAATTTTTTAATTTACCCCTATTACAAGAGATTTGGGCAACATTTGGCAATAAAGGTGAAGTGTGCCCATATATGGCCCATATTATCCATATGAAGCGATCCCCAAACGAAGACCGTAGATAATTGTTAATAACACTTTATCGTTTTGAGATGTTGTGTTAAACTTTCAAATTTTTTAACCTTTGTGGGTGCTAATGCGGACTCTTCCGGACCAAAACTTCACCTTCTTTACACGACCGGAATCACAAATCTTTTAATAACTTCAGACGTCGGTGTTCCATGTTCTGCGTAGTTTGTAATTTTTTCAATTCATGTAGTTCACATTTTGTTATAGTTTCAGTTTTTGGCGTTATATCGTCATTATCATGGTACTTATGTATTTGTCAGCTGCCTTACAGTATTGCGGTATCAACCGCTATTCTCATCGTTCAATGTCTTAATGGACTTTCACTCTCCTCCTGCACAACAGATTACAAATGTTCCACTGTCGATAAAACAGCACTTTAATATTTGCCTTAGTTTTGGCATCAAATAAGATATTGGAACATCCCTAATATCGTTCACACCTCGAGTGGTGTTTCTCATTTTCTCTACCAATTCGATCCACTATCCCTGTTATATGGTGCCGTGGCTCTGTTGATTTACGTATCATAAAAAGTCTCGCTCTGTTGGCACTTGTAATAGGAGTTCATTAAAAAATTCGAAAATTTAACTCAACACCCCAAAACGAAAAAGGGTTATTAACAAGTATCCACGGTTTTCTTGTTATTTGTTTCTTCGCCAGCCTATAGTACTGATACAGAAGTAGGGTCGCGGTAGGATAAGAATCATAAGTGTATCCACTCAAACCATCGATCGTACAAAATTCCTTTTTGCATCCCTTATCTCAATCCGAACCCGGTATCTCCCACTCCAACTACTGTGCCATTTGGCCGGTTTCTAAACTTTCTTCCCACTTAATTATTATTTGTCATGAACGTACCTGAGCTTTTAAGAACACTGACAAATTGTACATACCATAAAGCTGTATTATTTCGAAATTACTGAAATCATTATGAAAACTATCAAAATATAATTTATAGCCTGAAGTTGTTCTACTCCACACACAAAGACAACATAAAACAGTTTTATGCTGTATATAGTTTAAACCCAAACTATGTTGTTATACAAAAAATTATAAATATAAAATTTTAGAAAATAAAAAATTTATTTAATTTATTTAGTTTTTATTATAATCTTTTTATAATTTGGAAAGGATAACGAATTAAAATTTATGTTCAGGGTATATGTACAATATATGATTTTATGTGTCTAGGAATATGTATACTAATCGATATACAAATTTATTTCTATTTGTTATTTTTAAGTTATTTATAACGAAAATTGTTAAATCGAAAGTGAAATTTATGATCATAATAAATTACTTAAGTGGATTAGAATTTTATGAGTTATTGTATTGCTACTTGTATGTAGAAAAATTATTTCCGTTATTGCTAAATTTTCTAATCCGTTTTAGGTAGTTTTTTGTTAAGAAGGCTCTTTCACTAATTTATTATATGTGTGTACGATTACGTATGTTAATAGATTTTGAAGTAGTTAAATAAGTAGGTATAAAAAGAACTATTAACAGGTGTTAAATATTTTACATATCAAAAAAACTGAATTGCGTGAGTTAATACATTGTAAATCCGGTTCATTATAAGAATATATCTAGTGGTATAATCCACATCTCCCATCGGATGGGAGACCAAAATTCTAGAGTGATGTTTCAATTAACAAGACAACGTAGAGATTTGGCCAAAATGTCACTATATATACAGTTCCATGTTGCAGACATGAAGCTTAACTTTGTCTACAATCAAACCACGCTAAATATGTTCCGGAAAATATAATTATTATTATTATTAGCCCTTGAACGGTCTCGCACTTAATGTCACACTGGTCTCATGGTACAAATCGAGGATTCAATCATATTTCGAAAATGAGTTGAAATTTTTCGGTTAACTATGCAAGAGCTTAAGGCACAACAAAGAGGCCATATTTCATTATCATGGCCTATATCTCATTTTTTTAGGAAAACTCGTTTAACCGCCGCGTTGTTTGGACGGAAAATCGAAGTGCAAAAAGAAAAAATTAAATTAAATTGAAATAATAAAAAAGTGCAGTATTTGTTTATTTTTTGCATACAAACGTGTGCTTATTAAAAGTTGTTGATTACATGGTGTAAAATGTGACGATGGGACTGTTTTCTCCCAAAAATTCGTTTTCAAACTCAACATCAGATTTAAATATAGTGAAATCTACAGAAAATAACTCAAGTGCATCGACTTCTGCTCAAAAAACAAATGCACCGTCAACACATGTATTTTCAGAATACAAAGTATGTGTAATTCCAGAATATAATAAAAATAGTGCAAAATCATCAAGTATTAATGTAAGTAATATTAGTGAAATAAACATTAAAACAACGGAAAATAATCAAGTCAACAAACATTAGTGCAAACGGGTATTGAACGTTACATTACAGTGACTTCAAAAAGAAAACGTAATCCCAAATCTCCGGAAGAGGCTATATTAAAGTCTAAGCTAAAAAGTGTTAAGCTAAATCCAGATGGAATAGAATCGCGCCATCGGTTCGAAGCTCTATGGGTGGAAGATCACAGTAAAGATAAAAAAGTAGAGCCTAAAGAGAGACCTCCGTCGAATTACTTAAGAGAGGCACCATCGAAACAATTGGTAACTGCACTCAACGCGGAAACCAACGGTGAATTCTTTATTGCCCAAATCAAACGTGGCAATATTAATGAAACTAGAATTCAAGCAAAACATTTTGACGGCTATTCAAAAATTATAGCCATCTTAGAAAAAAAACAAAAATTCTTCTACACATATAGATTGAAGAGTGCGAAAGGAATCACGGTTGTTATATAAAAGGGATCGAGTCCACTGTGCATCCAGACGAAATTAGCGAAGGACTAAAAACTATGAACTTTAAAGTGAAAAGCGTGATCAATATAATAAATCGCGAGAGAAAACCACAACCTTTGTTCAAAGTTGAGTTGGAACCAGAGCTAATAAAATTTAAGGGCCATCATCCGATTTATGAGTTAGATACTTATTGTATCGAAAAATCGTAGTGGAAGAACCACACAAGCGTAAATCTGTTTTACAATGTACTAACTGCCAAGAATATGGCCATTCAAGAAATTATTGTAAACTTCCAGCTGTGTGTGTTATACGCGGAAACCTACATGAAACTAGCAAATGTGAGCTGGATAAAAAAAAACCCGAGGTTAGAAAATGTAGTAACTGTGGAGAAAATCATACTGCAAACTCTAGAGGTTGTGTAGTATACAAAGAGTTAAGCAAGAAAATGACTCCATGACAAAGAGTCGAACAACAAAAGTTAAATCACATATTCAAAAACCTAACCAGGGATAGTGAATTATCTCCAAACACAAGTCCTAAAATATCTTATGCAGAAGCTGTCAAAGGCAACTCTCTTAATGCAAAAACGAGCGATGACCATGGTATTTATAACATGATCAGTTCTCTCAATGAGTCAATGAACAAATTTATGCAGATGATGGAGACTAATATGAGTCTCATGCTTCAAAACATGAATACTCTCATGCAACTTCTCATTAAAAACCAAAAATGAATGCAATTAAGATAGTTGTATGGAACGCCAATGGACTAGCGCAACATAAACTTGAAGTACAAAAGTTTCTTATTGAAAACGATATTATGCTGATTTCCGAAACTCACTTTACAAATACGAGTTACCTCAAGATCTCAGGATACAGTATGTACGATACTAAACATCCTAGCGGAAAATCACATGGTGGAACTGCTATTCTTATTAAAAACAGAATAAACCACTATGAGCTCCAAAAATATAGGGAAGAACATATTCAAGCAACCAGCATCTGTTTAGAAGAGTGGTCAGGGAAATGCATCATATCTGCGGTTTACTGCCCGCCGAGACACTCAATTAAAAGCGAACAATTTACGAATTACTTTAAAACTCTAGGAGATAAGTTAATAGCAGGAGGTGACTACAACGCAAAGCATATCCAATGCGGTTCGAGATTAACTTCTACGAAAGGAAAACAACTGTGGGACTGTATACAGAATGAAAAGATGGATCACATATCTTTTGGCCACCCAACCTACTGGCCAACTGACAGGCAAAAAATCCCCAATGACTTTTGTGTAACAAAGGGTATACCTAGAACATTAGTAAAGGCCGAAACGTGCTACGATTTGTCTTCTGATCACTCTCTGGTATTAATAACTCTTAACACGCAGGTTCTACAACTAGAGTCATCTAGATTCCTGACGAATCAATATACTAATTGGTCTCTATTTAAGTCTACAATAAGCTGGAAGTGTTCGTTAAATATTCCATTAAAGACAAACTATGAAATTGACGTAGCGGTTCAACAACTAACTAGTATTCTACAACAGCCGCTAAGATCGCTACCCCGATTAATGCTACGCTGATCAAGTCTGCTAGTTTTAAGAAACGTAAACTTTCTCCGAATATTCAACAACTATACTAATGACGAAGCGCTCAATACGCAGGCAATGGCAACTCTACAGGTCACCTACTCTTAAATCAAGGTCAAATAAAGCGACTAAAACGGTGAAAATCGCTTTGTTAAATAAACATGACGAAGAGCTTCAACATTATCTCAAGGGACTTACAGCTACTGAAGCAACGGATTTTTCATTATGGAAAGCTACACGTAAGCTGAAACGACCAACACTCTCACTCGGAAGCTGGGCAAGAAGTGATGTAGATAAAGCAAATATATTTGCAAAACACCTTAGCGAAGTATTTTCACCTAACGAGCAAGTTGGAAATCAAAAAAATCTAATCAATTTTGCAGACACGTCTGAAAGCAAACCAATCAAATACAAGTGGCGCAATGTCAAACAAACGATCAAGGACAACATCGATGTAAAAAAGGCACCCGGACATGATCTGATAAGTGGCAAAATGATGTCAAATCTACCGGATAAATGTATCAAACTAATAACTTATATATTCAACGCTATAATGAAAACAGGCGATTATCCAGAAATCTGGAAAACTTCAGTTATTATAATGATTCCAAAACCTGGCAAAGATGAAACAAAAGTTAACTCATATCGCCCAATTAGCTTATTATCAACTCTCTCAAAGCTTTTCGAAAAAATGCTTTTGCAAAAAATTAAGCCAATTTTGAACAAGAAAAACATCAAACTGGATCATCAATTTGGATTTAGAGAAGATCACGGAACCGTGGAACAAGTTCACAGAGTCGTATCTGAAATCAGGAACTCCCTTGAACAAAAAAAATATTACTCTGCAGCGTTCCTAGATATAGCCCAAGCTTTCGATAAGGTATGGCATAAAGGACTTCTACATAAAATTAGAGCACAATTACCGTCAAGTTTCTGTAAAATTATTGAAAATTATTTGCTCAATCGAAAGTTTTTGGTGAAATATAATACCGCATCCACAGATTTATATGATATTCATGCAGGAGTACCTCAAGGCAGTGTACTGGGGCCAGTGTTGTACTTGATCTATACAGCAGACTTACCAACTTCAAATTACGTTAAAATCTCTACTTTCGCGGATGATACTGCAATCCTAGCTGCCCATCAAAATCCTACGATAGCAACAAGAATTCTACAAGAACAGTTAGACAAAATCGAAAAATGGCTAATAAAATGGAGAATTAAGGCCAACGAGCGTAAATCGGCGCACATAACATTTACACTCCGTAAACTAACGTTCTCTGTCCACCTGTCAGACTAAATAACATCACTCTCCCACAACACGAAAGTGGTAAATATCTTGGACTTCATTTAGATAGAAGACACACGTGGAAAAACACATTGAAGCTAAACGCCAACAAATCAAATTAAAATGCGTTAAACTAAATTGGTTAATTGGAAAACACTCAAAGTTAAGTCTAGACTGTAAGGTCTTGCTGTACAAAATGATACTTAAGCGCATCTGGACATATGGTATTCAGTTGTGGGGCTCCGCGTGTGCTTCCAATATAATAAAACTGGAAAGAGTGCAGTCACGAATACTTCGAACAATGGTGAACGCACCCTGGTATGTACGAAATGCAAACCTTCGACGTGATTTACTCATCGATACCGTAAACGATACAAATCATCAGTACAGTAAAAAATACCAGTTAAAACTTGTTTGTCATCCCAATGAATTAGCCAGGTAACTATTAAATAGGCCAAGAAATAGGCGACTAAAAAAATGGATCCTTTGGATCTAGCTAGGTAATTCAGATTTTACCGAGTGCACATTAATATTAAGAACTAACATAGGTTAAGTCTTATTAATTGAATTTATATTAGCCTTTAAGATTTGATTACATATTGTTAGTTTCCTATGTAGGAAAGATTCAAGAATAAAAGCCATAGGCAGTAAAAAAAAAAAAAGGAAAACTCCGTTAAGTCTCTCAGAAGCATTTGATGCGCTTGAAAATTTACCAGATGATCTCCCGGCACTACTTTATATATATTTACATACCCCCAGATTTCAATTCCGCCACTGATGAAGATTCTGGTGAGGAGGACGCTAACGATCCCAACGTTTTTTTACCAAAAATCAGCTGTTAGCTGAAGTTGAACTAAATTTTGGTGAAGAAGTTGACCATGTCGAAGAAAATCAGATCGAAGCACCGAGTGTGTTGCATCCGAAAATTCATCAATCTTGGGAAAATGGGGATGGAGATGACCTTAAATTAGATGCTTTTTATTATTACCTAAGAAAATGGGAAAGCGCAAACCCTTGCAACACTCAGCCTTAGTGGACAAAGTGATCCAATTGAGTTTTTTAAGTTGTATATTACACAATCTTTCGTTCAGTCAGTCGTAAATCACACCAAGAATTATGCCGCAAAGAAAAAAATAAAATTATACATATTGACACCGACGATTTTTATTGCTTTTATGGAGTAATGATTATATCCGGATACACGCCAATACCACGCAAACGTCACTACTGGTCCATAGAAGATGATATTCGCAATGAGCTTATAGTGAAATGGATGCGCCGTACCACCTTTGAAGATATATTTGTAAACATTCATTTCTGTGATAATGATTCAATCGACAAGAGCTCCAAAGATCGACTGGTAAAAATAGGAATGTTTATTATTTGAATGATCTCTTTTTGAAATTCGCGCCAATTACAATGAACATTTCGGTCGATGAAGCAATGATTCCCTATTACGGCCGACACCCCTGCAAATAATACATTCGAAATAAAACGGTGCGTTTCGGGTATAAAGCATGGGTCGGCGCAAGTCCAGTAGGATATTGCTATACTTTTGATATTTACCAGGGTCGCAACCAGAAACGCGTGATATCAAATGCTTTTGGTAAAATCCACTAGCTACAGCTCAACGTTATAACCATTCCGAACGAAAAAAAAACTAATATTCCACAGCCATACGTTATCGTCAATTATAATAAGTTTATGGGTGGAATGGATTTGTTAGATTGCCACATTTCAAATTATCGTATGGGTATCAGGCCAAAAGTTTTATATGCCATTAGTGCTATGGATGTTGGATTTAGTTGTCACCAATTCGTGGTCACTATCCAACTGCTATAACTGCCAACTAGATCAATACGAGTTTCGGCGAGAACTAGCTAAAGCTTTACTCACACAACATGGAAAGGTCTGAACCAAGACAAGATTTTCAAACTCTAATGGTTATCTGGCTAAAGGAGCTCATACTTCAAAGAAAGGAGCGTCTCGATTACTAATGTGCCTTTACACGCAAAGTGTTCAACCGATTTTCATAAAAAGTTAAAGTAAATTATAAAAATTAGTTCCTTGAAGCTTTAAAGACTAAGATGCTGTGAATAACCAAATTATTAGTTCTGTCGCCGGTCGTAGCTTAATGGTTAAGAGAGTTTCTCATCACGCCGCGGTCTCGATTTCGATTCTCGTCGCTGACCAAAAATTAACATGCCATCGGATGACATAAAATGCGGTTCTGTGTAAAAACATTCGTTGGGTTGACCACCTACAATGTGCACCAATCGCTAAAATTGATTCGTAAGGTCTCAGTTGAGACGCGGTAAGGGCCGTTTACAACCTCTAAGCCATAGATTTTTTTTTAATTTATACATTTTACTTATTCTTTGGTGACAGTTATACCATACAAGGACTTCGCACTTAGTTTCTTACTAAGAAAAGAGCGTACTTGGTTCATTTAGCTCAGATTAGATTCACTAATAAGGTAATTCGCGTTGTGATAATTATATAATTACTCAATACATTATTTATTCGGAAATGAATGAACGCAGCTTAATACGAGTAGCTTACTTAGTTCTATTAAATGGCAAGGCAGTCGTCGAGTCCGTTCCAGTCAAAAACCCACTTTGGCCAAAAATTATACGGTTATATTAACATCAATGAGATGGCGCAGTGGTTAAGGCTGCGGAAGTTGAAGTGGGATGTACCCAGTTCGAATCCCCATAGGGCCAGGAAGCAAAAAGGGATTTTTCGCTCGATCATTTGGGCGGCGCCATCGGTGGTGTGAATGAACATATCTGGATCCTCTATTGAGTTTATCGATGGGCCGTCCCATCGTCAATGTCAGTACAATAAGCTGACATGTAACACTATTACTGGAACGAAGTCGTCATGTAATTTTTGCAGTTCTTGACTAGCTTGGGTTGCAACGAATAAGTAAACATAAACTTTCTGTATACAGTGTAATATTATCACTTTTGATGATGCCAGCGTATCTCAGATGCTTACTGAATTTGAAGTATAGTAATGATTTGTCATTAAAAATTAAACTTCTGGTAAAGGTGAATTAAAGTAGTTGTAGATTAGTGTATGCCACAAACCCACAAAGTCATGACGAATTCTTTCTACTCTCCGATGCACCTCAGTCGACTAAAGCAAGTAAACTAATTGTTCATTGCCGATAAAATTCATTAACATTTAATTTATTTTAAAAGTGAATTCGGAAATACATCGATGTGATCCATTTTTGAAAATCTGTTAACTCAATTTTAAATTTAATCATTCAACGTGATAAGATCTCAAGAACTCAATTAATAGCTAATAGTGATATTAAGTCCTCATTGCTGCTAATTTTTTTTTTTTTTTTTTTTTTTTTTTTTTTTTTTGCGGTTTTTACAGGCCATTATTGGCCCGTACCGTGTCAACAATCTGACTCCAACGGTTTCGATCACGAGCCAGATCTTCATACTGTTGCAAGCAGTTGGAAGATGCCAGATCGCTCTCTACGCCGTGGAGCCATCGTCGCCGACAGCGACCTCTTCGCCTACCGAAAGGCGGTTCTCCCTTTAAAGATCGCTGTATCATTCGGTTCGGATCAGCACGCAGAACGTGACCGAGCCAGCGTATTCGCTGTCCTTTGATTTCATGCACGATATCAGGAATTTGCATTAAATTCCTGATCTCGTGATTGAAAAGAACTCGGTAAGTGCCATCGACGTCGCGTTTTGGACCATATATCACACGCATGATTCTTCTCTCGAATGTTAGAAGCCATCTTTCGTACTCATCCGTCAAGGTCCAACTCTCACATCCATACATGACAACGGGTCTGATCAACACTCTGTACAGTTTCAGCTTATCCGTATTTGCAAGATATTTTGATTTCAGCAGTGGACGTAGAGGATACAAAGCCCGATTGCCAGCGGCAAGGCGGACCTTGATATCCTCGCCCACACTATTATCGTGAGTGATGAGAGATCCAAGATACTTGAATCTCATCACTCCTTCAAACGTGTGGTTTCCACTACTGAAATCAATTGCGCCTTGGTCTCTAAAACCCGAGATTAGATATTTGGTTTTTGACTCGTTGATTTTGAGACCAACGGAAGCTGAACACTGTTCCAGTGGATCAAGTATCTCTTTCACTCCGTTGCCAGTTAATCCAATCACACAGATATCATCTGCATAAGCAAGAAGTTGATTGGATTGTCGGAATAAGATATTGTCCTGAGGTGTTTCACTTTTACGAAGGATGTATTCCAACATGAGATTAAAAAGTATCGGGGACAGCGCATCTCCTTGTCGAACACCGGAATTGATTGCAAAAGTTCTCGATAGCCTGTTCTCAACTTTAACACAGCATTGTGACTGCGTTACTGTCATTTTACACAGATGTACATATTTTTTTGGTATTCCTAAATATTCAAGCGCATACCATAGCCTCTCTCGATTAATCGAGTCATAGGCTTGCTTGAAATCTAGGAATACCTGGTGTACATCGCGAGATGTTTCGTAGTACTTGGAAAGAATCATCCGTAGCGAAAAAACTTGATCAGTGACTGACCGATTTGGACGGAATCCTCCTTGGTAGTCACCGACAATTTCCTCCGCTAGAGGAGTAATTCTTCCCAAGATTATGTAAGACAGTAACTTGTATGCTGTGCAAAGGAGAGCTATACCGCGATAGTTCTCGCATTTCACGCGATCACCCTTTTTGAATATTGGGCATAACGCGGCCACTTTCCATTCATCAGGCATAACTTCATTTCGCCATACCAATCGAACAAGGTCGAAAAGACAGTTCCACAAAGTTAGCCCTCCGAATATCAAGAGCTCTGAATTAATGCAATCAACCCCTGGTGAACGATTTTTCTTTAATCTCTGCATGGCCATTGTGAATTCCTCATAGGATGGATCCTCAATGAACATCTCCGCGGTCTGTATTTGAGAGTATTCAAATACAGCTTGTGATACATGTGGAACATTAAGTAGATCAGAAAAATGTTCACGCCATGTATCGAGTACCGCATCGACGTTAACACAGAGGTTTCCATCCTGGTCCCGAATGGCAGTTGACCGAGATCTTAAGGTATGGTGCAATTCGGTGATTCCTTTAAAGAAACCACGCGAGTTGTGCTCATTGCTGAGTTGTTGTACTCTTAAGACCTTGGCCTTCCACCATTCGCGCTTCTTCTGTCTACAAATGCGTTTAGCTGTCCTCCTAGCAAGAACTGCCTTGTTTTTCCTTGCAATTGTAAACCGAGTCTGCGCTTCATTGTGGGCTATATTGCGTTGCTCAACAGCAAGACGACACTCCTCATCAAACCAATCATTTTTGGGCTTAGTTTTCACTATACCGAGAGTGTGCTGGGCAGCATCGACAACCGAGGTTTTCAATACTTCCCAGACACTGTTCACATCATCAGATTGGTAGTTGGATCCTAAAATGCTATTGCTGACAAGATCTTGATATTTTCGTTGCGTTTCTTCATTTATCAGACCTTCACAGGAGAATCGCGTTTTATATTCTCCTGTCCTCCTTGACTTGTACGAAAATTTCCATCGTAGCTTTGCAGCAACCATAAAATGGTCACTGCCTACGAATTTTGTTGACGACCGATACGATCTCACGTCTTGAACAACCCGAGCCCGGTCTTTTGAAATCAACACATGGTCAATTTGGCTTCGGGATGTTTTACGTGGATGTGTCCAGGTTTCCAAATGGATGTTTTTGTGGGGAAAGAATGTACTTGCCACTTGGAGATCATGTGCGATCGCAAAGTACATCATTCTTTCCCCATTTTCGGTCGCAGTTTCGTGTCGGGAGTACGGACCTATGTTGTTACATAAGTCGGTCTGATTTCGGCCAGCTCTAGCATTAAAGTCACCAATCACCAATCTGATATCGTGCTCAGGTATAGAGCCCATCAGATTATCCAAATTATTGTAAAATGAGTCTTTATCTTGGGGTTGGCTTACATCAGTGGGCGCATGTACACATACAATTGACAGGTTGGCTAATCTCATGTGCAAGCGAAGCTTACACATTCGATTATCGACTGCTTGGAAGTCCAACACAGCCTTTTTTACCTGCGGCCCAATGAGAAAGCCAACTCCAAGATTTCCGAGGTCATCTCCACTGTGTAGCAACGTATAGCCTTGGGACACATGGACTCCACTTTTAGGCCATCGAGTTTCTTGGAGCGCTACGAGTTCCAGCCGATACTCTTTCATACATGTGGTAAGGCCGTCCAACGCGCCAGGTTTTCTTAGTGACTGCACGTTCCACGTGCTGATCCTCAATCTCGTATCCGGGTACTTAAGCGGGGGGTCATTGTTATTTAGGCGGTATCCGATTTTTTTGTTTTTGTTGACATTTTTAACTGTTATTGTTTTTTACGGATGCGGGTCGTCAGCCCAGCGATCCAACCAGATTTAGTCGCCTCCTACGACAAGCTCTGGATACTGTGGTGGTATTCTATGGATCTCATGTTTCGTTCGAAATATTTACGAAACATGGTTGCCCCCACCCACATTGCTGCTAATATAAGGACGATTTCCTATAACTTCTCGACCTTTAATAGTTCATCGATCACTATTAACTCATCCACTCTGGAAGAACTACCAAATCTTTTACCAACAACTATTGGCGCCAATGTAATAATTTTTTATACACGTCACTCCAATTTGATGTATTATTTATGCAGTTCAGATAATTTTTTTCCAATTACTATTTAAAGTGGATCAACTTATTTAAGAGAGTTCTGAAGTTGAATATAATCGATAAAAAAAACTCTTTTCGCGGAATCAATAAAAGCTAACATTTCATCATGTTTAATGCATTTCAACGATCGTCGTATATAATACGTGCTTATTGAAGCAATAGTACTGAAATATAATAGAAGGTAGAAGTACAAATTAAATGGCCGAATGATCTGGTTTGTTGTAGCCGCAAGCATTTTCTATCAATAGAGGAGCTTAAAATAGTAAATTCTTACTTTCGAAATAAAATCTAATTTCAGGAAGATGACACTACTCATGTTTTCATCCAAGCCTTTAGTTTGCTAAGATTTATACTTTATAATGCTCCAGGCCAAAGTGATCGAGTGACACTAAGAACTGCGTTTAATACGATCTTCTGGCGTATTACTGCAGCAAAGCAACAAAGTACGTTCTTAGGCAACCTTGAAACCATTAGTAAATTTTTCGAATCTAACCTTTAACGTTCGTTTAAGAATCTATTTTCAAAAAAACGGATCCTATTGACATCAAAAACCTGCCATTCTGGTAAACTCTTTGGGATATCTTTTCAATGCACTTTTAAGAAAACACTTATCCAACCCCTTTCTTATGAAATGTGGAGTGATTTATTGGACACAGTTGGTGTTTAGAAACGATTTGTATTCAAACGCAAGAGTAAAAACTCTACAAAACCTGGTGAATGGCCGATTAAAACATCCGTCAACTGTAACGATAGCTCTAAACTTATATAGAAATAAATGAGAGAATAACGAAGCATAAAACTATCAATTGACTATCAAGCTCACTATTCTTATTCGTTTATGTGAAAAGGCCCGATTCAACATCTTAAAGACAATATTTGTCACGAAATTGAAGAAATTCAGCCTGAGATGTTGCAGGATGTCATAAAAAATGTCTTAAAAAGAGCCGCAAGTTGCATAGTGAATCGCGGTCACTATTTAGCCGATATAATTTTTTGTAAAGACCAAATTAACTTTTTATGTAAACCAAACCTCCTTATCTTTTTCTTTAACAAAGTTATAGGCAATCAATATGGTAGCGGGACTTTTTCCCTATCCTGTACTTTACCAAAATTTCACTATACACATATACAGTTCCACTTTATCTACAATCAAAATAGTTTTTACACTGTAGATACGTTCCGGACAAGATCGTATACTGTGCCAATCAAAGGTTATATTGTGGCAAACTGTAAGAGCGTAAACCAATGCAGAAACCCCTTATAGCACAAGGACAACATTATGGTACAAGGACTCTCGAACTCTCATAAATAGGTTTGCATAACCATAGTAAGAATTTCAATCAAAATTTTTAGCTGATCTCTCGTTAAGGACCTAAAAACAGGTCTACTAATAAATTATTTGGCGTTTTGACCAGTATAGGAACTACTCTTTGCTTGGTAAGGAAACGATGTTTTAAATAGCTTTTTTAACATTATCCAGTGGAGAACTCGCCAGTCGTTTTATCTGGATTATTGATACATTCCGTTCAAATTTTAGCCATCAATTTGAAGTCGGTAGCCTAATATCAGATGGTGCTAAAGCTGAATCTCTTACGACATCCATAACAGAAAACTCTTTCCACAGTCAAAGCTTCATCATTTTCATTGCGTTTATAGATTGTCGTACGTAAAACGCGTAAGTTATCATTTATTGGATTAGTTTTTGAAACTATCAGGATGTAGTAAGAAATAGTATTACAGGGTAAGATTACAATTTTAATGTTCGGAAACGATGCTGTAAACGGGAGGGTTGTAAATCAACAGAAGAACATTAAAAGTTGAATTTTAGTTCGCGAAGCCACATCGAGGTTCAGGAAAAATTAAGGAATTGAGCGACACCTTCTAACACAGGTACTGCCATCCAAGATTTTTAGTTTACTACTTTTCTTTGAACATGTAGTTGTTTTTTAAGATTTATAACTTTTAATGCTTTTGGTCGACTGAGAAGCAGTGGTATAAGAATTCAATCTCATAATGAGTTACTGTATAGAATAGAAACTTGATCCGTTCTCTAGAAATAATACCCGTGTCCGCAACATTATGTCTGAGATACGGTGGATTCTGGGTAAACTCTTTATAGGATTTCTGGTCCTTTTACGAAATCACTTATCCAACCACACATTTTATTATAGATAACAAATGTGGAGTCTCCTTTTCTGTGAAATGTGGAGTGGTTTGGTGGACCTAGTTGGTGAGCAGGAACTATTTGTAAACGAATGCATTCAGGTAAAATTTTAGTATCAAGGACTTTTAACTGCTTCGCAGTTGTATTTAACGCCTTCTTTTATCCGGAACCCGAGATCTGCATATTCCACGATAGACCATCATACTGAAATAGACGCACTCGAACAGAAATTACCAGGGCAGGATTATTGCTTCGGTTGTACAACTGGACTAGCCACATTTAATGTACAATATATTGACAGCAATTACTGAATGATATTCACATTTTGGTCTGGGACATAAATTACAACTGATATTGGACAAACACAAAAATGTGTAAATGACATAAAGTGACATTAGTATCGATGGTCTGTCTCTGTACATAACCTCCAATAACCCGCCTTTATTAGGAAATGTGATAAGTTTGAAACTTAACTGTGTCAAATTTTTTAATTAAAGTAAAGATTTTCAAATAGTTATAACAACCACTAACTGGTTGAACTGGTTTAAACTCCAAATACTGAATGGAACAGTGCTTTTCAACTTAATCTTTAACTAATCCTACCCAACAAAAAAAATCAATAATTTATTTGTACGTGGGACAGTTAAACAAAACAATGACATTTAAGTGAAATATTGAAGTTTAAGGGTCTAGACTATAATGTCGAGACTCAAAATCATTTTCAAAACTCATTTTGGGATATGGAAGCTTACTTAAGATTCTTGCTGTAATAAAGCTTACTGAAAATTGAAGTGGCATCGTAAAAATAATAAGCTTTCCAAATGGTTTCTATTGTTAATATTCCTGCTCCAGTTAAAGATATAGAAAATCACACAGATAATCCTAAATTTTTAGTGTACTAAAGCTTTCGTAAACTTAAATTGTCGTGAGCGAACTAAAAATAGAGTTGACAAGGCTAAAATAATTAGCCTCCCAATTCATAAATAGTTGGAATCATTTGATTTGGACTTCTTAGAAAATCACATGTTTCAAAAAATTCTGAATACTTAGTGTACTAAAGCTACTAAAAAATAAGTTGACAACGTAAATATAATTAGCCATTCAAATATTTTAGCATATAAACAGTCCCGATCTAGAACTTTCGGAAAATAACACAGACTTTGCTGATAAATATATAAGATAAACATATAAGATCATTTTCTAAGAAAATGCTAAATTCTTGGTCTAATAAAGCTTACTAAAAGTTTAGCTATTGACGTAAACATAATCAGCTTTCAAAATGGTTTGTATTGCCAATATTCCTGACTTAGAACTTGACAGAAAATGATATAAGCTTTGATGGTGATATTCAATTTCTTAAGAAAATTTTAGATACTAGGTGTACTGAAAATTGAGTTGACTTACTAAAAATAAAGTTGAAAACGTAACTATAATTAGCTTTTTTAATGGTTTGGATTATTAATAACCCTTTTCTGAACCATTTTAAAAATATCACCTTTAAGAAAATTCATAAATCTAAGTGTACTAAAGAGTACTAAAAGTAGAGTTGATGACGTAAACATAATAAGCTCTTGAGTTGATGACGTAAACATAATAAGACCTAGAACTTTCAGAAAATCACACAGACCTATTGGTTTAGAATAATATAAGTACATAAAAAATCTCGTAATTAAATCTTACATTCTTAGTGTACTAAAGTGTGCTAAAGATTTTCAACTGTTTCAGAAAGCTAATAGTCCCGACTTAGAACTTTCAATAAATTACACAGTCGTTGGTGATAAACATATAAGGTTTCAATTTCTAAAGAAAATTTTATATTTTTGTTGTACTAAAAGTAGAGTTTACTTAAGTTTACTAAAAGTAGAGCTGAGGACATCAACATAATAAGCTTTTCAAATGGTTCAGATTGTTAAAAGTCCTGACCTAGACAGATCAGAAAACCATAAAGACATTGTTGATGAATACAAAAGGTATCAAAATTTTCTTAAGAAAGTTCTTAATTCTTAGTGTACTAAAGCTTATTAAAAAATGAATTGAAGTTTTAAATATACTCAGGTTTCAAAAAATTGTTTGAACCGTAAATTGTCCTGACCTAGACCTTTCAGAAAATCATACCGACATTGGTGGTAGGCATATAAGGTCTAGTAATAATCTGTTTGTTTGTTTTTACCTCTACAATCTGTTTCGGGGCTCGAGGTACTTCAAACTCTTTCGCGGTTTACGTCCTTACCTTACGCCATTACAGCCAAGTGGAGGACGTACGGCTATAAGTCCGATTTACGTAGAACCATATACACATTGTATAGCTCCATGCCAGCCTATAGTACTGACATGGAAGCTTGGTTGGCCCATGAATTCTGCACTTCAACAGGGGGTCATAGATGTGTTCATTCACCCCACCGAAAGTAATCGTATAGTGAAAAATCCCTTTACCATCCTGCCCCTATCGGGATTCGAACCCGGTACCTACCACTCCAACTGCCGCAGCTTAAACCACTGCGCCACCTGGGCGGTCCTAGTAATAAACGATTTATTAAGAAAATAAATTCAATTCTTGGTGTACTTACTAAAGCTTAAAAATGGAGTTGACTTTACGTAACAATAACTAGCTTTTACCAATAATAGTGACGTAGATCTTTTAGAACATCACACCATATTAGGTCTTGTGGTATTACATTTTTTAAGAAAATTTTAGTTTCTTGCTGTACTAAAGTTTACTAAAAATGAAGTTGATGACGTAACAATAACAAGATTTTCAAATGAGTTGGATTTTTCATGTAGTCCTAATATACCTTTCAATGACCTACTTATTATTTATTACTTTCTTCGTTAGGAAATTCAAAAATTTTAGTACTATAAAATATAAATTTTTTAGTTGGTAATTAACATAGAATTTTAGTACCATATACTAAATATAATTTTATTGTACTTAAGGGTCACTTTGTATTTTCATTATGTTTCTATATTTAGATTTACTATGGCATTGATTTGTTGTATTTTCGCTAGTTTAGTATATCAAAAAATTTTGATATACTTATTACAATGATTGTCTGGAGAAAGGCATACCTCTTCATTAAGTTCGAGCTATAAAAAGAGTTACCATCATTTATATTTAAAAGAACTTTCACCTCTACTCAACTATATTGTACTAAACAATTTGCCATCTTCCCCCTTTCACCTAAATACGTATACATATATATAATCATCTAAATGATAAAAATTGGATTTATTTAAAATTTAAGACAAAGCTTTTAAGATGGTTTCATAAAAATTCAGAAATCTTGCTATATAAAAATATACAATTTTTTGTATTTTATACATTTTATCGCCAAGAGAATTCATTCGCTTCTTTGCTAATAATAACAATAATCTGCTTCTATATATCTGATATGTGTATATCCAGCTAAGTTTATCTCATAAAAAAACAAGAATACAAAAATAAAATAAAAGCATCACTAAATTTGAAAGCTTAGAAGAAAATTAGTAATTTTTTGTTCATATTATAACACAGAAAAACCGTATGTAAACCGTATGTAAACGTGTGTGTGTGTTTCATATGAATACAAAAAGCTCACGATACAATATTTGTTGAACCTTAATAAGTATGTAATCAGGATAAAAGCAATCCGTTTGATGTTTTATGCAATATTATTTAGATACTATTGAAATTAAACTGTTATTTAAATTTAGATGCTATATACTCGTACAGGCATGTAGAATATACATATATTGAATAGATCATACCAAAAGAAGAAAAAAAAAATCCATACGTGAAAAAGAAAAGAAAAAAAATTACTTAAATAAATCAGGAATACCTTAATTTAAAATTTTCATACAATCAAGCGCACACAAAAAAAAAATTAGAATAAACTTGGGTTGAACATGGAAAATTCGAAATAAAAGAACCAAAAAAAAAATACAATTTTCCTTTTTTATTCACAAAAATAGTGTCTCTACGGATCGAGGGAGCATAAAAGCACAAATTTCATTTATGTTTTATCATATAGAGAAGCTATATACGCTATCGAAAAGTTCCATGTTACATCTTGCATTTTCCGCATTAAAAATTGTACACAAAAAAAAACTAAGAACTAACCAAAGAAGGAAAACTATATAACAAGATAAATTTGGTTTTTTCCTATACTGCTGATGCTGCTGGTGGTGCTTCTTTACTTTGCTGCCGCTGGTTGTTGCTATTCGTTTCATGTCATTTTATTATTTTTTTTTAATTCAATGTTTAACTTTAGAGAATTGGTGGATTGTGTTGAAATTTGTGTTCTACATATGAATAAAGAACATAGTCAAATGTCAATGTGAAGTTTATTATTTGTGTTGATCGTTACTATGTATGTATAATGTGGTCTGAATTGAACATTTATTTAACTATTTTTTATTATGGATTTATTATAATGGTCCAATTTATTTTGATTAAAATTTAAATTTATCTAGTTAAAATGTCTTCTAGGTCTCGACTGTCCAAATTCCCAGTTATGTCCTTAATTAATGTTCCAACTCCGTTGAATAGTCCTCTTTTAACTCTGTTTGGTAGAATATCGTTTAAATTCCGTTGGCTTTTGTCTATTTTTGCTGATATAATTATTAATTTATTATCAAGTATGCGTCTGCTATCAAGTCGCATTTGTTCTTTTATCGTTTTTAGTATGTCTTGCGATTGTGAAATTGTATGTTGATAAGGTGTTAGTGGTAGTATGTGTATTAGTTTTCGGTGTGAATTACGGGTTAATTGGCTTTTCTTACCGAATAGTTCTTGTAGAATTTTTTCAATTTTCTTGATGTTATTCTTTATGGATGGTAATTCCAATATTCACTTGGTCTTCAACTTCCTTTTTGTGGATAAATGGGTATCTATATGTTTTGGTAAATATGGGATTGTCGTCCGTTAAATATATATTGTGTTTTATTTCGTTGGTAAAAGTTAGATTTTGATTATCCTTGTGGAATATGTGATCATACTTTCTACATAGGGTCTTAATTGCTTTTGTTTCTTCTGGGTTTAAATGATTTATCCTAATTAGTTGGTCTATTGTATGCTCACTCGAAACGGAGTGGCAGAAATTTACATCGTAAAGATCTAAATGCTGCTGTAAGGGTTTTCCTTCTAGTGGGTGTTCTATAAGAAAGGTTTTAAATTTGGGGGAGTAGTTGACAACTTCGGTAGAAATAAAATGGTTTTTACTGTTGTAAATTCCTTCAGGGATTATTAAGCCGTTAGGTAGAGAAAAAGGTTTTAAATATATATCTCCTTGTTTCGTGGTTACAGGTATTTGGGGAGATTATGTGTTGTTTAGAAATGAGGTTGAATTTATAATTGATGGGGACTTTTGTTATGGGAGTTATGAACAATGATTTCGTTAAACTGATGTCGGCGTTTATTTGATTCATTAAATCTACTCCAATTAAACCGTTAAAATAACTATGAAATTTAAATAATAAGAATTTTAGAGGCTTTTTATTTTGGAATTCGGTAATTACTAGTTCTACTTCTTTATCTAAGTCGGTACTGTTAAATAAAGTGGAAATTCTAACGGGCTTTATTTGAATGGTTTGATTGAGTGGAACTACGTCAGGATCTATAAATGATCTGTTAGCCCCAGTATCTATTAAGAATTTTAAATTTTGTTTGTTGATTGTTAGGTTTAAGTAAGGTAATTTTGTACCTTTTGAGTCAGAATTATTATTATGGATACCTATGTATCCGGCATCTCTGGTAGGGCTGTAGGAAAATCCTCCTCCTCGATGTCTAGCTCAACTATTGGTTGATTATTGATTGGATCCTCATTTTCGTCAAATTCCTCGTTATACGGTTCTTCTACTTCATACTGTTCTACATTAAATAACTCTTTGGCTTATATTTTGGGTGGACCGTATTGCTGAAACCCTATCGGTTTTTGTTGCGGTTGTTTGTATTTGTCTGTGAAGGACGAAGTATCCATGGGTTCGGGTTTACCCATAATTGGTTTCGGTTTATCGTACCAAGTACCTTTTTGTGTAGCGGCTAAAGATTCGTTCACCTTTACCCAGTTTTTCAAGCTATTTAATATGTCGCTTAATTTTGCAGAAAACACTTCTATACTATCACTGCCCTGATGTATGTTATGAAGTTCTTGGATTAACACACTTTCGTCGCGTTTGTCCGCAAACTGTACGATAAGGTTTTTTTTTATTGAGTCCCCACTATTTGGGGTGTTATACAATTCTAGAGCATCGTTAGCTTTATCAATTATTCTATCTCTAATGCTGCGTGTTACTATGTTAGGGTACACGGATTCAGCTGGTTCGGTTATTGCAACTATATTATCGATATGTTGGAGAAAACTATTATGCTATTTGTGTCACAATTGGGCGTGTTGGCGAAAACTTTAAAAAATTCTGGAGGCGCTGTGACCCAGATAATTATTCTCAAAATTCATATTCTGATGTATTATGACCTATGAGGGTCCCTCCATAGCTTACAGTGAAAAAACTGATTTTAATGTATGGGCCAAAACTTTAAGAAATTTTGGGGGCGCTCTGACCCAGACGATTGTCCTCAAACTTCATATTCGGATGAATTATAACCTAAACTATCAGAAAATAATAATGGCATATTGGTTACTAGAGAATCCTTCCATAGCTCACAGTGAAAAAACACGTAAAAAAAGTTACCCCGAACTTTTATCATTGGAATATGAAAATTATACTTATGGCAACCCTAGCAAATGTATCGTGAATCTATCGAACGTGCATAAATATTAAAACACATAACCAAAAATTTTTATTATTTTGTAAAATAATTAAAAATTCATGTTCTTTATATAAAATTTTAAATCAAAAATTTGTTGTATAATAAAAATTTTCAGTAAACCTCATATCAATAATAAATCCAATGAGTTTATTTAATAAATCAACAACAAATATTTGTATTAAGCTAAAATGTGATATGAATCTAAAGTTTCTTCAACTTAATAAATAATCAACTATATATATGCCTTTCGGTAAAAGCGTCGTGTTAGATCGAATATGTTTTCGATTAAGCACACTCAAATCTTCATTTTGTGTGAGTTAAAAAAAAATCAACAATCGCAAGTATGCCAGTTGAGCTTCAAATCCCAAATTTTGTATATTTCTCATATGAATGTCTTGCGCAATGCATTTCAATATTAACACAAAAAAATTGATATATTCCTAAACTCAGAAAGTCACACTTCTTTCATCTCGTGTTTCAAAATACGTGGATACCAGTGCTATCTAGCTCTTTGCCCAGCAGAAAGAGCTAGAGGTGGGACAGCAATATCATCAAGGAAAATATTTAACATCATGAAGAACTTTAAATAGAGTAAGAAGGTATGCAAGTAGCAACTGTTTCTATTGAAACCAAAAGCAACAAGAGCTACACTATATCAGCAATCTATACTGCCCAACCAGATATAACCCAAAAAAGGAAGACTACATCAAACTTTTTAAATCGCTTGATAACTATTTCATTATTGGAGGTGACTTTAATGCAAAAACACATATTCTGGGGATCAAATCGAACTACTCCCAAAGGAAGAGAGCTTGACGCAGGCAGAGCAAATAAATGTAAGCTCCACTCCATTAAAAAGGAAACCTACTGGCCTACGAAAATAAATACAATTTCTGACATTCTAGACTTCTATTTATCAAAAGGAATCTCCGAAAATTACTAAGTAGTCGAAAATGAAGAAGGGCTATCATCGGATCGTTCTCCAGTTTTAATGACAGTTTCACGGCAACAAGGAAAGCAAGCCCGCAAAAAAAAAAAAAAACAAACGCTTATATATGACAGAAGAAGAGCTGGAAAATCTCATTGAAAGTATACAGAAATCGGCATGCGATTGTACCCCCATCCAGCAAGGTATATTACAGAAAATGATAAGCCACCCAGTTGAAGTGAGAAACTTGGTTAACGAAGACGAGCTCGCAACACGTGGCAGAGAATAAGAGCCTCTGAAGATAAAACATTCCTAAGCAAGTTATGTAACAAACTTAAACTGCATATAAAAGAGATCAAGAATGAGTCATTAGCTAATTGCCTCAGTAACCTGACACGTAAACCTGATACAGAATATTCGTTGTGGGAGGCCACTAATTGTCTGAAAAGCCCTAAACTGCAAGTGCCACCCATAAAAATGGTTGATGAAACCTGGGTCAAAGCGCAAAAAAGGACCTGCTTGCCGAACACGTAGAAATAACCTTTAAACCGAAAAACTGGGCGGGCAGAGAATAATTATTTAACACCGGCGCAGTTGATGATGAAATTATGATAATTATGAAATGATGATATTTAAATCCTGGGATGATAGTAGCTATCACGATAGTATTTTGCTGAGCTGACATATAAAACGTGGGATGATAGTAGCTATCACGATAGTATTTTGATAGGGCTGACATATAAAATCTGGGATGATAGTAGCTTATACGATAGAATTTTTCTGGGCTGACATTAAAATCCTGGGATGATAGTTACTGTCGTGACAGTTTTGGTGTTGCCATTGCGTTTTCATGGGATAGAATTCGGGCTAACTTTATATACATTGAAAAGACTGATTTTATGTATGGGCCAAAACTATAAAAAATTCTGGAGGTGCTCTGACCCAGACGATTATCCTCAAACTTCATACTCGGTGTATTATGACCTAAGCTATCAGAAAATCATAATGACATAGTGGTTACTCCGAGGTCCCTCCATAACGCACAGTGAAAAAATTGATTTTTATGTATGGGCCAAAATTTTAAAAAAATCTGGGGGCGCTCTGACCCAGACGATTATCCTCAAACTTCATAAGCTATTAGCAAAATCATGATGGCATATTGGTGACTCGAGGTTCCTTTGATAGCTCACAGTGAAAAACCTGATTTTATGTATGGGCCAAAACTTTAAAAAATTCTGAAAATACTCTGACCCAGACGTTTGTCCTCAAACTTCATATTCGGATGAATCGGAAAATCAAATTAGCATATTGGTTACTCCAGGATGCCTCCATAGCTCACTGTAAAAAACTAATTTTATGTATGGGCAAATGATTTTATGTATCTTTCAAAAATTCTAGAGGCGCTCTGACCCAGACGATTATACTCAAACTACATATTCGGATGTATTATGACCTAAGGTTTCAGAAAATCATAATGGAATAGTGGTTACTCGGAGGTACCTCCATAGCTCACAATGAAAAAACTGATTTATGTATGGGTCAAAACATCAAATAATTCTAGAAGCGTTTTGACCCAGACGATTATCCTCAAACTTCAAATTCGGGTGTATTATGACCTACGATATCATAAAATCATAATGGCATATTGGCATAGCGAGAAAAAGAAAGAAAAATATTTTCTTTCTTTTTCTCGCTTGTCCCGTTCAAATATTATTTTGTTGTGCGCAAAAGAAGTCCTTATGCCACTCTCTGTCTCTTTTAACGTGTTGCTATGTAAAGCAAAGACCTTAACGGAGTTTTTTCTTAATTTATTGTCATATTAAATGTGCAGCGCAATATGATATGCGATGAACGGTTAATCTGCTTGCTATAACACCGGTATAAGCTCTCATTAGTTGATATGGCATTAGGCAAAACGTTTTAGAGGTTTAGTCAAATATAAACCAGTTCTCAAGACAGCAAATATCAGCCATAACTTTGAGGGATGGTTGTCCTGCTAAATGATATACTCTAAAATAAAATTTCAGACCAAGTCGAAGAAAACTTTCGGTTTATTTTATAAATGGGGGAAAAGAGGAATGCAATGGAATTTAATACTTAAGGTGACTTTAATTTCCTCTGGTGGAAGTAGCTGAAAATCATCTTAAGAATATTACTTAAATTTAAATTAAGTTGCAGAGTAATATATACCTAGAGTGTGGTAGAAAGTTACTGTAAGCTATAGCGATTTCTACAAAATCTTTATTATCTTTTGACGTTACGTTTTCTTATTCGAATGGCGCGCTATACACGGAAAGCTTTGGAATCTATTCATAATTAAAATTTTTTTTCTAATTTGCAACAGTTTTAAGCAACTCAACTAATCACAATAGATCTTTTGTGCTACATTTCCCTATCAATTCCCTGTAGGATTTCAATCAAGATGCTTAAGCCAGAAAAATTTCCTTGTGTCACTCTCTTAACCAATGGATCGTTTCCTTCGGTTTGTGAATAGGAACTTTGTTTTATAAAAACCTATACTTTATATTTTTTTTTTCTCGTCACTCAGACTCGATTGACCCATTTAATATCCTCTATCTCTCTCAAACACTCTCGGCTCCAAAATCTGTTTAATCATCAAACGAACTCCAAATTATCCATTATCTTCAAGCTCGACAGGTGATCCTAAAATTGTGATTAGGCATGCACCAAGAAGTGCTGAAAAGTTTTTTTCTTTCATCCACAGCGTTTCCAACATGTGATTATTCTGATCGGACTATAGAGTCTTAATCAAACGGGTCAATTTATCAGATATCTATGTGGCTGGTTATTCATAACTTCATTCAGACTGCCTACATAATTCAACAATATTTTCGTCTTCAAAACGATATCTTATTGGCATCAATGATATTTGTATGACTGTAAAACACTTGTGCTTTTTGCTAATAAATATTTGAAATAATATATAAATAAATAAATATTTGAAATAATTTTGCCCAAAGGAACTAGATCGGTTGTCTCTGTGTTGTACACGAGTGGCTGTTGGTGATGCACACCTTCCCATCTAAAGATCAAGTGGCAGCGAACCCACATCAATTAACAAGTCTTTGATTGTGGTTTCACTCGCAAATAAGATTATGGAACTGATAACTGAAACATAAAGCCAGTACATGCGTCTGGGTTTCAAACTCCACGATTTAACAATTAACTGTTTTTTTGCGTTTCTAGTAAATGTTACGTGCTTTGTTGCATTGCTCTTTTATGTGTTTTTACAAGATAATCTTCATATCTAACCAGATCCCCAGATACTTAACTTCTAAAGAGAGCAGGAATTTATAAGCCCCAATTTTTAAAGACAAGTTATATTATTAATCGAATACGAATTATAATTATCGTGTTATTTTTTCTCTAAGTTTAGATTTATATACTCACATATGTTATATATATATATATATATATATATATATATATATATATATATATATATATATATATATATATATATATATTTATATATATATATGTATATATATATATATATATATATATTTATATATGTATATATATATATATATATATATATATATATATATATATATATATATATACACATATATATATTTATATAAATATATATATTTATATATATATATATATATATATATATATATATATATATATACATATATATATATATATATATATATATATATATATATATATATATATATATATATATTTATATATATATATATATATATATATATATATATATATATATTTATATATATATATATATATATATATATATATATATATATATATATATATATATATATGTATATATATTTATATATATACATATATATATTTATATAAATATATATATATATATATATATATATATATATATATATATATATATATATATATATATATATATATATATATAAATATATCTATATATATATATATATATATATATATATATATATATATATTATATACATAAATATATATATATATATATATATATATATATATATATATATATATCATTGACTAAAACAAATAGTTATGTCATTTATCGAATACGAATTATAATTATCGTGTTATTTTTTCTCTAAGTTTAGATTTATATACTCGTATCGTCTCATTAACGATATCCTATCGGTTCTCATGATCAAACCTCAAAGGATTAAGATATTCAATTAAATAGTATTTTGTCACAAATAGGTTTTTAATTTGACTATAATTACATCATCGTTTGCTGGTATCGTCTATTTACACTACATATATCCTTTTTAGGAGTTTATTTAATTTAAAATTTTAGACCAATTACTAATTTAATTGGAAACCCACTTTAATTCTATAAACTATATAATCATACATTTATGTCCTCTTTTTTTCTATTTTTGGCTAGAGAATGAGACGTTGTGTTGGGTGGTAAATTTTTATCAACTGAAATCAGGTAGATTATAATAACCGAATTAAATTTTCCTTTTGATATATAATAGCTAATTTTAGGTTAGATTTATTTAGGTTTGTTTTAATTATACAATTTTTTTTGTTTTGTTATAAATTAAAGGTATAGTATACTAGAGGCTAGGATTTCTAACTTTTCTTGTTTACAAAAAAAATAAGGAAAAACAGGATTAAAAAGTTATTATGTAATGCAAAGTAGTCTATATATCACATATAGACTAAATACTTAGAAGGAAGGATATGGGACAATGCCTTGCTATACGTGCCTTGGGCTTTTCTATTTGTGTATGTAAACAATTTTGATAAAGTAAATATTATTTCTGAAACTATACGTCAACATCAAAGATATGATATATATATATATATATATATATATATATATATATATATATATATATATATATATATATATAGTGGTGTGCAGTGAAATAGCACACTATGTATTTTTTTCATTAAAAATAAAACTTTTTTAAATTTTACTTCAAATATCTCAAATGAAACAAAAGTAAATTTCTTTGGTTCTGACGGCCGGCACTATGTACGACGTCCACCGAATACAAGTTTGTCGCCACAGTATCCGAAAAAACAATTAAACATGGTGGCGGTTCTATTATAGTATGGGGCGCTTTCTCGTGGTACGGTACAGGTCCAATTTATTGGATAAAAGATTGTAAGACAGCTGATGTTAACTTTAAAATATTGAACGACGTGTTGCTCGAATATGCTGAAGACGCCATGCTGCATGGCTGGATTTTTCAGCAATATAATGACTCGAAGCATACCTCGAGGAAGACGAAAGCTTGGTTTAGGGAAAATGAAGTGGACGTTTTGCAATGGCTAGCATAGTCACCCGATCTGAATCCGATCGAGAACTTGTGGAATCAACTTAAACTAGCCGTTAGCTACAGAAAATACAGCAATAAGGACCAATTATTTAATGTTATTAAAGAAGAATGGGAGAAAATACCTGTTATTAAATACCAGAAGCTTGTGGATTCCATGGACCGCCGATGTGACGAAGTGTTCAAGAGAAAAGGTCACACGACTAAATATTAGTTAGGATAACCACCTACTTACCTAAATTATTTACAAACAAGACTAAATTGAGGCTGAAAGTGAAGATTAATACTTACTGTGCTATTTCTGTGAACGAACAATTTATGCCATAAACTATTTGATAATTTTTTTTTTATGTTCTTATTATGAATTTAAATTTAATTGTTTTATTTATTTGTACTTTGATACATATACGACCTATAAATAAAAAAATATCATACGAAATAGATAACTATTTATTTATTTTTAACAATTTGTGAAATAATTCTCAACTGTGCTACTTCACTGCACACCACTGTATATATATATATATATATATATATATATATATATATATATATATATATATATATTCGTACACCATTAGTTTGTTGAACTTTATACAACCATTTCGCATCCCAAAATGATATATTTGTTTTGATTGGATGACACACTATTGCGACGCTTGGTTTAACATTTACGAGGAAAATGCAAAATAAATACTCGATATACCAGATGTATGTTTAACGAGAGAAAATTGAATCTAAAAGCTTTTAATTTTGATGGTATGCTTTTTAGACATGCTTCTAACGATACAACAATTTTGCGATACCATATAACCATTGATTCGGTTTCTTATTCAATTCAAGAAATTTAGTCCTTGAATAGGTTTTTGGAATGTCAAATCACCACAAATAAGGAATGCAAAATGAAGATGAGTCATTTTCAAAACTACACAAGGACCAAAAGCAGAAAAAACTAAATGAAATCAAGAAAGGGAAGATGACGTGATCAAAACAAGGACACAATTCAGAAAATTACGTTGCAATAATTATGGACAAATTTCACATTCGTCACGGTGTCGCGATGATAATATTTATTGAAAGCAAATGTTTGGTCGCATTTCTTAACGTTGAGAAAACTGACCACCTCAGTACCGTTAATCGGACACTGAATGAATGATCATATTGAACACGTCCTAAAGAATTTAGGTCAAAATGGTCGAAACCGTCAAAAACGAAAATTTAAATCTGTATGTTTACTACATATATTCGGTGCTGACTACCGCGGTTGCTTAACGTATTCAAACTGAAACAATCTGAAAAGAAAACAAACGTTTCAAAATAGGATACAGCCGTTTATAGACCACTAGAAGTTTTATTAAATTTGTATCTGATTTTCATACTATTGTAAACAATGAGAAAATACCAGATCAGTTTACATCGTGAAGGCATCGTCGGAAATAGTAAGGGATTCCAGAGCTAGCAAACTCGCTCTCTTCTTAAATTCCTATCTCATGATTGAAAAGAACTCAGTATGTGCCACCAACGTCGCGATAGGATCAACACCCCGTATAATTTAACCTTACGAAAACAAACATAAACGTATAGAGTTGATTAATCACAAAAATTTGATTTGTGCGTCAAACGGCGTAGAAAGGTTGTTTGGGCTCTGAAAAAGGCAGTCTTATCGGGCTTCGTAGATATATAAACTTACATCAATGATTGAGTATTTAAGTATTTAATTGTCTCTCCCGTACCTATTAGAACTTTGGTAATTCAAAATTCTAGGTTTATGGATCAGCTTTCAAAATTCTAGTTTTATGGATCTTGTATACTAGTTATTCAGATATGATTCATCTCAAGGACACTCTCAAGCTTAGTTTAGTATGGACACAAACCACACATTCAGCATAAAGGGTATAAGCTGGCTTGATTTCGATGTTCAGTACAAATATCGATCCTTTGGGCGTTAAAGAGTTTTTAGTAAGAGAAGTCAAAAAAATACTACAGGGACAATCCGCTTATGGTGACCAAGCATTCATAGCATCACCTATTTGATCCTTCTATATCTGCTCTTACAATCATTGTGATGCAAAATTTATCAATTGTTGGGTCGTTCTCTCATGTAAGTGAACGTGAGCTGAGTTGTGTCGCTGTTACCAAAGGAACCGTAGAAACGGGCCCATATTAAGAAGGGATAGTGTACCACATACACTGTAACTACTTCGCCTATAGCAACACATTGTGTGAAAGTCAATGCCGTAAAATTCAATGATCGAGACGTTAGAGTAAGCGAGAATCAACATCAGGGAGTATAGTGAGTGAATAGAACCCAGTTAAAGTAACTATTACGGTGACTTATGGAAACGATTTGAAAGATACTAAATCGAAATCAGTCACCACTAGACTTAATATGAATGTTGAAATTTATGCACATTGACTGTTGCGACGGAAATAGAAAGATCGGTTTATATAATCGCTGTGACAAACAAGTCTTATTTTAACCAGTGAAGCGGTTAATTGGATAAAGTTTATAGTGTATACTCTTGTCATAGCCTCCACCAGTGGTTGACAACCTATCGTTCACAATTTATTTAGTGTAATAAATAAAGTGATAAGTCTGACTAAGCTCTATCGTTTTTATTTTGTATATCGTCTAAGGCGGCAACATCGTTATATGATGATACGTAGAGAGTCGTAACAATACAATAAAACTTGATAAAGAATATTCGGTCGATTATTTCCACTACAACAACGTATAGTGATCTTTTATGTCATCAAGTTTCTTGAAAAGTTTCCTATTTCGAAAATTAAAACTCTCATCGACAACCGAGTTCGAGCGAGTACATGTGCGCTCATTGAATTATTTTCTTGCTACTAGGATTTATTACTTCAGAACTTGAAATGGTGAGCACGATCAATTTTTTCCCCGCTTGAGTAAACCATCCCACACAAGTTTGAGAAACGATATATGAGCATTTCGCAATCACATATAAAAGCAAAAGTTAAGAGTTGACCATATCAAATGTAAACAGCCTTCAAGCTGAAATCAGATCACAAGTTTAATTGGTTCTATAATCAGTATTCAGGCTGTCGTTTGAAGAAGAATTACTACCGATCTTACCAATAAACGATTGCCCAAGAAAAGACGATGGAAATAACGATTAATAAAACCGATCGATTGATAAAAGGTATAAGAACAACGGATTTGCTCTTAGCAAGCATGGCATTAGCTTCCCATCATCGTTTTCTTAAAACTTCATGATCCGAATTAAAGAAAATATTGCATCCTGAAGTTAAATAGTTAGTCCAGTACGTGACAAAATCAAAATTTCTCTAAATTATTATTACTATTATTTTTTTACAGTTTTTACAGCTCATTGTTGGCCAGCACTATGTCAACAATCTGACTCCATCGGTTTCGATCACGAGCCAGCTCTTCATTCTGTTGCAAGCAACAAGAAGATGCCAGATCGCTTTCTACGCCGTGGAGCCATCGTCGCCGACGGCAACTTCTTCGCTTACCAAAAGGCGGCTCTCTCTTCAAAGATCGCGAGATACTGCGTAGTACTTGGAAAAAGTCATCCGAAGTGAAAAAACTTGATCCTGACCGATTTGGATGAAATCCTAACCGCGATAATTTCTTTCGTCAGAGGTGTAATTCTTCCCAAGATAATGTATAACAGTATCTTGTATGCTGCGATAATTCTCGCACTTAAAGCGATATACCCTTGTTGAATATTGGTCATAACGCGGCTACTTTACATTCTTAAGGCATCGAAAAGACAATCCCACAAAGTTAGCCCTCCGAATATCAAAACCTCTCAATTAATACAATCAACTCCCGGTAAACGATTTTTCTTTAGTCTCGGCATGGTCGGCCGAAAATGACGGCCGAAGTTTCTTAAATATTTTAATTTTCGGAACTTTTACTTCTAAGAAGAATGTAACGTGCACAGCTCTCAGAACTTTGAATTGAATATCATATTTGCGTTGTAAAGGAAGTTTAAGAGTTTTGCAATTTTAAGTTGGTAGCGTTTTGACACCTGACATTTACTTTGTCATTGGTTTGGTTTGCCACTTCATAATGAACACATCTCACGCTAGAGCAACGTTTGTAAATTGTGTCATTTTTTATCAAAATAATGGTTTTGTGCGCCAAACTGCATAACGATCGGCGATATACACTGTACAGCGTAGTATTGAGGAAAACCAAATCAAATAATTCAATGTCGTTCTCAGCAAATGAAGTTGTATGGGTCCATCCAGCTTATGGATATTGTATCTATAAGGATCTTGGTTTACGTACTTACAACATTCAACTTGTGCAAGAACTGTAAGATTCTGATTGTAAGATTAATTAACTGATTCTGATCTGTAGAAGTTATACGACAGATAATATTATATAAATATTTGGTGAAGTGCTACGAGTAGAACAGAGATATATACGAGCTGTGAAAAAGCAAAGTTGGAATTGGAAACGGAAAACAACGGGGAAGTAAGAATTATCTGAGGATAGATTTCACAATAGCAGTGATTAGAGTTTCCGGTGGATAAAGTTCCAGGCTTATCACATCTAGTTTGTGCTGACGGATGGGCTTAGTGACTGTCGATACAATTGGAATACATGGATGATGTAGAGGTACATGGATGTCTCTATGGGTGCATGAGGTAGGGTGATTTATATTTTCTTAATATTATGTGTGTATTGGTGTAATATATTTTCTCGTTAATTTTGGATTTTTTTTTTATAACTCACGCTAGAGTGGACTGCAGGTTGAGTTACGCCGAGAAAGCTTGCATACACGGATATCTGGTGCCCAATAAAAACAAAATAAAACTAAAGATCTATATCCGAATGTTGAAGTGACTAATAATTTGCCAATAAACTCATTATTTTCGTTATTTTTCTTTATAATTTTTTTGTTATATAGTCGAAGTCCAAATAAGTGAGCATGAAACCTTGTAGACTCATTCAGCTAACGTTTTTTTTTGAAGTTTTTGTTCTTAATTTTTTTGTTTGCTTAATAAAGTTTGCACGCTACAGAACTAAAGCCATCGGACTAACACACAAGCCGCCAATTCGGCAAATTTTAAGCACAAATTGATATCGATGTTGGTGTCCAAACCAAAATTTTATTCCGCGTTGAAGGTGAACTGTTCCATTTGGAGTGAATATACACCATTAGATGTACACTGGTGGGCGGAATATAACATTCAACGGTGAACGATTAGATGGCTGGCATAAATCTTGTTTTTTATGGGGTTACAACAGGACGGCGCGACACAGCGTGGGATACAATTAATTTACTCAAACAAATATTATAAAAAAAAACAATTCCACGTAATGGTTCTGTTAATCGGGCATCGAGGTCATGTTATTAAACTCCATTAGATTATTTTCTTTAAGGATATTGATATTTGTTAAATCACTTGTCAACACCGAGAAGCCAGAGACGATTGTAAAATTTAACATTGGACGAGTTATTAGCGTAATACGGTGTGTGAAAATTCCTAATTGTACCATCTACGTGTCTGCCCGGCCATATGATACTGGATATGGTACTAATAAAGCTGGTTTTGCTGATATTCAAAATGTTTATTTTGTTTTATTTAAATTTAAAACTGTGAACCTCTATACAAAAACATCCTTTTAAACGATTGGATGTGGTCGATTCCGAAAATGCTAAATGTTCCGAGACTGGTTCAACACAATTCAATACGAAATCCTACTTTCGACAAATTGTTTACCACGACGGAAAAAAAGGGCTGGGCTAAAGTCCAAGCTAGCGATTAATTAGTTTGAATATTTTATCTGTATCCCACATTTTCTGTGCTGTACAAATGATAAAAGCTTTCTATTGTTGTCAGACTTCTCTATCAATGCATGACTTTAATTAACATTGGAAATCATTAAAAAGCTCAAAAATTCAACAATTTTATCGTATTCTTAAACAAAGAAGCACATTTGGGTATTTCTATAAACGAAACAGAAGTACGTCGTACTTCGTAAACAATTAGAGTAGACAGCACTTAACCCAATTAAATCGTAATTAAGATATTTCTTAAAATTTAAACCAATCGTTTTAAATATATTCTTGCAATCCCAATCGTTTGTCTGACGCATTTGAAATAAACTTTAATTATATAATTGCTTGAGAAACAGCAAATACGTAACAAAATACTTTACTGCAGTTGTTGTTCCTATCTGGTGTATAGAAAAGCTCGATCCTGTATTTTATGCTTCCTTTAGAATTACGATTTCGTAAGTAAAATTTTTTTTTATTTTTTTGAATAAATTAAAACTTGTAATGAATATACAAATTACAAAATATTCCAGTCTAGTACATACATACAATATGTAATATACAGAATAAGACTGCCTTTGTCTCTTTGTTCTATTAAATGTAATTTAATTTGTATGTTTCGTTTTTAACAAACGTTCTACAAATATACATATTATGTTGCTATATATGTCATAAAAGTAGGAATTTAAAAACAAAGCTTGGCTCTTGGTAAACGAAACAACCGAAAGCATATTTTAGATAAACATAAATGTATGTACTCTAATATTTTAGATATGATAAAGAATTTTTATGTAATGCTTCATGAAATCAATAAACCAAAAGTTTCGACATATCACCCACCCAAATAAAATGAAACACGAAAACTGGGTGGATATAGAAAATATAAAAAGGAATTTTTCAGAAAATCAATTAGTTTTTCTTCAGTTAATGTTTATTGAAACGGAGCAGATTCATTTGTTTTAGTTTTAAATTTCTAAAACTATTTTAATTAATTAGAATAGTCGTTTGGCAGAAGTATTTCTGTCATTCTTAGATAAACAATCAATAATAGAGCTTTTTGTAGCTTTTAAGATAGGCACACGACTCGTACTATTTACTTCTTCGTTCCAACATAATTAAATTGATCAGTGACATCCAAATAACGCCTTTATAATGCTAAAGAGTTTTTTTTAGAGGTTCACAACTTTGAGTTGGCAACATTACTTTATCTGAGCAGGCTTCTGATGTATATCAAAAACACTATGAACTAAGATCTAGAAATTGTCGCTTGTGCCGTCGCCTAATATCCAGCTCATGGGTATTGTGAAGTCCGTAAGTCCCAACTGCCAGTAAGCCAAAAGCTTATGGATGAGAGAATAACACTTCATGGAGGCTTTTCTCAATGAATTTTAGATAATTAGTAGCAGAAATCAAAAATGTGTTACATGTTTGATATATAAACACAAAAACCTTAAATCTACTTATGGGTGATCTGACGACTTACAGAGCGCCACACTCGTAGCCATTCGGCAAGGTGGAACTAAACAATGCCGGATCAATTCAATTGAACAAAAAAGTAGGAGGACTTAAAAAATGATGTTTTTTGTAACAGTTCACAACTTTGAGCTGGCAACACTGCCTAATTTGACAACCCATTTAACAGCTGATAGTTGCTTTCATCATACAGATAGTTTACATCAGAGAAACACTTGCAAATTGTTGAAATTTTTTATCAAAATAATGTTTGAGTTCATTAAACTTATCATGCACTTGGTTCATTTTATTGCCTACATACTCGTCCTTCAGTCGTTTCCGGAACACGTTTCCTCTTAATGATAATGCGCATCCAAGAAACGACAAAAAGTTGTAGACACTCTACAAGAACGCATCGATCAAGATCCAAATCAATCAATTCGTTGCCGTTCTCGGCAACTAGAACTTTGTGTCGTTCCACATTTTACGAAAGGATCTTGGCTTAAAAGCTTTCAAGATCCAACTTTTGCAAAAAGTTTAAGCCAAACGACCATCAACACAAATTTGGAGTAAGGATAATCCACAAGCTTTTGTCGCAACATCATTACATCCATAGAAAATTATTGTTTGGCTGCCGGAGCCATTGGTCCATATATGGCTTAAAAAACGATGATGGTCAGAATGTTACTGTCAATGGGGAGCGGTATACGGACATGATTAGAAAATTTTTCGTACCTCGATTAGCTGGCATTAATCTTACTGACATGTGGTTCCAACAGGACGGAGACCACATGCCACACAGAACGCCCTATGCAATTAAGTTACTCAAAGAAACTTTGGTGAAAGAGTTATTTCACGAAATGGTTACCATCCATTTCGTGCCAATTAATTGGTAACCATTGGTAAATGGTTACCAATGGTTACCAATTAATTGGCTACCATCGTGTGATATAACTCCATTGGATTATTTGATCGTGTGATTTAACTCCATTGGATTATTTTCTTTGAGGTTATGTTAATTCACTTGTTTCCATCGATAAATCAAAGACAATTGAACACCTGGAAATCAACATTCGAAGAGTTTTTGGTAAAATACCGCAAACACTGAGGTTGTTAAAATTTGGTGTTTCAGATTGCGCCTTGTACGCGCCAGCCACATGGAAAAATGGCACAAAATTTTCTTTTCAAAAAAGGCCGTAAATATACTTCTTTGTTTTATTATGATTTAAACTTGTGTAACTTTATAAAAAACACCTATATTTGACGTTTACGATGGCCGATAAATGATAATTAAAGTTTAACATTTTTGAATTTGTGTTCGTCGTTTAAAAAAAATAAAGCTTTTCGACAGCTTAGCCACATGCAACAGTGCAGCTTTTAGCACACACACAAACATTTCAATACTTTTCTGCTTCCACCGAACTTCATTAATTACTACATAGAGCTATCAGCCAATCAACAAAATTTACCATATGGGGTTAAGCATAAACCTGAAGAAAAATCACTAGAGTTAAGTCCAAGTAATAGAGCCTTGTTTGAAAGCTGCAATGTTTCATAATCATAGTGAGACGTCATATGTAGTCTACAGATGTGACCGTTCAGACCAGTACTAAAAAAGCTATTTAGCTGTGAAGTACCTATAGCTATCTACACTTGTACCGTTTAAGCTTGGTGAATCAAACTACACCTATGGCGCATCGTTATCATCATATACGACATGCTGTGACTCAATTGTAGAAATTTACAATATGGCCAACCGACACTATCTAAATCACAGCTGACTTCAATTCCTTTTATAATTGGACCTTTGACGATGATCTAGATGAAATTTTTTTGAAATTGATGAAATTGGACCTTTGACGATGATCTAGATGAGTTTTTTCAGTCTGTTTTTAAACCATTTCACGATAGGATCTAGGCAACGTATCAGATATCGCAACAGAAGACATAAACAAGACTCTGAAAATATTTGATGATGGTTGTGGACTTGTGGTCCAGAATAAATACCTGTTTCATTTTGGAAAGATTACACCTTTTCGCATGCTGTTCAATCAATCGCCGAGTTTAGTAGAATTTTGTAATAAATGGAATATAACTAGAAAAATTACATTATAAATGGGGATAGCGCAGTGATGTATAAAGATCAATTTGAGATATCTCCAAATTATTTGAGCTGGTGATATGCATTTGCTTCCAAGACTTGTTGCGTCGTACCAACATGGATTTATGACAAAAATATCAATATCTACAAAACTTATTGAATTTACCTTCGTGCTGCTGCACGTAATCAAAGTTATATAAAGTTGCAAGCAAGTTGACGTAGTATACAGCGATTTTTCCAAGTTGTTCAACTCCATCAGCTATTGTAAAGCACTAGAACGGTTATGCTCATTTGTTTTCTCAAATAACTGTTGTATGGTCTTAATCTTATTTAAGTGGTCGTTTCTAATACATTGGTATTGGAAACAGGAGCTCTGTGTCAATTCAAGCTACTTCCGCCAATCTTAGGCCTTTGATTTCCTACACGTTTTTAAAGAGAAACGTTTCAATGATGCCACCAACCCATAAACAACTCCAAACAGTGGTTTTTAAAGGATGACGAGCTACTTCGTGAATAAAATGATGATTCACCTATTAAGGTGAAAATCAGCTTGATCGCAGAGTTGGAGAATTGGAAATGGATCAAAACACTATATGTTCAAGCAAATGAATGATGAATTTCATTGTTGAATTTTGCTGGTTTAAGTAATTTGGAAGCCTTCGAAAAACTCTTTAAACACACTTGTACACACTTGTATGATTCACAAGTCGGCCTGATGTTCGCTCACTCTTCACCATATTTTCTAGAAAAGCTTCAATATAATTTCTTTCCAACCATACCATATTATATTGTTTATCAGCTACTAGAAGTATTTGCCATTTCCTAGAATCGAGCGTTACTTCAACCAACTATACCGTGAAGCTGTACTAATAAGTTTAACAGTAAACAATCTGTAGCTGAAAGATAGAATTCTTGTGAAGACATAAGCTGACTATGATCTGTCAAAATATTATACAAAGATGGGATTAAGCGCTTTAAAATAATGATTGTTGGAAATAATGCAAAGTTCCGGGGCAACGATAAAAGTTGAAGTGGAAGTATAACTCGATGAAGACCACTGTGAAACCTAAAACGAACTTAGGAGCATCATTACAATTTAATCACATATTGGCCTCCAAATATTTTAAAGTATTAGGAATGATCCCGGCTGTAGCTTATTGGTTAAGATATTTTCTCATCACGCCATGATCTTGAATTCGATTCTCGCCGTCGACGAATTATTAAACATGATCCAATGACATAAACCATTTTGATTGTGTGCACAATGTGCACCAATCCGTGTAAATGGCACCTACGGTCTCAGTTGAAACGCGACTGGGGTCGTTTACGGCCTTAAAGCCATAGATTATAGGAATCATTCAAGTTTTCAACAAAAAAGGGTGACATAGAACGCCAAACAGACACATACAAATTGTTGAACACTTTGAAGTTCTGTTTATACCACATGAAGGTTCGCCATCAATTTAGTTTTAAACTGAGGAATAAAAACTCAACTCAACTCTTGTCACACAGATGATGAACAATTTTTGACTGAGTGGAAATGAACCACATGTAAAATGTAAGGTTCTGAAGAAAGTAGGGAACAAAACTGAAATTAATAGAAAACTATTACGGACAGCTAGTAAATCTGGTTGATGTATACTAATCACGATGTAGATTCAAAAATCACGTTGAAAAGCCCACAATGCAATCTTGATTTTCTAATTTCTAGTGCTGTAGAGCTTGTCGAGGTCATGCGACTCACAGGAGTTTCCAAACAGTGATTCTAGCTCAAAACATATTTACAATTAGTGACGAGAGTGCTGAACGCGGTACCTTACGTTTTTATATAAATTACATAAAAGGTTAATTACACGTAGAAAATCATTCGCAGTGCCATCTGTTTTCAAATATCAAAAATCTAACTACGTTCAGTTTGGTCATTAACTTTGTAAAATCATTAACTTTGTGACGCGCCATCTCTGATCAAATCGAACTACATTAGATTTGATAAGAGATGGCGCGTTAATTTTTTTTCATGAAATTATTTTTTACATAAGGAATGTAAAAAATATTATAACTTTCTGTAAATTACACGTTTTTAACATGTAATAACCGTATAAATTACATTGTGTAATTTACACGCACACCTGTTCACTAGCAATGAGCAAAATTAAGTCCACCCGTATGTTGAGATTTGCGCACTAGGCAGCTTGTTCAATATTCTGTGTTGTAGATATAAAAGGGCATAAGTCGAGTTATTACAATTTCAACTTTTTCACATAATTGAATTCCTTGTTAAAAACTGCCCAAGTCAGCAATTGTTTATTGTTTTATAACCTTTAGAAAGAGAAATATTGCAATTCTTATGAAGGTTCATCAATATATTTGTTAAAGCGATTCAAAACTTAAATTTCTCGTCCTGAAAAAACAACAAAAACGAGTTATGACCCTTTATATCTATATCACAGATATGTATTAAAGATTTATATTGATGGTTCCTAGGGACCACGAATGTCGTGTTGGGATCTCATATGATTTCGAATTGATATTATGTCCACTAACTATACGCAAGATTTGTGCTACCGGAATCCTAGGATTACTTGACGATACTTGTTTTTGTGTACGGATTAATAATTTCTAATTACGATACTATTGTTGACAGGTATTACAAATACTATCCAGCAATAAATTCAGGTGGTAGAGATTTTCGTAGTAATACAAGAAAAACATCTGCAAAAAACTGTATTTGTAAATTGGATCTGTGTTTAACGTATATGTTCTTTCAACATTTACGGCAAATAATTATCGTTCGTATAGAAATTATTTTAACTCAAATTGCAAAAACTTCAAGACATTCCTGTATTATTATTCTGTAATAGTTCTACAAACGGTTGAATTACTAAAAAATGTATTTGATTCTATATGTACATATTTGCTATTATATATAAATTGTTCATTTACCAACAAAGATTTATGGACGTGATTTCTCCAATCTTACTTTTATATTTTATTTCTACTATACAATCGTACAGCATTCTTCAAAAAAGCTACTTAGAATTTGCTTTAGTATATATATATATATATATATATATATATATATATATATATATATATATATATATATATATATATATATATATATATATATTATATATATATTATATATATATATATATATATATAATATATATATATATATATATATATATATATATATATATATATATATATATATATATATATATATATATATATATATATATATATACGAGTATCTTTGCTAGCAACATGAGACATGACATACAATATATATACGATAGTGTACTCGTATGTCCATCTTTTCAACTAAAATAATTGCTTATGGCGATTTGATAGTTCAATACGTGTACAATAAATAAAAATTTAATAACAAACAAACCGAAGAACAAGTGTTGGTTATTGTCATAATTCGATATAATACTTCAGACATATAGAAAAAATGATGCTTCCAGCGATTTTATTTCAAAGTGATAAGCATGATGAAATCTTTCGGTATCTAAATGATTACACTGCAATTTCTTGAAAAAAAAGCAAAGTGCTTTTAACATCATAACGGAAATTTAAATTTATTTTCTAGTTAAAATAAAGCACATCTCTTCACCACTTCGTTTAAAATAAGAATACAACTTTATAATGTCTAACATCATATCAAAAAAAAATTGCTCTTGTTAACGAAACTCTATGTGTTCTCGTCTAGGTATGTATACGGTATAATAGTTTTAACCGCCTAAAGCCATTTAAGCTTTCTCAACGTCTATAAGAAAATTTATTCCATTTTCTAAATAAAATATAACAAAGTTTATAACTACTCTTAAGATATTATACTTTTACACCTGGTTGCACCGTTGCTATTTTTTAGAACTATATAATAAAGTTATACACTTACCAAATACATCGATACATCCTATTTGTTTTTTCATTGGGCTAGCATTTATTTGGCACATGTAACATCCTCGATCGGATTCTCTTAAATTTCTTATTCTTAATTTCCACAGATGGATATCTTCATGGATAACACTAAATCGAGCATTGTGTGTTACTACTCGACCCTGCAGGGCGAGTACAGTTTGATCTGATGCTCTCATCCATCCCACCTAAAAGTAGAAATTATAAAGAATTAAATATTTGGTATTCAAATGAGGGTGGTGTAACAACCTCATTATTTCAAATGGGAGAAATTGGTATTATTCTCAACCAATTCCCACCATTAATGATTAAAAACTTTTTAAAATTATTATAAAATAATTTTTGGTTGAAGTTATCATGAAGTCGAATGGAATGGAAGACAACCCCATATATTGTGAAAAAGCTCCTTATCATAAACTTGTTATACGTTGGTGTTTTCCAACAGGTGATCTGATTGAAACTCATTTCGTCAATTAGAAATAATCAGAAAATCGGTTAGTTTGACCCTGGCAACCCTACTGGCAAAGAAAGAATAACATTAGTGTTGCCAGTGGCAAACTAACTGAAATATCAAATCTGAACCAGTTATTGGAGCACCCTATATATATATATATATATATATATATATATATATATATATATATATCCGATTCGTATCCGGATTCTTGACGACTCAGACTGGACCGCGTACTCTAACCACTTGACCATTGACTCTAGCGACGTTCATTGCGTTGATTAAAAGGCATATTCGTTACACTTCTCTCGACTTAACTCTATTCATCGCGTGGGCATTTCACAACTCGAAAAATTACTTCAGTAATCATTTTGATGATGGTGTTTAAACCTTCGTAATCCGATTGTGGCTTCGGTTACATCCCTTTTGTCTTTCCTAGATACCGTAGCCTCAAGCTGCGTCATAGGCGATATTATCGTATACATGTTTGCTGATGGTATTGTGTTAATCTGATAACTGTTGAAACTTAAACGTTATGGTTATCGCAAGGAGATTGGATTAATTGACTTTTCAAATGGTGAGATTCTCTCACTACTAGAATTTAATAATGAGATCATGGAACTATAAAAGAAATCATCATCTTGTAAATGGATGTGTTTAAATAGCAAATCAATTGGACAGGCAACAGCGAGCAATGAACATAAAGGTCATAAAGGATCCAGCATATAAATTCAATTTTGCATTCCAAAACATCTAGCGCGATAAATAAGACTGATATAAAGAATAATCTAGACAAATCAAAATCTTCTGTGCTTATACGGAAGATATGGATGCTAGGAATAAATCTACAACATCCACAAATCTAACGTGTGGTGGGCGAAATTATTTATCGAATTTGCTGATAGTCGCCCAGTGAGGGTTATTCCGCCTAGTTATATGGTAAATTGTGGCATTTAGATGGATGCACTTTATAATCTATATGAAGCACTAAACCTTAGACAACCCCGATTCTTCCAATGTTTACTTGGAAATGAAATTGAAACCAACTACTAAGAAAGTATTGCCACTTGAAGATCATGGTAAGTACTATCAATTCTTCGGAGATATTCTCAATAAAGATTACGCTTACAGTGAACCTGACTCATAAAGATAAATTGCTATAGCTATATAGTGAAATGGATGGATGCTTGCTAAAGGTACTGAAAGAAAAATTATATTAATATTAGCATTGTCATTACCAAAAAACCATCCATTTGAAATGTGAAAAGCACTTTCCGAATTTTAAAGTTGTACAAAAACCCATCGATACTCATCCATTTTCTGCAACTTCCGTTTCTTCACTAAAAGTTTGTCTAAGATAAAAATAAATATGAAAGAAAAAACATGTGAAGCAAAAATAAGGGTTTAAAATTATATGTAGGGGTTGGTATTTCGTAGAATAGTTTAACCCGATTAGAGCATAAAATAACTGTACCATTGGTGGTCATCAATAGCGAGAATACATCAACCTTTTTTGGAATTATACCGCCTTAGATAACCGCGCTCTTTACGTAACCGAATACTGGATTTTTCTGTTATTGGTCAGGCACCTAAACGAGAGTTATTTTCCACAATATTTATTCTCGTCCCAACCAGTACAAGTTAGTCTTGCGTAACACCGATAAGTCTCTGTACAAATTTCAAAGCCGATGTAGTACATAGGCTACTCGTCCTAAAGGTTATCAAGTCGTGTACAATATATCATTCGTGCACTTAAAGTGGCGCACTTAAACCAATTAAGCCAAGCAAATGGGCTGTATCATCAGAGAAAAAATTAAACGGGAAAATACGACCATGAACCATTTTCAAAGTTTCGGTAAATTTCCAAATTCATAAGTTTTTTTTTTTCGTTTATTTCTATGCCATCTGTTTTGGGGCTCAAGGCACTCTCAACTCTTTCGCGGTTCGCTTATTTACGTCCTTACCTTACACTTTGCAACCAAATCGAGGACGTACGGCTATAGGTCCGATTTTCCTAACCATCTGCACATTGCATAGCTCCATGCCAGCCTATAGTACTGACATGGAAGATGGGTCGGCCCATGGATTCTGCACTCCAACAGGGGGTCATAGTTGTGTTCATTCACACCACCGATCGTAATCAAGTGGTGAAAAATCCCTTTTGCAACCTGCCCCTATCGTGTTATATACATGCTAGTTGGCGTAATAAGTTTTGTTACGGGTACGGACATTCAGATATCTATAAACCAAATTTGAAAGCAGTTGCACTACTAGAGATAATGCTGCAAAATACTACTCAGACCAACCCGCACATTAGTTCCAGTTCATTAAATTTTACAAACGTACATTAAAGTACATTACATTTTATCGATAATTAGTACTGCTGGAAAACAATCAGACTCATCTTGATAGTAGGTCGAATATGTATGCATAATTTAACTTATTCTTGATCACCATTACAGAATCATCACCAAACAAAACTACTACCCCATTAGTCCATTGATGCACAGTCCTTGATCAGATCGAGGAGTCAGACAAAACTAGGAGTCATCAGGTAGGAGCATAACTATAGCTTGGTAAAGACACCAATATATTATTACTATTTTTTCATAAGTGACATCTGGCGCCTACCAAAAACCGAATGACCCTTCAACTGAGCCAACGCGCTGCATTTTGATTTCTTGGACGATATAAAGAATTCGCATTAAACTCCTGACCTCGGGATTTAAAAGAAATCGGTATGGACCATCAAGCTCCCGTTTTGAACCAGATATCTTGACTACTAGAAGCGAAATCAGCATTGTCAGGATATTTTGATTTCCGAAATGGACGAAGAGGATATGAAGCCCGATTACTAGTGGCAAGGCCAATCTTGATAACCTCTCCTATACTAAAATGTATCTGGGATATCACATCTCTTTGACGAACGCCGAGATAAATTGCAAAAGTTCTCGATAGCCCATTCTATACATTGGCCTATATAGGTTAAGTAAGATGGAGTGGCTGTTTCAGCACACTTAGACCGGTGACGGCCCGTTGTTACACCACAGGAACTTGGTTCCCTACTACTCTTATGAAAACCAGTAATTTGAGATACTTATGTAGTTATCGAGGTCAGAGAGGCAGTCTATTAAAAACTTACCCAAATATTAATGTCTTTTTTGTACCAAAGCTGGGCATAAGTATAGGAGGTGGACAACCGTCGCTTCCTCTTCTTCTTCCATACAGTTTCTGCAAAATTCATTAAATTCTAGACCTAGCCTCCTTGCATGTTCTCCAAGTAGGCAGTTTCCATTGAGTATTCCCACGATCGTTTTTAGTTTACGTCTTCATTTGGAGATTAGTGCCTTTGAGCGTTTTAAGTCCAGCTTTGGCCAGTCCTGCATTGCTACTCTCTATGAGAGATTGTTCTTCCATCTTTGATTTGCAAAGGTTACTGCCTCTTTTTAAGCACAGTCTTGAGTGACTTAATAAGTCTGCCCTTTCCGATAGCAGTTGGAGAGTTGAACCATGCCTCACCAGGGACCCAGACTATCTGAATTTTGGAATGCTCACTCATCTCATTAAGAGACGAGCGTCACTTAAGACGTCAGAGAAACTTAGACTCTAAAATGCTATTTATCAGACTTTATTTATAGCGATCTGTTTTTTGCCAACATTACAGTCACCAATCTGACATCGTTTTCAGGTATAAAGCCCATCAGATTTACCAAATTACTGTGAAATCCATCTTTATACTGGAATTGGCTTATTTAAACAAAGGATTGACAAGTTGAACTAATCTCATGTGCAAGCAGAATAGCTTATACCATAGACACATATCTGGTTTCGTAACCATGATAATGCAACTATGATTTTCGAAATGAGAATACATGACACACTACAGTTCTCATTTATTTTGACAGTTTATAATAATTCATTAACATTCTTACTTTAACTGTGTGGTTTAAAAATATTTTGGTTTCGTCTTCCGCATTAATCTTCCTATTTTCTTTCTTTTCTTGGATTTTACATTAATTTATCAAATTCGGTATTAATTTATTGGCTTTTAAAAAACAATATTTATAGTTTTCGGTTTTCACTAACTGTGGCACTGTCATCACTAAACTACCATTTGATGCTCATTTCGAAACCATGTTTAAACCAAGTTGCAAACCATGGTTAGCAGTGACACATTACAATGAAATCATGGTTAACTCGAAACTGTGGTTACGAAACCAGATATGTGCCTATAGTAATACACATTCGATTATTGACTGCTTGGAAGTCGAACACAGCCTGTTTTATCTATGACCCAATGCGAAATACAACTTTCAAATTTCTTCGGTCATTGCTACTGTGAAGCAAATTGTGTCCTTGGGACACAATTTATTCGCGTCCTTGGCGTCGTATGTTTCGATCGAAATATTTATAATTTAATCGATATACGAATATAATTTGGACACACATATGTTAATTTTCCTAGACAAATTAATAAAAATCAAATAATTACCTTTAATTAAGTTTCATTCAATTACGTGCTAAATCAATTGACGATGGTCAGTTCATCGTCTAATTCAATTAGACAACTTCAAACAAACGACAAAAACGTGGCTAGGATTCTACTTTTCACTAATTATCTAATTGAATTGTTCAGGTTCTGCTAAATGAACACACCAACGGATGAATTATATGAGAAGTCTCCAAACTACCCAAAAACGTTAACCGAATATTTTAGATAATTATTTATACGTAAAAGGATAGGACAAAATCGCAATCTAAAAATAAAATTATTTGAAACCTCATTGTATTCCTTCCTGGAACGCAAATCCAAGTTTCAGAAGACGAGAAAAAACATTTTCACGGTTGTGTCTCTATTTCTCATCCCCTCCCACCAACCCAGTTGAAAATTGAAACTAAGCAGTGTTACAAGAATACTCGTATAAAATAATAAAAACGAATTTAGAATCCAAATTAATTATTACGTTTTTGTTCGCTCCTCGATCCCTTTTATCTTAATTACATTATAAACACTTTGATAATTTTCTAATAATTCGACCTTTTTGTGCTTTTCTCGTTTCACTATAAAAAAAAAATTCTGGCAAAATATTTTCAATGATTTGAGTTCTGGAAAACATAGCGAATAAATTATAAGGGATTAAAGAAGAAAATATATAATTTAATTTCGATAAATTTGTACTCAAACGAAAAAATTAATTTAAATTCAAGTGAATTGTGTAAATTGTATTTTCTTTGTGAAAATTTCATTAATTCGAATTTTGTGTAACACTTTTGTGCTCAGATCGTTAATTTAAATACAATATATAAACGTGACAATGATTTGTTATACAAAAATGTTGCAATTACATATTATGATTTGAATATATACACAACAAACAAGCACGAGCGTATATGCAGATATACACACGACGAGTGTATAAAAAAAAAAAAGCTACTTGAAGGTGGGTGGGTGTCAAACAAAATTTTCCTTTTATTTTCTGTACATACATCCTCGGAGATAGATAATATATTATAAAATTAAAATCTATCATGAAAATTTATTACATCGCGCTACTTGACAGTTTAACAACATGAACGCGTGAAATTTGTTGGAAATAAATTTGTTGTAATGACACGGGTAACATGGTACAAAAAAAACTGTTTATATACAACATCTCATAAGATAATGTACAATACACAATATGTATGTGTATGTAATGGGGTGTGAGTGGCAGAGATATAGTGAAGACAATCACAACTTCATCGCACTTGACAAGTGATAGAGAAAGTGAGCGCTTTGGAACATCATAGTAGAAAATGGTTAAAATCTTAACTATAAGTCCTATTGATCTTGGTCCAAGTTTGACATTGACATGAGATACGTTAACGATATCAGCATAGTTTTATACTTTACGGACAGCTCGACATCGTCTCATTAAATTACTGAAATCGATAGCAACGGAACGAAACTAGAATCATTCAGTATACCTTACCCAGCAGCTGTGGGAGCTGGCTTATGATACATTGGACTAATCATTTATTGGTCCGAAATCATGCAGATTACAGAAACGAATACTAAAAGAAATAACCACTCAAACCACACGTCGAATCAAATATCGTACACGGATAAGAACTGAAAACTTGAACATCATAAGCCTTAAATAACCGCCAAACTAGGAACAAAATTTAACACAACCAGATTGAAAGACACGGAAACCAGAAACATCTCCAATGCAACGCACCAACTCAATTTCCATAGAAAAAAACCACCATTATAGAGCAAACATGGAACGAAACTCAATAAGCCTACATACAAGATAGAATTTGATGGGTCATCGGTTCTCTCTTGAAATTTAAAACAACAAGTCCAGACAACATATTTTCAGGAACGACTGGAAACCATCCTAGACCACCTTCCACACACCTTCAGAGCCAGTTTAGCTCGGAGATACATGCTAAGATCATGGAGAAAAGTTAAGTTAGCGTTCATCACGAAAGATGAAAAGCCTAGATTGACAAGGGAAAGAGTTTTCGACCTATCAACCTGACCTTTTTCTCCTTAAATGTTTGAGCAATTGATTGATAGGTACTTAATGTATGATGCACTATTTGAAAATATCATACATCCCAAACAACCCGCATACCAAAAAGGTAAATCTGTTGAAACAACACTCAATGAAGTCATTGGACGGCTTTAAAAATCAACGGACAGTAAGAAATCTCCCTTGGGAACGTATCTTTACATAAGGTGCGTTTATTAATACTTTTTTTTAGGGCGATGATCTCTCCAGCTGAAAGACATGGCATGGAAACTTCACTTGTTTAGAGATAATGTCATTCTTAGGTCAAGGATAATTACTGCATACTACGACGACCGCCAAAAAAGAGATATACTCAGGGAGAGTTTTATCTCCGCTTTTGTGGTGTATTCCCCAAAAGGATTTAACTGCCAGGATTATGCCAATGATTAACCATCCGTTTATTTACCAACCAGTATAACCATGATACTGGTTGGTAAATAAACGGATGTACAAAGTGATCACAGGCAAATAGGTTATAAGTTAACATAATGGTTTAGCTTGGTAAAGTGACTAGGGTCTACAACTCAACCTAGAGAAACTGAGATGGTTTCCTTTTATTTGACTCAGGACTCTGCGAAACTTAAGTTTTAAAAAAATTAAAACTCATACGATCGCAATATCTTCAGAAATTAAGTATCTGAGGACTCAGATGCGTGCACTAATACGTAATGATTATCAGACCCATAATCTCGTTTGTCATTCGTTCTCATTTGCACACCACACCCACCACTGCTCTTGACATGCCGGTGGGTCTGCTGCCGCTTGATATTTGGATCATAAAGTGTGCAACGCAACCAGCCGCTCGCGCCCGAGAAAGGAAAAATCGAATTAACTCTTCTGGGTTCTTCCAAATATGGAGAGAAGTGGACCAACTCATCACTGCCCATAAGCTCCCGAACTCTATAGTGTCAAAGTACGTTTTGCACAAATTGGACAACAACAGCCAATCCTACTTCTCCGTTGATGATATGATGATCTTTACTGATAGGTCAGTATGCTCTCCGGATAGATGATATATCATGAGGTCAAATATTCTATTTCCTTGGTAGGTGCATTATTGTCTTTCAGGCGGAAATTATTACAATTTTGAGAACAGCACTAAGTTCGAAGGACATGAATTGTCGAGCTCTGTTTCATCGAAACGTGTTTTCGATACGATAATCCCCTTAAATCGTCTGAATGAAGTTAAAGTTCACTATAGAGATCCAGCGACATTGTTATCAATTGGCTGATTAATTGGCCCGTTTGGGTGCAGCTTCCAGTTTTACTGGATCTGAGCCCACTGTAAGAGTGACGTCATTAAATCTTCCTTAAGAGATATATCAAATATCACTTTGGTGATCTACACCAGAAAAGATGGAGCAAGGTCATCTCTAGGTCATCTCAGCACTTCTTGAATTATGGTAGGTGATATTTGTGGATCATGGGATATTGTTCCCTGAATAAAAACTGGTTCCGAATGCAAATAAGGCAGAACGCACACTGCGAACAGTGTCGGGGAGGAGAAGAAACTGTTGAGCTTTTCTTGTACCACTGTCCTTTATAATCTTATAATAAACTGTACTATTTTTGAACATGATTCCTCTTTGATGCTTAACTAACGACCTTGAGAATATCGGGTATCTTGGACTTCATTCGAAGAACAAAAGATTCTGGGACTAAGAGTGTACATCTGGGAAGGTTGGTCACAATGAATCAATAAGTGATAGAAACCAATAAACCTACATCAGGACTGCCATGAATGTACTGGGCTTCCAAAAATACAATCGGAAAGTTTGAACTAGTTGATCATACAGGGAAAAAGAATGGGAAACGCTGTCAACTTAAGTTACAAATGTATCAACAAAATAAAGCACAGGTGAAACGCCACAAACTTCGATATTTATAACGGCTTAAAACAGTCTCAGTAACGGCTCTCCTCCTTTTAAATTTCTACACCAGTGATTTGTAAGCCAATAACCGTAGCATACGCTAAAAAAAAACCATATACCGTCGATTTTTCAATCTATAACTCCGGCTCTATAATAACTAATATTGAACGAAGTCTCCAAACCGCCATCCAGACCTTTAAATCATATTATTTCGAAAACCAATAAGCCACATAAGAAAAAATTCGGAACAATTTTTAATACAAATTAAATGGGGTTAAATTCATAGATTACCATTGGATGATAAACGAACACAAGCTCGAGAAGCATTCATCAGTTATAACAAAACATTGATCAACGGACAGAATCAACTACTACCACATATTAACATCTTTTCTGTGGCCAAATCTTGAATAAATTGATTTGGGCGGCCTTTGCTGTCAGTAAGATGTTACGCTATGCAAACACATTGAGCGTTACAATAGTGAAACTGCGTTAAAAAATCGATTTACGTATTATCGTTCGAAATGGTGACGTGAATTGGACGACAAGGAGTTTTTATTTGACGCCTTTGAATTTTTATTTGTGGGGTTTCTAATGGGGTTCTGAAAATGGATGTGGCACACATCCATTTATAACTCGTGTGTGAAATCAGTGCTTTTGTTAGGGTGCGAAACATGGACATATAGAAAAGTAAGGAAGAAACTATACATGTGTTCGGAATCAAGTAAATTCGACGAATTCTTCTGGCCTACCAGCATAACATACACATAGAGACCGAAATAAAGAAACGAAACTAGAGATGAATTGACTACGTGCTGAGAAAATCACCAAGTTAAGCCTATATTCCATGGGAAATTATTGCTGTCAGCAAAAAAAAAGCGAGAGAAAAATATATATTTACTTGTTGTGTTACGAAACAAAAATGCTGTCAGCAAGATTTTACTGACAAAATATTTATCATAGTGTTAGTGTGCTGCCATACTGTCCTATAAAAAAATGTAAACCGAAGCACTTTTTATGGCAACATTTTTAATACATCTTTAAAAACGTATAAAAATGAAAACATTTTTCACACACACTTGTAAAATAAATCGTTCGCCATTTTTATGGTCCAATGTCAATTTTTTGTATTTCGAATTTCATAACGTATTTCATTGAATGCTGTGAAGTGAAAATATTATTAGCGAAAATAATTAAAATATACGGTTTTGTTTAAATAATAATATAATAGTATAAATATTAATATAATATAACGTTTAAATAATATAATAGTACTCATTAAACATAATAATTACTATGGACAAATACGGTAAGTTTGATTTCGGTTTTTGTTATTTTGACGATTGGCTATTGGTAATGTAATTACAAAATTTTTCAATAACGAGCCTATACATTATACAAATATGTATTAAATTTATCGTTAATCCAAATGTACTAAAATGAAACGAGGTTTAATTTTTTTTACTAGTTTAGGAGCAAAAAAAATTCATATATTGGAGGATGTCCGTGTTGATAATGTTCTTCAGGTGGACAATAGTGGAAGTTCGGATATTTAAACTTATTTTTCCACCTACTACGATGAGGATGATCAATATGATCAAAATCCTATATCCGACGAAATCGTTTGTATTACCGGGTATGGAAATGAATCTGAGGTTTTCCCACCTCATGAGTGCGAGACGACTATAATGACGCCAATACCGAGACCTATAGTCACTTCACCCACGCCGGCACCTATAGTTACGCCACCCATTGTTGAAAAAAATTTAGAGCAGTTTACAGGTAAATATCTGATCTTAATTTTAGAAATGTTGGTGTTAATACACGATTTTATATTAAATTTTTAGAGTTAATTGTTGATGCCGTACGAACCAGGTCACCACTATGGAACATTAGGGATGCCGAGTACCGTAACCAGAGTAAGAAAAGAAGGTTATGGGAAGAAGTTACCCGGGAATCGAGTAATTAATTGCACAAAATCAAAATTAATTGATTTTAATTAAAAAAATTTCCTTATTGTTAGCAGATTTAGAAATAAATGAGTTCAACGTCTTAAAAGTAAGGAAACATTGGGATTTAATAAAGGCCTCACACATGCGCTCTAAAAAAAAGCCTCCCAGTGGCGCTGCAGGAGGCAAAAAGGAGTAAAGGCACAGTAAACTTCTGACATTTTTGGATGATGTGGGTGAGCCGAGAAGGTATGTATAATATTTTTTATTTTTAGATTAGAATATTTAGCTGTATATCTAAAAAACTAATTTTTGTTTTGCCGGTTGCTTAGAAGTGTAGGAATATGTGGCGAGATCGAGGGCGCTGATAATTCGGAGGATATTCGCCAATTTGAAGAAAGGGAAACAATGACACCTAATAGTCGTAAAAGTAAGTATATGTAGATGTACATAATATTACATATAGGTACAATTAACGATTTTTAACGCTTCACCAATATTGTACTTATGTATGTAGATAAAATATAATATCTTTCTAATTCTTTTAAGGACGTAACGTAGAGGAGCGAGCGTTAGACCTACAACAGCGGTACGTAAATTTGTTAGAAAAAAAGACGGCCGCACCTTTACCTTCTTCACCAGTTAGTGCAACCGAATCCAACACGGTTGTAAGTTTTTTGATGTCTTTGGCACCATACATGGAGCAACTTAATGTTTTTCCACGGCTGCAAGCCCAGCAGGACATGCTAAAAGTTTTGGCAGATGCTTTAAAGAAGCAAAATGATAAAAAGTTAAGTATTGTTCCATATGATTAAATCAAAAATTCAGATATTTTAGCGCTTTTTTTGTTTTACAGGAAATAATTTGTGGCGACTCGTTCTTTTGGTGCAATGAAATATTTATTTTATTTTATTTAATTATTATTTTATTATATAATTATTATATTATCAAGAATTAATTATTTTATTTTATACGTCTAAATTATTTCTTTTATACATTTTTAATTATATATAAGGTTTTTATGCCTAATTGAGACTTATTTTTAATTTAGATGTCTCAATATGGCTTTTCCTTAATAAAATATGAAATTTGAAAATGTTGCTCAATTTGTTATTATTATTTTATTTTTATTATTATCTAATCTGTTTTGGGGCTCAAGGCACTTCCTACTTGTTCGCTTATGTACTTGCTTTTACGACATTACAGTCAAATCGAGGACGTACGATACGGCTATATGTACTTGCTTTTATGCCATTACAGTCAAATCGAGGACGTACGGTACGACTAAAGGTCCAATTTTCCTAACCATCTGCACGTTGCATAGCTCCATGCCAGCCTATAGTGCTGACATAGAAGATGAGTCATAGTTGTGTTCCCTCAGACCACAGATCGTAATCTCATGGTGAAAAATACCTTTTGCATCCTGCCCCTATCGGTATTCGAACCCGGTACTTCCCGCTCCAACTGCCGCAGCTTTAACCACATTATTCTCACACTCGTTTAAAAGGAAACTAATTGAAATATTTAATTTTAGTTTATTATTTATTTATGTAAGGAAAAGCACATATGGAGACTCATCATACAAAATACAAATTAAAAATTAAGCCTCCATTAGGCATAAAAACCTTAAGGCATGCAAATAAATTTTACACAAAAAATTATTTAATATATACATATAAAAATTTTTTCATTGTATCCCATTGTATCCAGGTAAACTAACGACATTATAACGTTGCCCTTCGCTAACATCCCCTAAATTAACAAGAAAAAAAATTATATCAAGGACATTTTATTAAAAATATGAAACGATACTTATCTTAGATTTAATCTTTTTATATCCGTGAGTCCTGCCATTCTACTTGTCCGTCTCCAGAAAAATAATCAACAAATCGATCTCGAATTTGTTTAGCTGTGTTGGTTGAATTTCTATTCATTTTTAGAAGAAGCGTAAAGAAGCGTAAATTGTAATATTTTTATAATTACGAACTAAATGGGTTACCTGGCACTATAACTCCATCAATTTCTCGATCTATCAGATCGGAAGTAATGTATTTGGTATTATTCTGTCTGAGCCAGTTGTGTAAGCAGACACAGGACAGGATAATGTTCTCAACCAATGCCAAATCCGCAATGATCGGTGTCTTAAATATACGCCATTTAGATACAAGTCTACCAAAACAATTTTCGATGATACGGCGGGCTCGGCTTAGTCTATAATTAAAAATTTTTTGCTTCTTCAACGGGGTACTTGCATATGGTTTCATCATATTTTCGTCTAAAGCAAACGCATCATCGGCTACGAAAACATATGGAGCTGTAAAATTATTGCTCACATTTCGTGGTTGAGGAATACTAAAAAAAAATTAAATTCAAGTTAACTATATTTTTAAAATTATCTCAATACTTACGGAAGCGTTTTTTCGTAAAAATGCTTTCCAAATCGACATTCTCTAAAAATTCCTCCATCGCTCTGGCGACCAGCGGCACCAATATCGCACATTATAAAATTATAATTGTGATCGCTGATTGCCATAAGAACAATGGAGGAAGATTTTTTGTCGTTGTAAAATTCGGAGCCCGAATTACTTGGCGCCTAAAGTAAAATATAAACTAGTAAAATAATTTTTGGAAATCTGAATTTATCTCACCTGAATCAATACATGCTTGCCATCAATGGCTCCGATACAGTTTGGAAAGTTCCACCTTTCTTCAAATCCGGATGCAACAGTCTTGAAATAGTCCTTATTTATCTTGGGAAATACTCTACTTTTTAAGACTGTTGTGATGGCCTTGGTGGTTTCGGTTACAATTCGGTGAGCACTGGTTTGTGAACACTTATAGGTGATCGCCAAGCTTGTTTGCGATTCACCCGTAGCAAGATATCTACAACATAATAAATGTTCATATAGAATTAAATTGAACTATTTAAAAATATTCGATCTATATTTTTTATAAGGGATAATATATATAGTTTACATACCTCAATGTAACTGCTAACCTCAAAATAGGGTTCAAGGGCGTTCTCACTACAGTTTCTTTGGAAATTATCGGCCCAACCATAGCCAGTAACTCGTCAAATTCACTAGCACTAATGCGTGTATAATTATAAAATAATTTTGGATCTTGCCTAAGTTCTTTAAATATACAATTATATCCACCGGTTCGGTCCCGTTCCAAATAATATGGTCGTACCCAATATAATGGTTTTTTTTTTTGATTTTTTCCGGACACTATTTAATTTCATTATATTTAGCGGATCTAAATAATCTAAATCATCCAAATCCATAGTGATAATACACGTATATAAATGATTTTTTGTATATAAATTTTTGGCAACTGATGTATGTTACAAATTTTATGAAAATTTTAGGTTAAGTCAAAAATGTAAGTGTCAAAATTATCCCATAAAATTTTACTATAAAAATGAAACAAACATATAAATCTTTTCTCTGTTACTCTTATGGATTTTTAAGATTTTTTTTGTTTTTTGTTTTCAGTAAAAAAATGCTGTCAGCAAATTTTTCCCATTGAATAGAGGCTTTATATAACAAGGATTTCATTGGACTGGCACACACACACGAGAAAAGGAAAATAGTAAGACCAGCGATGACATGGAAGAGGATAATCTAGTTGAAGCGAGACAACATGGTAAATCATGGGAGGAGATAAGAGCTGTAGCCCCCTCCTTAAATTGGAGATACAGGAAAGAAAAATGTGTATATGTGAAGACTAAAATTATAAATCAAATTAGAATCAAGTATCAAGTAGGAACATATAAAAATTATAATTCGATTAATTTAAAACATTCCATTTACCAATTCAATTAATTTAAATATTTTTTTTTCTTAATTTTAATTTTGATTGTGTTTTAACATTTCTTATATGTTTTCCCTTTACAATATAAAATAAATAAATAATTACATTAAAAATTTACAGCTTTTCTTTTGATTCGAATTTAATTGCTTTTATGTAGATGATGACGAAAAAAAAAATAATTGAAGTATGTGAAAATATAAGAAAAAAAAACTGAATAAATTTTCAAGATCAAATTAAGAAAGCACAAAAACAAGATAATGTACGTTCGCTAAAAGTTAAAAACAGAAGCATAAAAGCTCCAATTGAAGTGTGAAATGAAAACATGTAGAAACAACTTGTTTTTTTTCTCTACTTTTTAGGGATTTTTTCTTCTCTTTATAATTTAATGGAGGAAAATGTATTTGACTTGATGTTGAAAATTAATTGAATGTAAAATTGTTTTAATTCAATAATAATGTTAAAATAATTTATTTTCGTTTTCGCTAGTCAATTGTAAATTATTACAGTAAAAATCATATTATTATCGAAATGTGAATTTATCTACCCCACTGTTAGTGTTTTGAAAATTTAACGATTCCATAATCATAAGTATAATTATTGGGACAAATTTATTTGTCACATTATGTCACTTTATTATCACTTTACTGTCACTTTATTATCACTATTTGAAATTCAATTCCCAAATATATGATGTCAATCCTTGCAGAAAATTCCATCAACCATTTGCATTTCGCGATCCTTTAATATCTCCCCATTCATCGCACCCTGTTATTCACTTTTGCGAACACTTGGATTATTCCATGGATTTCTTCTATAATTATGGTATTGGTTTTAATTTTTTTTGTTTTCATTATCATCATTTATTTAATTAGAACAGAAAAAAATGGTTTACAAAAAAATTACAATATAAATAAGATGATAAGATAAGTGTATCTTTTGGTTTTCTAGCAAAACCAGTGTCAGATTCACTGATTCAATACATTTTATAACAATATGTATTTTTTAATCAATTTAAATATTAATAACATATCAAGCTGTTATGCAAACAGAAAAAAAATAAGAAATATACATATATATACAAATTTAGAATAGTATTGCTGTATTTATGTATTAAACAGAAAAGGAGAAGAGCTGTTGAATGGTACTGTTTTGTTTTAGCCAGATAAGAAGTTTTTTGGAGAAAGCCGAGAAACTAATGCTGGAGCGGATATCAAGTGGAAGGTTATTAAACAAGGGCGGGGAGATTACACTAAAAAAATATTTGCGAAGATCCAGTTTAAATTTTGGGACCAACTTTGTAAATAACCCGTTAGACCGCAGGTTAGAATCTAAATGATTTATAAAGTCATTTCCACTCATATTATTAAAAAGTCACAAAACCTTGAAAACAAACATATGTTGCAGACGTAAAATATTTAAAGCTTGGAAAATAGGCCAAGAAGGCGAAAGCCTATCTTTGAAACATATAATTCTGATAATATGTTTTTGTCGTACATATAAGGTAGTGTTGCACGCACAACCCCAACAAGCAATACCATATTGGAGAAGAGAGTCAACTAATGCAAAATACACTGTTCGCAGGAGATAGTTAGGAGTATACAAACGTAAAACATACATATTGCGAGCCACCAAAAGCAATTTGGATTTTAGACTGTCAATATGTTTCTTCCAGCTCAGGTTTTCGTCAATATTAACACCCAAGTATCTAAAATCATGAACATTTGCGATCGGAAAACCACCATTAGAAAAACATCGTAGGTTTCTATTGCATTCAGACACGTGATAGTTCACTCCGGCTATTTTAAACTGGTGCTTCCTAAAGTGCCGTAACCAGTGGGATAATAGATCTAAGTCGTGATTGAATGAAATAACATTTTGCTGAAGTTGAATTAGCATAACTTAACGAGAGGTCGTCAGCGAATGCAATAATAGGACCGAAGAAACGTTGTCTAAATATTCCATTTATGTACACTAGGAATACTAAAGGCCCCAGGACAGAGCCCTGGGGAACCCCAACCTTGATTGGTAAATTTTTGCTCAGATGGCTGTTTATTCTCACCCACTGGCTGCGCCCATGTAAATACGATTGAAACCATTTACAAATAACGCTCCGAATGTCATATGACGATAGTTTCCTTAACAGCGGACTATGGTCAACCCTATCAAACGCCTTAGTCATGTCCACGAACAGGGCCGAGACCTTAAGCCCCAGGTCGATGGAATTTGTGACAACCTCCAAGAATGCCAAGAGAGCCATTTCAGTACTTTTTTTTCTCTAAAACCAAATTGTAAATCAGAGAGAATTAAGTTTGTATTCAAGAAGTCCATAACTCTTCTGTTTTTTTCTAGTATTTTAGAGAAAACTGACAAAAGTGAAATTGGGCGATAATTATTCAAGCACGCTTTATCATTTTTCTTGTAGATTGGTATAACTACTGCACGTTTTAATGAAGCAGCACACCTGATTTCACACTTAAATTGAAAATATGCGCCAGAACATCTACCAGATAGCAAGCTATTTTCTTGATGACGATATTAGTTACACCATCTAAACCGGGTGACGAGGAGTTTTTCAGCGTATTAATTATACCATACGACTCTCCCGGGGCAACTGGTGAGAAGAAAAAACTATTAATTGGATTGTCATTTTCGCATACGATACTTTCAAAATCAGCAGAAGGCGAAAAAGTAGTAGGACCACTGAATTTGTTTGAAATATCATACGCGTCAGTAATATTTGTTTCTGTTTCGTCTATGATTACATTAATACACGCTTTATCTGTTTGCCCACAAATGATTTCATTGACTAATCTCCAATTTTTACTAGCATCTCTGGCATTTTCTTGAAAGCGTATGGTGTAATATTGTTTCTTGGAAGTTATGATTTTTAGATTAACTAACTCACAAAGTTTCAAACTATAACTATTCAGTCTCAGATTAGACGGATGTTTTTTCGAAAGCCGGCAAAACTTGTTTCTTTTACGTAAAAAGCCAAGCAAATAATCATTCATCCAAGGTTTTAGTTTAACAGAACAATTCGAAAGTTGTGGAATAGTTGAATTATTGAGATGGTCCCCAAAGATTTTCATATATTTATCAAAAGCATAAGATGCATCTGAACAAGCATAAACCAACCCCCATTCTTCAGCAAGCAATAAATTTCTCAATTTGCCATAATCGGTACGATTATGCGATAATTTGGAATTCACAGTTGTTTCTTTAGTTATTGTCATTGAAACGACTTCAAATGAAATCAAACAATGATCAGTGATTTTTAAATTTTGAACTGTGCCTAAAACTTCACGAAATGATCGATGGTCAATTCTAAATAGGACATTGTCAATACAAGTCGCAGACGTATCAGTAATACGAGTTGGTTCAGATACCAAATTGATGAGGCCATTATTCGATAACAGCATCAAGAATTGGTCAACCAAAGCATTGTTCAGCAACAGATCGAAATTGAAGTCGCCTACAATAAACAAATTGGCATGCGTCAAATCATTAAGGAGTACAGAAAAATATTTGTAAACCCAAAACGATAGATACAAACAAATGTCATTTTTTTCGAATACAAATAAAATTGAATAACTACAGCATCAAATGTACGGAAATTGAAAGCGAGTTGAATGCAATTCAATTTATTGCTGGCGTATATAGCAACTCGACCAGACCGTATATTACTGTAACCATTAAGAAAAAGGTTATAACCATTTACCTCATAGTCCAGATATTCTCCATTATAAATCCACACCTCCGACAGCCCAATAATCATTGGCCTCTCCCGCAAAGAATCCACATAAGCGAATAATTTATCCGAGTTTTCTTATATTCTGGTAGATAAAATTAATTTTCTTTGATCGAATAACCGTAATAAACTTTAAATGAAAATATAAACAAGTGACCCATTATGTCCTTCACATTAAAATAACAATCCATTTCAGCTATAATACAACACAGCAATACTATAAACATTGTAAAAAACCGAAGTTTTTCAGATATAATGCCAAATATTAGTAAAAGTAATAATAAATGAAATATATTTAAAATTAAAAATAAATCAATAATTATAAAAATTAACAAAAATAATGGATCAAAATCCAATAAATAAAATTTAAAATAGCAATTACTAATTAGAAAATAATAAGAATAGCCCATATGTAACCTTAAACTATAATTTTGTAACATTATTTCAATTTCAACTGTCAACTTTACAAATGCTACATAACCATAACGTCCGGTAAACAAATTGTAATGCATTACAAAATAAATAATAATCATTTGGAAAATCAAAACATTAAATATAATTGTAAAGTTCTCAGTTTAATTCTCACAAGTGTGACTGTGATTCGTCAAACTACCCTCAATCCGAACCTGTTCGTCCGGAACAGAATCCAAACCGTTCTTTAGGGTTTTTTCCTAACCATGCTGTGCTTCTGCTGACACATTTAGTTTAATCCTATGTCATTCTACTAACTACTTCTGGGTCTCTTTGATTCCAAGATGGATGCCACTTGCTCCTATTTGGCACTTGTTGAATACCTTTTGTCCCATACTTCTTTTACTAGGAACATTGTACCATCAATGTTTTTTTACTTCCATCATCCCAGTTTTTCCATACCTTCCAGCTCAGAACGAATTTAATGTTGGCCTCTTATCGGGAATTTTCATTCGTGATTGTTAATTTTTTTACTTCTTTAGTACTTCCAACTTCTATATTCTAAATATGCCCCTGGTTCGTCCCCATAAATTTCTCCGAGTGTGGTGGCAACTTCGAACGATGTTCCAATATAACTCTCCATACCATAGGCACCTTTGCCGTTTCAGGTGAAGCTTATTGGCACCAAAACTTAGCCTAGATCAAATCGAATACGAATCTGATTTTTCCACCAGAATGACCTTATCGATACGATAAGAAAAATGTTGCCATAATTCTTGAGTCGGATCAAGAATTATGGCAACATTTTTCTTACCCTACCGCTATTTACCATTTTAACTTTAAATTCTCCTATCGGCCACTCGTTCCTTCCTTTCTAGTGGTCTTCGAAAGATAGGCAATGGTGAGCTCACCAGTACATTTAACTTTCTCGCATCCCCTCGAGGGAACAGCTTTAGTATTTGTCAACACTTTGTATTTGCTAAAAAAACGATGGTAGCGCCAATTTTAATAGCGGCAAAAATATAAACTAAGCTTTTGGTTCAAGTATTGAGTAAATATACATTATTATATGACAGTTAATGCATTATTTGGGTTTTAGTATTTGCTTAATTAAATGTTAAATAAATTTGTGTCCGCACTTATAAGAGACATCTATATTATATAAATAAAATATTTTTTCAGTTTGATATGAAATATATTATTAATTAATTTAATATAAAGATCATTTATATTGGCTGCTGTTATCTTTTGTGAATTTTCAAATAAGATTTTAATGTTTGCTATAAAGTAATGTAAGATTTGATTCGACGAATACCTTAGAGAAATACAAACGTTTTTCGTTATCCTAAAAATGAATTGTAGATGCTGACGTCTTCGATAACTACACGGGCACGCGGGAGGTCGCTGCGTTCCCTCCCGCGTGCCCGTGTAGTTAGCCCTCCGAGTGACTAGATTTTTAATATAGAGATAATTTAAATTTCCTAAAAGGTTAACAGTATTTTGTGAATTTTCAATTAAAATTTTAATGTTTGCAATAATGTAATGTAAGATTTGATTCGACGAATACCTTAGAGGATGGGGTCTGCCGCCCCCAAACCCCCGCTTTTTTCAATAAATACAACTAACTTTATACGTAATATTAACCGTAATCTTCACACTAAAATTGGCAACTTCCCCAAAGCCGCTTAACATTGGACCAACTTTCGTATAGCCGACCGCACCCACCCAATCGAGTTTTGAAATTTTGAGAAATTCTAATGTTTTTCGTTATCCTCATACTAAAATTGGGAACTTCCCCAAAGCCGCTTAGCATTGGCCCACTTTCGTATAGCCGACCACTCACCCAATCGAGTATTGAAATTTTGAGAAATATTAATGTTTCTCTTTATCCTCATACTAAAATTGGGAACGTCCCCAAAGCCGCTTAGCATTGGACCCACTTTCGTATAGCCGACCACACCCACCCAATCGAGTTTTGAAATTTTGAGAAATTCTAATGTTTCTCGTTATCCTCATACTAAAATTGGGAACTTCCCCAAAGCCGCTTAGCATTGGACCCACTTTCGTATAGCCGACCACCCACCCAATCGAGTATTGAAAATTTGAGAAATTCTAATGATTTTTGTTATCCTAAAAATGAATTGTAGGGGCTAACGGCTTCGATAACTCTCACGGGCACGCGGGACGTCGCTGCGCTCCGAGGGTCTTTAGATTAAAATTCCAAGGGGTGTAGGAGCCGGGATAGGCAAACATATCGCACTGCGTGCCGCACGTAGAAGCGGATTATATAGAATTATATCCTAAAAATGAATTGTAGGGGCTAACGGCTTCGATAACTCTCACGGGCACGCGGGACGTCGCTGCGCTCCCCCCGCTTAGCCCTCCGAGGGGCTTTAGATTAAAATTCCAAGGGGTGTAGGAGCCGGGATAGGCAAACATGTCGCACTGCGTGCCGCACTTAGGAGCTGATTATATAGAATCTATTAATAAATATAGATTCATAATAAATATATTCTATATAATCATATAGAATATATTTACAATATTATGAATCTATATTCGATGTTTAAAAAATTCATTTTAAAATCAAAAATTTGAAAAACAACAAAATATGTACATGATTGTGTCGTAATAATACAAAATGGATGTATTTATTTACCAAAAATGTATTATTTTCGTAATGCATTACATATGTTAGTTACAAAAATACTAATAGATGTAGCTGCAAAATCACTTATTTTTTTTAGTTCTATAAATTTCTACTACAAAAAAAAGGCGCTGTAGTCAAGTGTTGACAAATACTAAAGCTTAGCCAAAATTTTTGTCTATGTTACGGATGGCACTCACTCTACACTAAGTCCTGACTTCAAAACCTGAATATTGGTCTATTTTTCGGATGCTCCTCACTGATTTCAAAACTTAGTGTCCCATGACAAGCTGTGAAGGAAAAAATATGCTACAACAGCTAGGTCTCAGAATAAATAGTTTAGATTTAACAACAAGCACACAGGAAACTACCTAATGTAGGGCATTTCAACAACACTTAAGGCAAAGAAAAAATCTTACTCGAATAGAAACCAATCAGTTCCAGAATAATAGTAGCACGATTTTTTTTTTTTATATAAGAAATATTACCATAATACAGTGCTTTGCATCTGTGGAAGATGTAAGCGCACCATGTATCAGTCACAATTTCATGTACACAACGAAATGGTAAAACGTCCAGACTGATTTATAACATCAATAAAATGAAAATTTGACCTACTCGATCCAATTTAAATGAGAACTAATTGATCACGTACTAGTTTACCAGAAATCAACTGGTAAAAATTATATTCAAAATTAAACCAACTACTGTAAAAACATAAAACCCGAGTATCGAAACTATAGTACTGTCGATCAAAAATGGGAACCAATACAAAATGTTTACGTAACAACTACTACTACTTGGCTTGGCTACCAGGACAAAACTAGAAAACCATGGATACTGATGAAGCGTCCTAACACCAATATTAGTTGAAGTATGGGATACTGGAAAAATTCCACAGAGTTGGAAAGAGGGTTTAATCATAACGATCCCAAAAAAACACAACCTTAAAGAATACAGGAACCGGAGATGTATCTGACTTCTCAACAACCCAATAAAGTATTAGAGATGATTTTCGTTTTACGAATAAATCCACCAATCAACCTACAATTAAGAATGGAGCAAGCTTTAAGGAAGGATCTGTACAGATCATATCAACACTACACGTAACATCATTGAACAGTTAAACGGATGTACATCACCGCTGTACTTGCTCTTCGTGAACTTCGATCGTGCACTATACTCAATTAGTCGAAACGTAATCTGAAACGCGCTTTGCGAAATAGGCATAAGGAAGCAAATAATGGAACGCTAGTATTTCTACTTATGCATCTTACGCAAACTCGAGATCACATCTTCAATATGTAATCAATTAGGATCACTAACGCGACTCAATGATCTAGACTATATGCAAATAAAATTTTCTGCCAATACATAGACTTGCCGACATGCAGCAGAAAGTACAGAAGATGACGGATCCCACAAATGAAGATGGTCTCTAAATTTACATAAGAAATCATGAGACTTAACATGAGCAAAAGTATACATCGGTAAATCGGAGAGGTTGACGACCGACAAGGTGGCCCAGTCGTTGAAGCTGCGGCAGTTGGACCGGGAGGTACCGGGTTCGAATCCCGATAGGGATAGGATGCAAAAGGGATTTTTTACCATGAGATTACGATCTGCGGTGTGATCGAACAAAACTATGGCCCCCTGTTCAGTGCAGAACTCATGGGCCGACCTATCTTCCATGTCAGTACTATAGGCTGGCATGGAGCTATGCAATGTGCAGATGGTTAGGAAAATCGGACCTATAGCCGTACGTCCTCGAGTTGGCTGTAATTGCGTAGTAGTAAGGATGTAAATAAGCGAATCGCGAACAAGTAAGGAGTGCCTGGAGCCCCAAAAAAAGGAGATGTTGACAAATTTTTATACCTAGTAACAGTAACAAAAACAGGTACCATAAAAGAGCCAGAAATACGTTTAATGTGGTTCACAAGACTTGGAATGCATCTGTTCTGTTGAAAAATATAACTACTGTTCAATGCGTGTCTGAAATCAGTTCTGCTGTATGGGTATGAGACATGGTGTAAAACACAAACAGATCGTTAACAAATGCCGGGCAAGAACAAAAAAATGTATCTGGTCAGTTAAGGTCAACACTAAAGAGCTTTTGCGACAAGAAAAACCAACCAGACATTGAAACCGACATTAGAAAGTGCAAGTTGAGATGGATCGATCCATCTGTCAGAAGGGCAACTGTGACCTGCAAGAGAACGGTGCCAGTCAAAGAAAAAGAAATCGCCTCATTAGTCAGATGGTCCAAATTCCTAATCTTTCAAGATTTACCTCCCAATAAGAATTATAACTGTGAATATAAACTGATTCATATGATTTACTGTCAAAATTTACATAAAATGAAACATATATTTTTATAACAACAGAATAAGTTTTTTATCATATTCTAACGACAATGACATCGTCATATTATCATCAATCACTTTATTTTTATCGACAGAAGAGAAAAAGTTTATTTGCCCAAAATCGATTACATTGTAAAAACAGGAGAAGCACAGCACACATCTGACTGAAACAACGAACGAACATCATGGAAAATTCTGTATCACCATTTTTAGACTGAACGATTTTTTTTGTGTGTGAGTGTGTGTGTGTGTGTGTTTGATTCTAAAATTAAAAATATGTCAACTTGTCTAATCAATAACACTTTAGAATATAAACAGCGACTCCACTCCTATTCATTAATCCAATTATATTAGCATAAAAATTGAATGTCAATCAAAACTGAAAAGAATTTACTTGTTTTTGTTGGAATGAAAACTGTGTCTTGCGTTAATTTAAAATCGGAAAATCTCATCCAATATTGGAAAAAAAGTTTTCTTTCCAGCAAATTAAACTTTCGGTTATGTATGTATGTATATGTTATAGTAGATTAATTCAATCTGACATTGTGATTAGTCAGGGGAATTTTTTTGTTTGTTTGTTGTCTCGAAAAATATGTGCCAACCGAAAAGGCAAACATTTTATTGTGAAACCGATTAATCATTGATTGGAAAAACCAAACAGTATATAATAAAAAAGGTTGATATGTTACATGAATTTCGGTTCCAATTAATCATTAGGATATATATAATGTTATAGGAACTCATGTTTGACTTTTTTGATTGTATTTTCTTTATCACATAATAAACTGATATGATCCCACCCATATGGTGTAACCCTAGTGATTGACAAATTAAACTCATTATTTTAATGTATAATGTATCAATCACGAAATTAATATCGAACCAAAATTTTATATCTCCGAGATGAATGTTAACTTCTATACATTAACATAAATTCAAAACGGCGACTCCTTAAACGTCAACAAACATATATACAAATTATTTGACAGATCTTGCTTGAAAAAGGGTTTAAGTATCATCTGATTTGCTTTGTCATAAGTTTTGTTTATTTATTTGGTTTTATCTCTACAATCTGTTTCGTGGCTCGAGGCACTTCCAACTTTTTCGCGGTTTCCTTATTTACGTCCTTACCTTACGCCATTACAGCCAAATCGAGGACGTACGGCTATAGGTCCGATTTACGTAGAACTATCTGCACATTGCATAGCTCCATGACAGTACTGACATGGAAGATGGGTTGGCCCATGAATTCTGCACTCCAACAGGGGGTCATAGATATATGAAAAATCTCTTTTGCATCCTGCTCCTTTCGGAATTCGAACCCGGTACCTGCCGCTTCAACTGCTGCAGCTTTAACCACTACGCCACCTGGACGGTTGTCATTTCATAACTCTTCCAAATTTTTTCTATCAAATAAAATTCAATTAGCTAAACCCATCGTGCATAACTTCCATTGAAAGGCATGATAATCGACAACCTCTAAACGAGAAATCTACAATACTGCTTAGAGTACCATAAGGCGAATTTTGTCAAATCACAGTTTTCTCTTTATAACCACAAGTATTTTTCAAAAGTGACGTCACACACTATATCTGTGTAGTAAGCTTGAAAAATATACCGAGAAAATAAGATGGCAACACTAACATAAATATCGCGACATTTTTTAATGTCATCCCGAAAAAAAATTATATCACGACATGTTTAAGTATTATCCCGAGAATATGTTTCTATCACGACAGTTTTAGTATCAGGATAGTTAATGTCAAAAACTTATCATTCCGAAAAAATTGTATCACGATAACATTGAAGTAAGAAAGAAATGGTTTTTATGGTCATTTGAAGTTTTTTTTTTTTAAATCTCTAATCTGTTTTGGGTCTCAAGGCACTCCCTTGAGGAGGCTTGGCTGATTTACGTCCTTGATTTTACGCCATTACAGCCAATTCAAGGACGTTACGGCTATAGGTCCGATTTTCCTAACCATCTGCACATTGCATAGCTCCATGCCAGCTTATAGTGCCGACATAGAAGATGGGTCGGCCCATGAGTTCTGCGCTCCACAAGTGGTCATAGTTGTGTTCATTCTCACCACAAATCGTAATCTCATGGTAAAAAATCCCTTTTGTATCCTGCCTCTATCGGGATTCAAACCCAGTACCTTCCGCTTTAACTGCCGCAGCTTTAACCACTGCGCCACCTGGGCGTTTCTCTGGTGAGTTTACGTTTCATTTGCCAAAATAACAAAACAATTGTAATTTAGTCTCATGAAAGGTGAACTCGTAGGGAGAGTTATAAATATGAGCAAGCCACTTCTAATTTAAAAAAAAACACCAACGGAACGGAAAAAATTCAAAAACGCTGCCCAAACAAATTAAAATAGCCTTGAGGAGCAGAATAATCCAAAAAAGTTAATTTTGGATTCAATCTGCTGGAAATACCAAGTTCCCATCTATCAAGAGGCAAATTTTATTTGCAGCTGGCCTCAAACTGTAAATTTTACTCAGGAGGGAAACCAACGGAAAAGCTGAAAGTCTAATATCTAATCATTCTCCTGTTAATATGACAGTTAGTGCAAATGTAATAGAAAAAAAATAACCTTAACTCACAAACAATTAAGCAAATTGGGAATTGAATTTTTGGAGCCAAGCCTTAATAAAAAAAAAAAAAAAAAAAAAAAAATTGGGAATTGTTTGAGTAGTTAATAGAGGAAAGAATAGAACTTAAAGTGCCAATCAAAAGTGAAAATGAAATAAAAGAGGAAGTAGACAGGCTAATTGATGCCATATAGTGGTTTACTTGGAAATGCACCACCAAATTATCACCCAAGATAGAAAAATCCGTTATTTACCCAATAGAATTTAAAGAGTAAGTGCAGAAAAACGAAAAGTCAAAAAGAAATAGCAGACAACGCATGCGTCGCAAGATAAAACAACTTATGCATCAAATTCAAGGCACTCATAAAAGCAGAGAAAATGAAACAATTGGAAAATACTTTTGTTCTCTAGCTGCAAAAGACACCGACTATTCGAAAACACTGTCAGTAACATTGAGAGAACTTAAAGCTGAAATAAGGAATATAAAAGAAAAGAAATTTCCTGGTTACGATATGATAACAGGGCAAATAATAAAGGAGCTGCGAAATTGTGTAAGAGGCTGTTGCTCAAAAGTTTGAAAAGAACCATAGAACAAAGAAATCTTATCCCAGATTATCAATTTGTTTTCAGAGATAATCACTCAATTATAGAGTAGATTCATAGGTTTACAGGTGGCATAATTGAGAATACATTAGGGAGAATAAAAATGCTCTATACTATCTTCTTAGATGTGCATGTGGCACAGGCCTTCGATAAGGTGTGGCACAGAGTTTTACTCTTTAAATTACATAGAGATTTACCAAAACAATCTTATATGATTTTGAAATCATGCACATCACCACTTTCGGGGTTTAAATATGAAAAGGAATATTCCGAGCTAAAACAGATTTCTGCAGCAGTATTTCGGGACGTTTTGTTTTCTGCTCTATACCAGAGATTTACCTCAATTAAACGAAGTTACCGTTCCAACATTTGCTGATTATACTTGGTGGTAATAACGGAACTTCCAGAAGCATGCGAAAAATCATCAAATGGACAAAAATGTGGCGTATCGGGCCCAATCTGAAAGTCAGCTATAGATCTCTAATCATTAACGTTCAGCTGATTTCGTATGCAAATAAGGCTTAATCGGCCTTAATCGATTAAGGACACCAGTACCAACACTACTTCAGTAAATAACCTATAAATGGAGCAGACCATTTAAGTACTAAATTAAAAAAGGATTAACAGTAGATTAATTGTATTCAGTTGTAATAATTAAAAAACTGAAAAAAGGTTTGCGCTCTTCTGATAAAGATCAAAATTTATAAGAAATCTCCAAAAACTTCATTATACATAAGACGTAGTGTCTGCGTGCTGTTACGTACTGAGTAATATAGTAATATATATATTTAATAGTCTATATCACACTTTAATGGTCTTCACCTATAAGAAAAGTCTGTCTGCTTGTTTCTTAGGCACTCCCGACTTCTTTTTACACCAGTATACATGGCCAATTTGAGGACGTATGGCATATAGGTCCGATTTACATGTAACCATATATGCACATTGCATAGCATCGCCCTGTTTAGCTCGTATCGGGATTCAAGCCATATACCTCTTATGTTCCAATTCCCTCATCTTTATTCACTGTGACATTCGGTTAGTCAATATGAAGAGCTGATGGTCTTAATCGATCGCGTTTAACGCTTCAACAAAAGTGGGAAATGTTGGAAATTTACTTCCACAACAAAGACAATGGGTTCGAATCGCAAGAATATGTACAAAATTTTGTTAAAACACGGACCACGTACCCAAAGGCATCATGAAGTTTGTTCATAATGTGCATGAAACGGCTAGTTGGTAATTCAACGCGTTTGTACGCTCATTGTGTTTGTTTAGCGGAAAATATCGCCATGGTAAATGTATATCAGCAGGTCTTCCATGCAACGAATTCTACTGCGCTTAGATCTTGGTTTGTAGCTCTACAACGTTTAATTGGTCCAGTAATTGAAGCTCCTTGACAACCCGCTTAAATATCGATTCGCTGTTGAATTGATTCGAATTTTGCTCAAAAAATCATCTTTTGTAACGAGACGCATTTCAATCCCCAATGATAAGTGTAGAACCAAATGCATCTATTACGTGCTACAATTTGGTGTGGTTTTTGGCGTGGGTATTTCTTTGGAAATGAGGCCGGCACGACCATTATAATCAACAAATCTACTACCGGCACATGTTTACATGCTTTTTGGGGCAATATCTTGAAGATAGTGGTTTTCTATAGCAAGATCGTGCATCATGCTACACATCGAGCGTTACAAAATTGAAACTACGTCAAAAATTCGATGGCCGCATTATAAGTCAAAATTGTAACTTCAATTGACGCCTTTGGAATTATATCTGTGGGGTGCCGTGAAAGTCAAGTGTTATACGGACAATCCACAAAGAAGTGAGCATTTTAAAGCCAATATTGAAGCCACTAGTGCTGAGACTAATAGATCCGCAAACAATCCAATATGTGCTCAGCAATTGGACCGACCGAGTGAAGTACAGCAAGGCCAGCCCTGTTTTATTAAATTTTTAAAAGTGAACTTCTTACTGGGAGGTGAAGCGATACATTGAACGATTATTTATTTGACAGTTTTTTTTACAATGTATGAAGAAATGAGGTACCGGGTTCCAATCCCGATAGGGGCGGAATGCAAAGGTATTTTTCTCCATATGATTATGATCGGTGATATGAACACATCTATAACCCCCTGTTGGAGTGCAGAATTCATGGACAACGCATCTTTCATGTCAGTCATATTGGCTGGCATCTATAGCTATGCAATGGGCAGTTGATTCTACGTAAAGCAGTCCTATAGCCGTACGGCATCGATTTCGCTGTAAGTGACGTAAATAACCGAACCGCGAAAGTGTTGGGAGTGCCTTGAGGCCCAAAAACCGATTGGAAAGATAAAAAACAAAAAACGGTCTACATTACCTTTGTGTCCTCTGGACCAATATCAATCGCTGCTCTTTAGTTTTATGCAGCAGTAATTTCATGTACTTGTTAGGTGGTTAAGAGATTTTTTCTGAATCCAAATGTTGTGGAGTAGGATTTCTCTTCTCTATTCTTAATTTGGTTTCCATGTTCTGAGTAATAGTCTCTCTAAGTATTTCGATGTTAATAGAAGAAGTGAATTTCTTTTGTCGTTTACGGTTTCTGAATCTGAAGCGAGTAGTTCGTTTCTTTAGTTGCAGTTTAAGAATTAAGGATTCTCTTATCGTTTCATTACATTAAAATGATTGCAATAGCAAACAATCTTTTTCTATTTTAAATTCTGTTTTGAAGCAAATGTTCTGCTTTATGAATAGAACTCATCCCGTTGATCCGGTCCTTCTCCCAACTACGCAAAAAATAAAAAAATTCTTGACAATAATAAACTATTTATGGCCTCTTAATGTTTGAAAACAAAATTTTTTGAACAATCTGGCAAAGAGGTTTAGCATAAGTTTTCGACAACGGGGAAAGCTAAATCAACAATAATAGCTTTAAAAAAAGATACACGCGATAGTAGCGCAAGTTTGCAGGTCGCAGGTAGCGCAACAGTCATAAATGATCATCCTGTTACTCGTTTTATAAGTGTCTGGTATGGTAACATCCACGAAGTTTTGCAAAGGAGGGTTTAGTAAAGTGGAATTAGACAGTCAGATTATTGATACAGAAGGGCCAACAAAACCCTGCATACAACGTTTGAAAAATAATTAGAGCATCCGGGTATCATTCAGGCCCAATGAATCAATTTTAGGACGGCAATTCATGTTCCTAAACAGGATCTTTTGAAAATTTTATAAATAAGGTTAGGTTAGGTTGAGTGCCTGCTACAGCACACTTGGACCGGCGATGGTCGGTTGTGATACCACAGGATCTTACTCCCCTTTTATCCTTATGAGAACCAGTTTGAGCTTCTAACGTAGCGTAATAAGTCTTGCACATTACAGTTTTCGAGATCAGAAAGGCAGTCCATTAATAACTTACCCAAATATTCATGTCTTTAGTGTGACAAAGCCGGGCATGAGCATAGGAGGTGGACTACCGTCTCTTCCTCCTCCTCGTCCCTACAGCTTCTGCACTTCTAGACCTTGCCTCCTCGCATTTTCTCCAAGAAGGCAGTGTCCTGTGAGTATCCTCACAATAGTTTTAATTTCACGTCTTCGTGGGGAGATAAGTACCTTTGAGCGTTTCAAGTTCAGGTTTGACCAGACTTGTCTTGCAACTTTACATGAGAGGGTGTTCGTCCACCTTTCGTTCATTGAGGCTTCCGCATCCTTTTTAAGCACAGTCTTGAGTGCGTTAATGGGTCTCCCCAACTTTGCCCTTTCTGGTAGCAGTTGAAGAGTTGAACCGTGCCTCGCTAGTTCATCTGACCTGCAGTTTCCCATAACGTCTTGATTGCCAGCTGACTGTCCACATAAATTGCGATATCAGTCGAGGATACCACATTATGTCTCAACCAGTTCAGGACCTCCTCAATCGCTATCACCTCTGCCTGGTACACGCTGCAGTGATCAGAGAGGCATACTGCTATATCTATCTCTAATTTATCACAGAAGACACCAGCTCCTACTTTACCCTGTAGCTTGGAGCCATCCGTAAAGAACTGCAATGCTTCCGTTTCCGATGCCGACCCGCTCCTCCAAGATTCCCTTGAAAGGCAGGTAGTTTAGAACCTTTTCTCGAAGAACAGAGTCGGTGTAACATAGTGTAGATTCGCCAGATCTTTCCTCAGCGATCTGACTATCGTCGAGTGTCCTGTCTGAAGACATTTCCACTGAGATATGGCTGATAGTCGAAAGCTGACCACCACACGCTCACCCCATACATAAGTACAGGTCTTACTACGAAAGTGAATAGCCAGTGTACCAGCTTCGACGTAAAACCCCATCTCTTTTCAATGGCGTTCCTTCACGAGTACAATGCTATATAGGCCTTGTTTACTCTTTTCAGAATGTTTGGCTTCCAGCTAAGCTTAAAGTATTTGTTTCTAATGTCGACCTAAGACACACGTATCAAACGAAACGCGATTTTAACGAAACGGAATCACACTTTTATTCAATTTCAATCAATAAAACAAACCTCGAGATTATATTTATTTTTCCTTTCAATGGACCTGAAAACTACCCACAGTAAGATTTTCTTATAGCAACACATTGTGTATATATGTACATGTATGTAAGCCAATAGGATGACTTGAATTTTCTTTCATCTCTCTTACAAACTGATCGTAATGCTGGTAATGATGATTTGCCAAATATACGTTTATTGTACGAATACGTATCATATTTGTTTGTACTATTCTCTATATATGTAATCAATCCCATTTCTTCTCAGCAAATGTAAGTAGTTTTCATCATTTTAAGGTTGCTTTCTTCTATTATTAGATGCTCGTATATAAACGTATATGTGAAGCTGTATGGCATACACAAAAACTACAATAACTATCAATTTGTATATATACGAGCTTTTGTTGAGAGAACAGCATCGACTGAATCACTCCTAATAAACTTTATAATACAACGTTTTCCTTTTAACAAAATTTTTCCTTTTGTAATGTTTTTGTTTGCGTAGTTTTTAAAGAAGATTAACAGTTATACTGTTTTCAATTTAATAATAAAATTTTCCCAATTTTTCTTCTTATATAAGTTTATTTCCCAATATGTGTTGTGTATCTACGAAATATTTATGTAGTTTCAGTATTTTGGATTTTATTCCGATTTTTTTTTGTAAACATGACAAACCAATTTTCGATTTGATATTACATATATCCACCCAAACACATACACAAACACGCACACACTATTTTGCCTATCATTTTGTATATTACATATTAAATCTGTACAGCTTCATTCGTTCTGTTACGAGGGATAAACAAACTTTATATAATCCTTATCAAATGGTAAGTTATATCCTAAGATCTTTCAGCAATTTACCTATAAACGTACTAGGTCTCATAGGAGTTATATAATATATCGATAATCTTATGTGTGATAGTTCCAACACGAACACGTATTTTGGCATAAAATTTTATAGTTTTCGTTGGCAAAATATTCGGAATTTTATGTAGAATTCAGATTATACTGAAAATCGCGATTAATGGAGCTTTACAATATTGACATGCAAACCAAATGTTTCTGTATCGTACCAATACACGTTACAACAAAAACACACGGTTGAATGAAAAACTACAGCAACATCGGTAGAAAGGGTTTGAAAGGTGAATGCCAGAAATCAACATAATCCATGATTGGAAACAGTTCAGTTGGTGGAAACCGTCCAGGTTGCGCAATGATTAAAACGATGCATCGTGGAGCGGGAGCTACCGGGTTCGAATCCCGATAGGGGCAAGATGCGAAAAGGGATTTTCACCATCGATCAGTTGAGGTCAGAATTCGTGTGCCGTTCCATCTTCCATATGTCAGTACTAAAGGCTGGCATGAAACAATGCAATATGCAGGTGGTTTCTACATTAATCGGATCTATACCCGGAGCATAAAGAAATATAGTGAGAAGTCACATAATGGGCCAATATAGCCTGAGTGACGGAAAACTACAACAAAAAAAAAGGTTGGTGTACAATTTTAATGTCTGATTAACTCTAGCACAAAAGTTAATTCACTTTACAAGAGAAAAAGTGTTTAAACGCTTGCACATTGTTTGCGCGCTATAGATAACACGCTCATGTTGGTTAAGAGTGAAAATCAAAACACAATTTAGACCAGCAAATTGATTGGCGAAAACAAGCATCAGTGATGGTTTGGGCCGCGGCACTGCCACGGATGCTCACCACTAATTTTGATTGCAAATGTTCCCATCTTCCTTTCTTCATAATAATTGCCACAATATTGTCTGGACTTTATAGGCCAAAAAATATGCAATGTCCGACGGATTAAACATTGTTCTATGCCGAGAATAGGGCAAAATACCATCCAATACTTTCGAGCAGTTTATATGTAAAGCCTATTTGGACAGAATCGATGCTAATATCCTAGAACTTTGATATGGTTACACTTCGTGTTCGAACCCTTATATGTATAGTTAAGATTTGAGTATTTTTTTTGTTAAGACAGCTTTTACAGGCCATTGTTAGCCCGTTCGTGTCACCAATCTAACTCCATCGAATTCGATTACGAGCCAACTCTTCATATTGCTGTACGCAGTGGAACTATCGTCCCCGACAGCAACAACTTCACCTACCGAAAGGTGTTTGTCCCTTTAGCGTATTCATTGTCATTTCCAATCATTGTAAGGTGTAGCTTTCACTATACCGAGAATGTACTGGACAGCATCGATAACAGAGGTTTTCAATACTTCCCAGACACAGTTCACTTCTTCAGAGTGATAGTTAGATCGCAAAATGCTATTGATGACAAGGTCTTGATATTTTCGTTCAGACCTTCACAGAAGAATCGCGTTGTATATTCCGCTGTCCTTCCTGACTTGTACGAAAATTACCATCGTAGGTTTACAATGACCAGATAATGGTCATTCAAAGAAAAGAATATACTTGCTACTTTGAGATCATGAGCGATCGCAAAGATACATCATTCTTTCCCCATTTTCGATTTCAGTTTCGTTTCGAGTGTACGAACAATTGTTATAACATAAATTGGTCTGATTTCTGCCAGCTCTAGCATTAAAGTCACCAATTACCAATTTGACATCGTTATCAGGTATCGAGCCCATTAGATTATCCAAATGAGTCTTTATCTTGCGGTATGTTGACTTCAGTGGGCGCATGTACACAGACAATATTGACAGGTTGGCTAATATCATGTGCGTATAGCTTACACATTCGATTATCGACTTCCAAAATAGCCATTCTTACCTTTGACCCAATGAGAAATATCACTCCAAGATTTTCGAGGGCATCTTTATACTTTGTAGAAATGTATAGCGTTAAAAACATGGTCACCACTTTTAGGCCACACGCTTTTATCGAAAATTTTAATGGCCGGTTTATAAAAATTTGGTACAGCGTTAAGTTTCCTCTTTGAAAAAAAAACTCAAAGCACAAAAAGCTCAATGCATACCCACGTCATTGCACCATTAACTTTATTGCTTTATCAGCCGTTTTTGAGAAGAACTCTCCGATGATGACTCGATCCCAAAAGCTACACCAAATAGTGTAGCATTGTGGATTCATTTATTTCTCAACAGACAAACGTGAATTTTACGTTGTTTTTTCGTTAAGCACCACAATTTTAACTACCCGGAATTGTCAGTTATCACGCTGTCTATTTTTTGTGGTGACCAGAATTTAGTGTGACCAGAATTTTACCTTTTAACTTTATACATATTCTATTCCTTTCCAAACTCGTCGCTGGTATCCCTTTCAGATGGATCTCTTCTGAACAGGGCACTGACATCGCATCTACTGTCTGTAGAGTGTGGTCTGAATGAAAACCTCTAGCAGTTTGAGAACATACTGTGGTATTTATTACATACTGTACTAATTGCATTTGCCCACTGTGTTATTGCAATTTCTACTCTCGTTGTCGTCGGTAAAGAATATTTTTTACTGATAATAAATCAGTCCTGAAATCTTTGTACATTCCTTTTTTCGGTTACAATAAAAAAGTAACGGTTATATGGATACCTACCCACTGTAACATTGAAGACAACGAAATTGCAGAAAGTTTGACAACAACTTATCTCGCCTGTGTTTCATTGGATCTGGAGTAGCTGTTCCTCTGCCCTTCGCTTAGTTAAAATAATAACTTAAATGCATTTTTTATTTAATACCAAGCTATTAATGGTAGGTTACTCCTACTTGCTCAGAGACTAAGTTGTTCATCAGCGAGTTCAGTTCAAGCCAACTTGTCGTTCCTATAATCACTGGCCATGGCCGTCTCAAAAGTCATACTTCATCAGCAGTTGTCTGGCTTCGACAGTTTCATATATATTTAGTTAAGTTTAGTTAAGTTTGGCCGCACAGTTGCCGTCGCCTCCAGGTTGTCGTTCAACGAACGGGTGTGTTAAACTAACCTAGGTGTGGGGCGCGTCACGCTAAATGGCGGCAGGGGGCTGGATTAAGGTGTAATGCGATCCGTGCCAACGATCGTCCAGGCTGGGGCCCCCCTTAATATAGCCCAGTCGCGAACGGAGCCCTCTGAATACCTGGCGACCATCAGTTGTATATAGCCTTACCTGCACATACGAATCTCTGTGCAGGCGGACCTCTTTTTTCCGACACTCGTGGGAGCATAATGGAAGTAAGCATTGAAAAAAAATAAAGAGACCGTCGCTCTTAAAAAGGCGGACAAGAAAGAGGGAAACCAGAGCCGAGAAGGTGGGTCTACCTGTAAACAAAGATACAGACTTCGGCGTACAGCGAAGAGAGTACTCGACAGATGGACTGCGATCCCTGAGGGGCAGCTTACATCGGAACAGAGGCAGTCCGTGGCTTGGGCCAAAGAAACGTTCTGCAGCGGAAGGTCAGAAGGGGACAGCGTGTCTAAACGACAGCGGTCTCAGGATGAACCGGAAGCTAGCGGAAGTAAGCGGGCGAAGTTGCAAGCGGACGCCAAAGAAGAATGTCACTATGTCGCTGGGGGATCCTCGAAAAGGGGATTATTCAGTGACATCGTGAAAGATCACGGAATGATGCTAGCCGTCATTGACAAGGGTCAAGAGGATGGGAGCATCACTGTTGAGAAATGGTGGAAGGTGTTTAACGCGCTTAGCGATACCTTCCTGAAGTTTGTAAAGGAACATCCGGGACCTCCACCATCCTGCAGAGATGCGGGTTGGTATCAGGGGCGCGCAAAACTTATTGCTTGTCTGGATCAGAGATCAGTTGATCTGTACAGACAAGCGATAGAAGGAATAGGCGAGTTGTGGCCAGGCGCGAAGCTTGCGGCTGTAAACAAGAAAAAAATTCCTTGTAGGCCGAGGGCGCGCGTCTGGCTACCAATCAAGCCAGAAAGCAGGAGTGAGGTGACCATTAGGATCAGCAACCCTGATCTTCCGACGAACAATTGGAAGGTCGTTAGGCAAGAGGAGGCCAAGGGAAACTTTCGTTTGTCAGTATTGGCAATAAATAGGGAGTCCCTTGCTCCTCTTGCCAAGTTAAAGGGGGTTATCGGTTTCGGTTTCGGGTCGGTAACCCTCAATGTTTATAAACGAGACGAGGAGGCGGGCACGAGCACCCAATCAGCTGGCACGCCCTCGAGACAGTTTGCGGCTGAACTAGCCGTGGAGGAAAAATCAAGCGACAGTGAAGCCCTGGGGTTAGGAGAGCTTCTAACTCTGGGCTCTGAGGAGGATGTCTCAGATGAAGACATAAACAGCACGGTGGTGGCGATGGACAATGCGACGGCGGATGCCGGCAGCTCCCACAGCACCACTCAGAACTAGGTAAGTAAGGGAATTAGAAGTATGCTTAAGTTGCTTCAAATTAACCTTCATCATTCGAGGGCTGCATCGGCTGCTCTGCTCCTCAGACTGACTAGATCGGATGAGGATATAATCTTAATCCAGGAACCTTGGATTAACAGAAACAAGATCTGTGGTCTTCGAATGAAGGGGTATAGTATTCTATAATCAAAAGGGTCTGAGAGGATCAGATCCTGTATTCTAGGAAAGGATAACCTAAATCTTTTCTTTCTTGCCCAGCACAGCGATGGGGATATAACGGCGGCCAGTCTGGAGGTTGGTAACAACAAAATCTGGCTGGTGGCGGCCTACATGGGGCAGGAGAAGGAGGTTCCACCGGACAACCTGGGGGAACTGATCCTCGAAGCGAAGCGCAGGAAAACCGGGATGATTCTGGGCTGCGATGTTAACGCGCACTCAATTTTGGGGTAACAAGACAACATCACAGAATGGTAGGTGAGCTTTAGGTTGCTTTAAAATGGACCACATACTGGCGTAACGTTTCAGGTCTAAATAATGATTTCAAAAGAACTAAAAACTTTCTGAGACTAGTCACTAGTTTCCATCATCATATTACCGCAAGATACCACGTTAAGAAAATAAGGCTGAGTTTTTCCAACAGTTTTTGTTTTATACAGAACGGTTGGTCAGTGGAAGTGTAATCTTCTGAACATATCATAAGTATATTTTCAGCCGTTGACTTCACGTTCTTAGAACAATCAGCGCGAATGGTCACTGACATACTGTCGAGTTTATCAAAAGCTTGAAAATAGAATGGTCGGCTATATAGAGAAACCGATATTTTAGGTTTGTACTTCAGTACTTGCTGCTGTGTTGATAGTCCTCGCGAGTCGAAAAAATTTGTTTTCCTATGTTTCCCGTATCCCGGTACATCGCTTTGATTAGTTCAATTATTTTTTTCGGTTAGCCCATTTTGCAAAGTACCTTCCAGATTGCGTTTCGAATCAATGAGTCAAACGCACCAAGTCCATTCGTTTTACTGTTATATGATCTGTACAGAACCTTTCTTGCCTAAAGTTGAATGAAAAGCATTTTCATTTAAGGAGTCCATACTTCAACTAATAGTGGTGTAAGATAAAGCTGGATTATTATCAGGTACCACCGATCTTAATATTATAAAGTTTCTGGATGAGAGCTGTAACTTCCCGCTCCGTTGGTGGATGTGTGTTGAGAGGTTCTGTTATGGTCGTCCTCATATTTTCTAGTTTCCGCTTACCCTGGTGACATACGAGTACCATAAGCTGGCGACGTTCTTCCACTGATCTGAAAAGTTTCCTAGATGGCGTAGCAGTTTCGACGTGGAAATTATGTTTTTGCTCCCATTTTTGATCGATGGTACTAGTTTAGCTCTTTCAAGAAAGCTTGAGTATCATTATTTCTTAATCCATCGACGTTGAATTTCAATTTCATTCAGTTGTTTCAGTGCTTTACAGCAGCTGGATTAATATTGAATGTATAACAAGGTCATAGTCGCCTGCTCTCATTGTCCTGATATCAATTTGGTGGGAACTTATTTCCTCCTATATGAATAGATGATTTAATCGTATAATGTCCTCCACGATAATGGCAGTCCTTAAATTTATTACCTTTAAACGAAGGACTCGAAAAACATTTACGAATGAATAATCAAAGTAGTTTTGAAGATCCCATCGACTGAATGTCATTTAATTATCCAAGTTTCAAAATATGTAAATACATTTAAATCAAACGTAATCTCATTGGCTCAAAATTATGCGTAAGGTTAGTACAAAAAATGATCTCAGTGAAGAGGAATATTTGAAAAATCGTGGTTACACGATTAAATCCAAAATAAATGAAGGATCATTTGCAAAAATCTACGTAGCAGAATTTATTGCCCCATCAGCTGATTCTACTCCACATAGAACCACCAAATTAGCAGCGAAAGTATTAAATGCTAAAAGTAAGCCAGAAGAAGTGAGAAAATTTCTTGTACGTGAGATAAATATTCTGTCACAAATCGATCATCCACACATCATCCATGTACATAGTATACTACAGATAGGCTATAAGTTTTTTATATTTATGCGGTTTGCGGAACTTGGTGATTTATTCGATTTTATGCTTCAAAATGGCAGGGTAAATGAAAATCAGGCTCGTGTATGGGCCCACCAGATAGCTCTAGCCATACAATATCTACATATTATAAATATTGCACATCGTGATTTAAAATGTGAAAATGTACTAATCACTATAAATTACAATGCAAAATTAACCGATTTCGGTTTTGCCCGATTCTCGATTGATTCTAACCGTAAGGATGTGTTAAGTGAAACCTATTGTGGAACTTTAACGTATGCGTCGCCAGAAGTTTTACATGGCCAGCCTTATAATCCAAAAATTGCCGATTTATGGTCATTGGGAGTTGTTATTTTTGTTATGCTCAACAAAGCGTTGCCATATGAGAATGCAAATGTCAAAATAATGTATCAGCTTCAGATGGCTCGATCGTTTAGATTTCGATATAAAATTGTTAAAAAATTATCTAACGAAGTGATAACTTTGATTCGCAGTTTACTTGAACCCAATCCATTGAACCGTTGTAGTATCGAAAAAGTTCTAAATTCGGATTGGATTGCGATGGATAAACAACTTCAAGGTACGATCGCGGTGTAATGGATAAATTATTTTTAAATATTTATATTTTCAGAATTGTCGCCGTTGGAATCGGCTGCCAAGTCAGATGCAGCACAATATCAAATAACAACAATCGATAATTTTTCATTTCCGGATATAAAATCTAAAAAGTCGGATACAATTGGTAAAGTGGCTGATCAAGGAAATCGGGTTGAAATTAGTGAAGTACAGCTTTACAATAAGTGTAAGCAAGAAGAATCGCGAATGCAACGAATCACAAGTTTAGACAATCATTTGGTGGCACCCAAGACGGACAAACCAAAGTATACCTCAAGTAAAAATACAGGCTGATTAACAACGTTCTACTTGATGCAGAACATAATGATTATAAGCTAATATATTTTCTTGTACTTTATCACAAAAAGATAGTATTTATTTCTTTTTTTTGTATCTCTTATCTGTTTTGGGGCTCCACTCCCTACTTGTTAAGGGTTCGTTTTTATCGTCCTTACTTTTACGCCATTACAGCCAATTTGAGAACGTACGCCTATAGGTGTGATTTTCCTAACCATCTGCACTTTGCATAGCTCCATGCCAGCCTATAATGCTGGCATGGAAGATGGGTCTTCCACCACAGATCGTAATCCTATGGCATCCGCACTCACACTTACCAGAAGGGGCAGTCCTCCATAAATTGGATCAACTGACTCTAGTTGACTCTATACCTTTCACCAACAATCAAATTCGATGTGACGAAGGGGAAAGATTTACGGTTGAGATCAGTTCTGAAATTTTTAAGGTTGGCCATCAGCAGAATTGATTAAGACTTCAAATGGGAGCGAAATTCTGAGGGAAAGATTTCGATAAGACGATATGTCGTTCTGATACAGACTGTAGGCAATCGAGAGAAGAATTGATAGTGTTTACAATGTATAGAAGAATACGTTACTGTTTCTTAACCAGCAATTTCTTTTCTTCATTTGAAACGTGCCATTATCAGTTCTGGCTATCGGAGGATAACGTATTTGAGACGATATTTCGTCGTTGTGCTTCATCGGGTTTTAAGAGAACCACATTCAAACACAACATATGCGAGCTAAGTATTAAAGTTTAGTAGAACTCGTTTCATTTGGTAACAAAAAAAACTCCAGACAGATCAAACTCTCACATACTAAGCTAGGTTAAAGAAAGTGTTTCATCTTCTTTCAGTTTACATCTTCCTATACGGCATATACGGCTAGGAAACTGTATACGGTAGATCAGTGAAAATGTCTTCAAACAGAATACTTAAAGATAACTGTGTCAGTCACTGTAGGTGAAAAACTGAGGAATCTTGATTACATTAAAACAGTTATATGCTCAATAAGTGTCCTCTAGTGGCTTCTAGAACTTCTAGTGGCTTCTAGAAGTCGAGTGGAAATCAAGTCATTAGGATCGGTTTCATTTTCGAAGCTACCACTAAACGGGATGGGGTGCGAATATTTAAACATCCAGACTATTTGGTTCCCTGGTCACTCGGACATTTTTAGAAATTGCTAAGCAGCCAAACTTGGTAGGATTGGTTCGAATCTATAACTGATCCCGAAAATCGTAGATGAGAGGCCGATTGCAGAGTTAAGATTATGGCTTAGAAGTAGACCTCGACAAAGTGTACTTCCTTCGCCACGTGCAGTGTAGTGAAACAAGTCTTACTATATGTTCTTTAATAACGATCATAAGAGTACTCTCAAGGCACTGCAATCTAGAGAAACATGTTAAAAAACTAGGCCTAAACGACTTCTCTGTGAGATCAGGAAATGAGTAGGAAAATAGACGATGGATCACTTTGTCTGCTCCTGTCCGCTATAAGCACAACAAAGAAATAACAACTTCAACATGATGGGATACGTTGCTAAGCTTGGAAATTTTAATGGATATTTTGCGCATCATCACAAGGTTCAAATGGCCTAATGATGCTTAAAATAGAGTGAAATTTGTGGTATTACAATGGACCGACTTACTATATGATCAGATTACTCAACTGAGGCATTCAAATAGTGTAAGAGTATGGTTTAAGTGAAGCTAAATCATATTCAAATTTGAGTTTGTTAGTACCTCCTGTTTTGTTAGAACTTCGAATAATGGGAAATTTTTGTTCATTAGTTCATTGCGTATTTCCGGACAAATTCTCGAATAAAACAAGGTACTACGGAAATTTGGACCAAGCCGAGCAACTGATCATTTCATCTCGTCGATAGCAGTGCATCACCTAAATAGATTTTTTGTTTTGTGTTTCCTCTACGATGCCATAACGTTTTTTTTGCCGAATCGCTAAGGTGTAACTTTTGGACACGAACCGTTTTCTGAATGTGGTCCCTATAAAGGTAATATGACGCGTGAGGAAGCCAATAAATAACTTCAACTATTTTTTTGAATCTGATAGCTTGTTTTTATCAGCCAAATGAGTATATTTCTGCTATAGATTGTTTGAAACCTGGCATGTTGATCTGCATGTGATTGAATTGACTGCTTTCAAATCCCTGGCTGATAGAATATAAATCCTAGCACAATGCATTTTTGCTTAAACTACGGTGCTTTGCATCAATGGGTGTTTTAATAAGCCCAAGGTATGCTCAAATATTCCTATTCCTGTACCAACCGCCATCTTTGATCAAACTTTAGACTATACTCACAGATTCATCCACGTCTTCACTTATCCCTACATTATAAATATGGTTTCGGCCATGTGGCCGCCATTTGGCTGGCGTGGGCAAGGTGCAATCTGGAACACCAATTTTCACAAACTTTTCGCATCATTTGCGAATGTTGATTTCAATTGTCTTTGGTTTATCGACGTAGACAAGTGACTTTACTAAATAAAATAATCTATTAGGGTAAAATGACACGATCTTGGTGACCAATCAATTGGAACATTACCCGAAATTATTCTTTCATCAAAAGTTTCTTTGAGTAAATCAATTGTAGCGCGCTGTGTGGCATATGGCTCCGTCCTGTAAACCACATGTCAGTAAGAGAAATGCCAGCTAATGGAGGTACGAACAAATTCTCTTTTCACGGTATCATTCTGATCATTATCGTTTTTGAAGACAGATGGACCAATGGCTCAGCCAGCCCATAAAGCGCACCAAACAGTAATTTTCTGTGGATGTAATGGTGTTTCGGGAATAGATTGGGGTATTATAATAACTCAAAATGCGACAGTTTTGCTTATTTAAGTTTCAACCAAAAATGGCCATCGTCGGAGAACAAAATTTTGAATGAAAAATTAACATCAATATAAATTGTGCTTCAGCCCATTCGTTTGGCGTTAATTCCTGTAGAAGCTGCAGAAGCTTTTAGGCCAAGATTCTTTTTTATAATATTCCATAAGGTGGAACACAACCCCAGTTGCTTTGAACGGCGACAAATTGATTGATTTAGATCTTCTTGAATGCTTTCCTGTACAACGGCTACATCTTCTTCAGTGTGAACTGTTCGGAATCTCATGTGATGCACATTATCATTGACCGAAAACGATCTATTGTTATTCGAATTAACCGCTCGTTAAGTGGCGATAAGAACCATTATTTTGATAAAAAATTTCAACAATCTTTGCTCTTATTAAGTCTATCCATAATGAAATGTCAAACTAAACTAAACAAAAAGCAACTATCAGCTGTAAAATGAATTCTCAAATAAATCAGTGTTGCCAGCTAAAAGTTGTGAAATTCTAAACAATGCACACTTTAGATTTTCGTGATATGTTGCTTCCAAGCTAGTTTGTTGATCTCGAAGTACTCTTTTTTTCAATAAGAGTTGGCCCAAACGGCCCATGGTGTAAACTTAGGATTCCATCAAAGCAAACTGGAGCAGTTTGAACCAGGGCAGAGAAGACAGTTGATATACAGAAATATTCCTGGGATCTAATGCGGTCGAAAGCCGGACAGCTGCTGATGAAGTGCCAGACAGCTGCTGATGAAAATTGTCATCATCATCATCATCAAGACATTCAACGCATATACGACATCACTGGCAGGTCCCATGCGATGAAGATGACTTTTGAAACGGTCATGGCCAGTTGGTAAGAAAACCAATATTCTCAAGTTGTCCTTTTTCAATGAAAGAACGTATTTGGTCAGCTTCGGGTTAATCCTCCATACAAAAGTATTTTGCCTTACGGCAAGTAGGGGTGTTTGACCACGTCAGCTTTAGATTCGATAAGATAACGGTTTTGAGGGTATGTTTGACTTGGTGTAAAGGAGCAGCTGGTTCAGGGCCTACGAAAAATAAGCGAGAACCAGTTTTGGACAAACTGTCTGTAACTTCGTTGCCATCAATGTCACAATGGGCGCGAACCCACATGACCGTTCCCTTATTATTACAACCAAGGAGGTGTAGCTATTTCTTACACTTCCCTTCCCGTTTACAGCTAGCAAGACGAATGAAGTAAGGACTGTTTTGCTATGGGTACAAAATATAATTTCTCTGTCGGCAACGAAATTAAAAGCTGAAATCACGCAGTGAGTAACCGCAATTAATTGCGCTTGATGAATAGTACAGAAGAACTCCAAACTGCTAGATATTCTTAAATCATACAATGGACAGTTAATAAACAATGCCATCACTCTGTTCAGAGACAGAGCCATCTGAAAAGGAGACAAGCGATTTGGATATCAATTTGGAATTAGGGAGAAGCCAATTAGTAACCATGTCGATTTATGGCATAACTCGTGTAAATTTATTAAGAATTGATCTTGAAGTTGAGCCAAAAGCATTCCATGCCCCAGTATTCTTAAAGCGCAAGGCAGCCGAACAAGCAGTACCTAAAATGAAGGATTGTAAATGTGGTAATGAGAGAATGAGCTCCATAGCCTGGAGCGGACTTGAAGACATGGCTTCAGTTACAGCGATATTTTGCCAATAGTTGAGTTTACCAAATGAAGATTTCACTTTAACCACCAAACAATACATGTATAAGTTAACATTGGTAGAACCAGTGACTTGAAGATAAAATGAAGCATTTTGGGGGATAATACCCAGGATTACCAAAAGCTCTACGACATGGCCAAAAATCGCAGTGACTTCAAAAGTTTATTATCCAGAAAAACACCAAGGTGTATGACGTTATTTGAGTTCTTTGGAAAGTTACAATTACCATTAACCCTAAGCATTGTCCACTAGGAGCGAATAACACTACACCAACAAACGACGCTTTGCGTCGTTTCGTTTACTAATTTTCACTGTGCGTCGTTAGATTTTCGAAGTTGCGTTTTTTTTTATAAATTTTTTGAAATCTTCATTTTTTTAATGATAGCACGACTTTTGGTCTGGTTGCAACAACTGTCGAAACTATTAAAGATCGAGATGGGTATAAAATAAGAGAGGCTGCACAATCTGCAACATCATTAGTGCTTTACGATGACCAGTACAAGGAGTGCTTTGATGATCATTAAGCAAAATGGTAATTCAGACCAAAGCAAAAAGCTTGTTTGATGACATAAAAAGTAAAGCAGTATCCAACGATAATGCTAGTGGTTGTAATGCAGACAAGAATGAAACATATGAAGCTAGTCTGTTTTGAGAGATTCAAGGTTCGAGCAAATCTGCACAGCATTGATCTTAAAGGCAAAGCAGCTAGTGCTGTTATAACTGCTGCAGAACGCTACCTAAAAGAGTTTAAAACGTTAATTCATGAAGTATCTATGATCCGAAGCAAATCATTAATTTTGACGAGATTAAGTTATTTTGGAAACCTCTACCTAACAGAAGTTTCATATCCAAAACAGAAAAATCTTCGCCATGATTTAAAGCTAGCAACGATAGACTGACTCTTCTTCTTGGTGGTATAATGCAAATCGTGATTTCAAATTTAAACCATTTCTCGAACCATTTCTAGAAAAGTTAAGAGCTATGAAGAGTTGTTCAAAAAATATATTTCCTGTCCACTGGTGAGCAAACAAAAAAGCATGGTTGCATCATTATTTCAAAACTAGGTTTCAACTTGTGCTATTCCAGAAATTACAACTTATTGCAACTTAAGCAAAAGGCTTTGGTTCTAGTAGACAATGCTCCTGGCAACCTATTTTATGCTGATGAGCTGTCGGAAAACGTTAAATTTGTATTTTTGCCGCCGAATACGACATCAGTTATTCAGCCGATGGATCAGGGAGTAATGCGACTTTTTGAAGTTATTACCATCGACGAACAATTAAACCACTTTTAAGTGAGACTGATGGACAAGATAAGCCTAACATGCTAGAGTATTGGAAAAAGTTCAACATTGTGAAAGTCATAAAAATTATCATAGCAGAGGGTAAAATATAGCCTGAATGTGTTCCAAAAATATGCGCTAAAGAAATTGCTGATACATCAGCTGTTCTTCATAAAATTTAGGTAGGGATTCTAATTTTAAAGGTATGAAGGAGACTATCGTAAGTGTATTGCTTACCTTATCTAGCACAACCAAAAAGAAATCTCCGAAGAAAACAATTTAACCTCCAGCAAATATTGTACCAATTTTTTGTGAAAGAAAGCCGACCTACGACAGCAGTCATTATGATCTCATCAGACAGTGATTAATTTTTATTTTATTTTGTTTTAATTGAATTTGTTTTTTTTTTGTTTTTTATTTGTATGAATAAATTTATATTTTAGTTTTGTTTTTTAAATGTTTGCTTTGTTCAATTTTCTGTTTAAAAAGAAGTCGAAATCCTGGAACCTATCTTCGATCATAACATGATTTGCTATAGAAAATCATAATTCACTTTGCGTCGTGTTATTTTGGAACGTATCTACGACGCAAAGTGAGGTTTTGCACCCCAATTCCCACAGCCGTATCATGTAATTTTTCATGACTATAGTCACGTCACATCAATTTTCCTATTCTCTTAGTCGTTTGTTCCGTCTAAAGTCACTTCTTACGACAGATGTCGCGTAGGTTTTTCAAGTGACAAATTATTTTGAAGCGACAATATTTTATAAATATTTATAAATATTTTTTTTATAAATATTTTTTTTATAAATATGTTTTTTATAAATATTTTCTAATATTGTTTTTAATATTTTTTAATGTTGTTAATTTTCCTAATAATGAAATAATGAATTGTAAACAATACGAGATGCTGATCGATCTTATGGAAAATCCCACAGTATTATACGCTGTACAGCCATATTCATAGTACTCTCGTCGTTGTCGCTTTCACTGTCATAAATTACAAAGTTAAAATTAAATTCACAAAACTAGCTAAAAATACTCACCAAATTAAATATCGATACCGGCTTTTGACAAAACAATTTGCAATGTTTTTGATTTTTGACAATTCTCGTTGTCAAATTTAAGCAAATATTTGAGCAATTTTAGTGTTACAAGATGTAGTTTTAGTTCCAGTAGTAACCACTTCAAGAATACTATTTTTGTTGCGATGTGACGTGACTCTAGTCACGTCACCTCAAGTCACACGACTATGGGAATTGGGGTGTTGGTGTATAAGCAAAAATAACTACTAAAGATAGCCAAACTAAATGGAGAAATCATGTATACTAGACTGAAATAAGGGGAAATAATTCTACCCTGGATGAAAAGGCTTTAATCGAATTTTATTGGCTCTTTCATTCCTTTAGCATTGATATTACGATGAATAAATGTTTGTATATAAATTTTGTATAAAATATGACGAACTCATTTACTGTCCTGAATGAAACTAATCGCAGTGGCATGAAACATTTATTTGATTTCAAGTATGTATTTGAACTTAGTTTTATAGATTTGATTGAATTTGACTTATCGTAATATCAGTGCTAAAGGAATGAAAGAGACAATAAAATTCAATTATAGCCTTTTCATCCAGGGTACAATTATTTCCCCTTATTTAAATCTAGTATACATGATTTCTCCATATAGTTTGGCTATCTGTAGTAGTTATTTGTGGTATAAGTGTTAAATTTGGGCAATAAAACCAGATTATCAATTAACATTGGACTGAAGGACCTGGTACGAATATATATATCAAAATAACCCCCGCAATTTATCTGACCGAATAACATCCATCTACCCACAATAGTAATAAACTACGCCATAAATCACTAACCATAATTAGTTTCTATATATGTGTAATAATAATCTCATAAAATATTAATTTATTATGGGTAGCAAATAAATTGAAAACTTCAGTCAGCCCATTAAAAGTTTTCGCATACGATTGTGGGGATTTTCAGTATTAATAAAAACGTTCGCTCAACCGTAAATCGTCTAAATTGGGAAACAGGTAATTTACCATATATAGCTATGCATGTATATAAATATGTAACATACAAGAAAACCGCAAAAACATGATTTCCGATTTTAGCTAAAATAAAAAGTTTTCTTTCAAAGTATATAACACCATGGTACAAGTATTTATAATACATCTGCTTATGCTTAATGTGATGGCTAGAGGTGTGGGTGGATTAGAGGTTTTATATCGATTTCATTTAATATGTGTTAATTTGTAAACTTAGAAAAAAGCGGAAAATCGAAGAAAATCTTTTCCGTATTTCATTCCTATATATACACACACAAAAGCTCTCGTGTTTCCTCCAACACACACACACACACACATTATGTATGAGGCAAAATAATTAATTAATCGTTTATATTAGGCCAATTCTTCATTATCCAACATACAATTTAGTTTTGTTTCCTATTCTTTAGTGATTTTCATAGGTTTTCCAATTTTATTTCTTCTGATTTATGTACTCATTAGTCAGCTTAAATAGATTATTTGGAGTTTTACGTAATAAATATGTTATGAGTATATACAAAGATACAACTTTAATTTACTCATTCGGACACACCTACATGCATGAGTTTACCCCAAGTACCATAAATAATACATAAGCAGCAACGATGGAGCCTCTTAACTTATCGAGATAATTATAAGAAGATACATTTTGAGACATCCGATAAGAACTACGGTAAAATTGTATCAAAACCTTTAAAGAGGCCATTCACTTGTATAGGTGTTCTTTGACACAAACCGATATCCAAGATGTGGTAATATATGAAGTGTCATTTTTAAATATTTTTTTTATGGTTAGCTTTAATTGGGTGCAGGGCGGTATTTAAGACTGTCCTAGCTCCTTGTAACTGTCAGAGCTGTCAGAACTTACTCCCCACTCAAATATTGTCCTCAAATAGAAATTAAGCGAAGTGACAACTTCCAGCCGTTTACCGTTTTACTCTGAAGAAATAGTATCGCCCTCGAATGAAAGAGAAGAGTGCAGTGTTGCATCATCAGCAAAACTGTGGATAGGGTTCACAGTGCTATCCAATAAGTAATTGGTGTATGGCAAAAACAAAGTTGATGACAAAACTGATCCCTGAGGGACTCCGCCATTTGTGGAGTGTGTCGTTGATGATCTCCCATTTAGCACAACGTTGAACTTTCGGTCTTAGAAAAAGCTTTTATCCACTGATGGTCATCGATTCTTAGCCGTATGCCACAAGTATACAAATGAGATTCTCATGCCAAACCTTGTCAAAAGCCTTGGATATATCCAAAGCGATTGCAAAGATTCTCCGTGTTGCTCAAGGGCAAAATTCAATTAATTTCAAGAAAATTCATCGGTTGCATCATCTCACTCTTCCAGTCGTTCGGGTATTTAACTTGCTTATAAGACAGGAGAAAATTTTTAGTTAATATTGGAGCCAAGTCACTGGCAAACTCCTTCAATATTCGAACAGAAGACAATTTCCTCCGAGATGTTGACAGGATCCATTTTGGAACCACAATACGGAATTGACCGAGGCGTAACTCTATCGGGGACAACTAAGGTCGAGTTTGAAGTGAAGAAGTTTGCCATTAAGTCGGCCTGCAAATATGGATCCACCACCAAAGTACCGTCTGCACATTTCATAGCTAAAATAGATGATTTAGAAATATCTAGTAAAAGTTGCGATCGGAGATTTTCAGTTCAGAGGCATTAACGACTTTCTTGTAGTTAGCTCTTTTCGCTTCCTTAATTCTTCAAACAAAATTTCGTTGCGCCTATATTTCTTGTGAGCATATTTATTTTATCTGGCTGCTTTGGCGGCTTCTTTTGAAAAGATTTTAAAATAAGGATTGGGATTGGAAAAGGATGATGGGATATATTTATTCATTCCATGTAAAACGGTTTCGGTGAAACTGGAAACCGCGTCGTCTATTTGATTGTTATAAAAACAATGGTTCTGCCACGGGAAATGTTGAAAAAATAACCGTTACCCATCATTGTCAGCCTCGTTAAAATGCCATAGACGCCTTGGCTGCTGTCTAACGTCTGGTAGTGTTTCCACAGATATTTTGAAGGTTATCAGGTTGAGGTCAGAATTTCCAACTCTAACCTCGACACGAGGTTCAGGAATATGGCTGCTTGTAGAATTTTGACATTAAAATGTGGAATCACTAACAATCTGCGTAAGGTCATGCCAAACAGCAAGCCACTCCGTCTGACGCCCAGCACAGTTCGTATTAAGGTGATTCAACCATTTTTTATGGTGGGCATTAAAGTCACCAAACATAATTAATTCGCAGTAGGGATGTTGATTGCGAATGTCATGACATTTTTCTGACAAAACTTCAAATGAATTCATAGTTTCTGAAGCAATTTTTATTAGTCACGAGTCCACGAACATTCATAGTTTCTGACGCAATTTTTATTAGTCACGAGTCCACGAACATTGGCAAAATGAATTAATGTAGGGCTTTCAATTTTATATTTACGGGGATGTAATGTAGAAACCCTTAATTGTTCCGCCATACTTCTGATGGGTTTTATTATTCTGATCACTTAAAGGATACAAAACGCCCCAAATTATTCTTTGTTGACCATTTGGCTAAATGAAAGAAATTCTTTGTAAACAACACCACTGTAGTAGAAGTAAACAGTCACTATGACCTTGATTTTTGACTTAAATAATAATCGATGGCTTAAAGGCCGTAAACAATCCTAAAATCGTTTTTTTATCAAGTGCATGTTAATATTGGGTTGTGGCCACATCGCCCAGCATTCATACAACATTTGATTTGGATAACTTATAGGAGGTAGCAATCAGTAATAGGTTCATACTCTAGACACGAAATTGCGACCGAAAATGGAGAAATAATGGTGTAATTTGCCTCATAAAAACGTCGATTTGAAAACTTGGACACATCCAAGTAAAACATCTCGAGGCCAAATTGACCATGTGTTGATCTCAAAAGAGCGGGTTCGGGTTGTCCAAGATATGAGATTTTGTCGGTCGTATACAAAATTCGTAGGCAGTGACGATTTTTGGAGCGCTGTCTTTGGGGAACTGTCTTTTCGACCTTATTCGATAAGTCTCGAGAAATAAAGTTATGCCTGAAGAATGGAAAGTGGCCGCGTTATGCCAAATGTTCAAGAAAGGTGATCAAAGTATGAGATTTATCGCGGTATTGCTCTCCTTTGCACAGCATACAAGTCACTGTCAGACATTATGTTGGGAAGAATTACTCCTCTGGCGGAGGTGACTACTAAGGAGGATTCCATCCAAATCGATCATTCACTGATCAAGTTTTTTACGTACATCTGTGTAAAATGACAGTAACACAGTCACAATGTTGTGTCAAAGTTGAAAACAGCCTATCGAGAATTTTTGCAATTAGTTCTGGTGTTCGAAAAGGATATGCACTGGCTTCGATTTTTTCGAGGTTGCAGACAGTATCTTATTCTTACAATCGAATCAACTTTTTGCATATGGTGATGGTATCGGTGTGATTGGATTAAATGGCAACGGAGTTAAAGAAACACTTGATCCACTGAAACAGTTTTCAGCTTCCGTTGGTCTCAAAACCAACGAGTCCAAAACTAAATATCTGATCGCTGGGTTTTGAAAGCAAGACGGAATTGAATTCAGTATTGATAACTACACGTTTGAAGGACTCATTACTCACGACAATAGTGTGGAAAAGGATATTAAGGTTCACCTTGCCGTTGGCAAACGAACTTTATCTCCTCTATACATCCACTTCTGAAATCAAAATATCTTGGAAATCCTGATATCATGCATCATATCAAAGGACAGCGAGTATGCTAGCTCGGTCACGTTCCGAATGATACAGCGATCTTTGAAGGAAAGCCACCTTTCAGTAGGTGAGGAGGTCGCTACGATGACGGTGGTTCACTTTGCCTTCAAAAAACTCGTCTTGATTTGGCTTCCGTGACTACTTCTTAATGAGCGATGTTTAATAACTGTCCAATGCAACTTATTAGGGTTAAATCGTAAAAAGAGCCGAAACCATCGCCCTATTGAGAGACCAATGATAAATTGTAAACGTTGGCACGACAGTTTGAATCACTATGAAGAAGGCAATATTTATTTAGTAGCTAGCCACGATACTCATTGAGTGATGTGGTAATCTTTGACAACCTTGGATAGATTATTATTATTCACTAAAAATACCAGCTTCCCTAAAGGGTGTAATCCAATCATGTTGTTCCTAATCTTTCTTAATTTTTCCGACAAAATAAAATCTAGATTAACTTTTCATCCATACCTTTGTGTGATTTTTCAAAATGTTGTTATTCTATTGGTTAAAAAATAATTTCTTCGAATATCGAGATTAAATTTTTCCTATTTACTTAAAATTTTATTTTTTACCTATCGACCTATACATATATGTACAGGTATTGAAAAATTAAAATATTAGAATCTCATTTATCGAAAATATTTATTACAACATTTTTTTCGGATAGATATTAAATGAATATCCGCACATAGTTATACACATTATACCAGGAAAGATTAAAATATTTCATCCCTCCACCCACCACACAAATCCACCTACCCACCTACTCAAAAATAAAACGGATCAAAAAGATTTTAATTTCCTTATTTATTTTTTGGGGCTATTGATGGAAATCATTTTTGTTTTTTTCTCCATGAAACAAAAGATTGTTGGCATGTAAATAGAAAATCACAGGTGTACATCGTAAAAATATAAAAAGGATTTTTCATAATCATTAATTACGAGCGGCCAAATATTTCATTTTCACATGCACTAATCCTGATTCCGTTTTTTAAAACAATGGTTATTTTTATACCAAAAGCTTTTAGTTCATCATCAACTGGATATAATCAATTCTAAATTTGTTAAAACAAAAAGTTCGTTATGTTTTGGGGTAACCAAAAAAAAAAAGTTTATGCTCATAGATAAAGTTCAATTTATCCAATTCATTTGATACAAACAATTCATTTTAGCCTTTTTTTGTTGTATTTATTTAACAAAACAAATCTTTAGTTTGTTGTTGTATTTTGAAGGATCACAAGAGAATTTACTTTAGATTTTTTTTTGTGTGAGTGTGTGTGGGGTGTATATTCCATTTAGTTATGTACATATTACGAGGATTATATTTAAGAGAAAGGATAACCTAAAAAACAAGAACAACAACAAAATGGTGAAACAACGATCATAAATTTTCCGAAAAAATAACCAACAGTACCAACAAAAAAAAAATTCGATAAATTTTATTTTATACTTTTGGATTGGAAACCCGTAAATCACATACATATTTCCCAAATGAACATCTTATTCATTTTGATTATTTATATGGATTTTTATTATATTATACTGTTGTTAGTTGGATCTTTAATATGAAAACCAACCAGCCAAAAAAAACGAACTGGATAATACTGCTGCACCTGAACATCAATATAATGGATCTAGAAACAAGTATATTGATGCATCATGGAAATGTTATCAAATAATTGGAAACTGGGACGTGCTATTAAATCATAATTTATAATGCTGAGGTTTTACCGGTTTAAGGATTCATTGATTAATGATGTAAAATTTGTTCGATTTATTTGGTTACGACATTGCCATCTAGAAGATTATCACATGCCAGTATAATAAGATGTCGATGGTTATAAACAAGTTATAAAAATATATTAAACGAGTTCATGGCGTATGAATTACGAAAAACAAAAGCATACTTCTTGTATCGAATGACAGATGGCACTTAGTAACTTTAAAATTGTGACGAATCACAGATGTCACCAGTGATAACTAAAAAGGAATATAAATTATAAGAGTAGAGGTTACCCTGTAACCAAGTGTTTACACATACGGACAAATTAAAATAAATAATGAAATAGGCGGAGCGACCAAAATACGACGAAAAAAACATTCGCGAAGTGTAGAGATGCATAATAATGGAATGTTCTACAAGTATTTGCATCGTATAAATACGTGTAGACATTTGAGTTGCGAACGTTCAATTTTAAAGTTCGAAGTGTTAATATCGGGAAGTGATTAAACGAGAAAGTGAGATGTTGAAATAATTGTAGTGATGATTATTGTGTAAAATAAGTGTAGTAATAATTATTTGTGAAAAAGTTGTGGAATTTATTGGGAAATAAATTTATTGTAAAAATTAATCATTGCGAGTTTAATATTCACAATCAAGTGATCGAACCGGATAAATTATTAGAATAACAACTCGGCGAAATCGTAATAAAATATTAGTCATATTATAAACACTACAATAATATTTTTGATTAAAATATATTTTTTCGAATGTGGGTCATTTCATGTGTTAAAAAGATGGATGAGCTGTAATAATTCTAGCCAAATGACTCGACCGTAGAATTGGCCTACTTTTGTGCAAAGCTGTTTTCTGATCAATCTAGAACATAATTGAAGAATAACATTCTAACATGACATTTTAGAATCGCAACCCACATGAATTTCGAATTTGAGTCATTCCGTATCTAACACATAGAGATGAGCTTTTATGAATCTAACCATGACACAATGATAGGATCGTGTTTATTTTTTGCACAGGTGTTCTTTAATAGACTCTTAACAATATTTTATAACTCTCTGACATGATTCTTGAAAAACGCCATCCACATAATTTTTCGAATTTTGGTCATTCCATATGTTAAACCCATAGATGAGCTTTTATGAATCTAATCATGACTCGACGATAGAACTATGTTAAGCGTTCTTTGATAGATTTATAACGTAATTTTGTAATCATCTGACATTAAATTTTATAATTACCACCCACATGAATTTTAGAATTTGGGTCAATCCATATATTAAAAGAATGGATGAGCTTTTATGAATCTAGCCATGACACAAACTTTGTACTATCTTACTCTTTGCATATGAGATCTCTGTTAATTTCATAACATAATTGTATAATTCTTTGATATGAGTCTTCATAATCGCCATCCACATGAATTTTCAAATTTGGGTCATTTCTTTTGTAATACACATTGATGAACTTTAATCTAGCCAAGACACAACCATAGGTTTGTTCTGTTGTTTTCACAGATGTTTTCTGATAAATTCATAACATAATTGTATAATCCTCCGACATGACATTTTCTAATAACAATCCACATGGGTTTTCGAATTTAGGACACTCAATAAATTAAAAGGATGGATGAGCTTTAATAAATCTGCTATGACCCGACTGTAAGACTTTGTTTAGTTTCTGCACAAATGTTCTTTGATAGATTAACAAAATTATTGTATCTTTTTCTGACATGACACTTTAAAATCACCGCCCCATGAATTTTCAATTATAGGCCACTACATATGTTAAACTGATGGATTAGCCTTTATGAATCTAATCATTACACAACTTCAGAATTGTCCTACTTTTTGCACAGATGATCGTTGATAAATCCATAATATAATTGTATAACTCTCCGACATGACACTTTATAATCATCACCCACTTGAAAATTTGAATTTTGGACATTCCGTATGTAAAACATTTGGATGAGCTTTTGTGAATCTAACCATGATGCAATTGTTTGATTGTCGGTCTCTAATAAATTCGTAACCAAGCTCTGACATGACACTTAATAATCGCCACGTACATGAGTTTTTGAATGTGGGTCATTCCATATGTAAAGCGGATGGGTGACCTGTTTTAAATCTAACCATGACGATAGGATTGCTTATATAACATAAGCATATAAACTTTTGCCTTTCCAGTCACATGAATTCGTTGGGCAGGTCATTTACAATGTGTATCAATATGTATCAATGGTTCGTATAAGGTTTCAGTTGATGGGTTGTACTTGACGGTTACAGATAGCAGTCTCTAAACAACTAGTCGTTTTTAACGGCCGCATATCGAATTCCCATTTTTATATAATGTTTTCCGACGTTCATCAACCTCTATTGATGTTTTCTTTAATTGTGTGCAGTCTTCTTTATATATATTTAACATGAAAACGTCAATCGGCGATATTCTAAATTATTCTAAGAGAACTGCTTGCGTTGAACACAATTCAATTTATATTCCAAGTCTTAATATCATACTTTACCAAAAGATTGTACTGTATTGTAAATGCATTTATTTTTGTTTTAGCACGTCTTCGATTATGATGGTAATACTGTGCACTTTTTGTACAATTCTGTACACTTTCTTTTATTATTTATTTCAGCCTTTTACGAAATAATTATTCGAATAGCTTGAAGAAACTTACCTATGAGTTTTTATTGTAATGCGGATGATTTGCTTGGAAGCGGTTGAAATAAAGCTACAACGTGTTTTACAACTAAGCTTTTTTAAGAAATGTTGATCCAGGATATAAAAATTAGCCATAATCTCTTAAGAATCAGTACGAATCCTTAAATATTTGTTTACTGATTCATTTCTAACATTTCTTATTTATGCGATAGTATGTTTTATATTATGGATTAATAGATACAAATATTGGCATTATAACAAAGGAATCCCAATATTTTTCGAAGCGGCCCATAAACTCTTTGCATTCTAAATTAAAATTTTTAATGTGTTGCTGCACATAACTAATCTAAAAGATTCATCTTAGTTGTCTAGACAACTTGTCAAAGACTGTAGGCATTTTTTCTGTTTATCCAATCGAGTGTGATTCTATTTATTTCTGAGTATCTAATATCTTGTTTATATTTACAAAGTATATAACTTTTTCTACATCATTGTCGGAAGGATCTTGAGTTGAAACATTTATATTTATAACATTTTGGCAAATTTCTGGATAAGTATTAGGTATTAAAAAAATAAAAAACTTTTCACTCTAATTTATATATACAGTAGATACAAATCTAACCACCCACGACCCAAATCTAATAATAAAATCTTGGAGGTATAACTGAAAGATTGTAATAATATAAATCAAAAATAGAAAAGGCCCCAAGATGTTCATGAGAAAATGTACAAAAACACTCAGAAATGACAAATATAATTGAAGAAACGCAGCCATTGTTCATTAATTAATCCAATTCATTTTACTACTCATCTTCACTCATCGACTTCTAAATTCCAAAACCAGCAATGCATACGTAATTTTGTTCACCATAACACACATATGGAAAAAGCATTCTATAAACATGGAACAAGCCAGAGGGCAGAGCTAAATTTGACGGACAACCGACTACATATACGTGGGCAGTAACAAAAGTTCGCTAAGTTTACCAGAAAAGTAAACAAAAAAAATTCTAGTCCTAAGTCTATAGCTCCACTTTGTTTTGAGAAATCTTCCTTCAAAATCTTCCTTTTAAGCGTATCAATTTACTCCGCGTAACTGTAACTTTCCTTTCGAATTTATTTAAGTTTTTTGAAAATCCAGAAATCACAAGGTGCTAGATCCGGAAAATATGGTGCTGGTCGTATTTTTTCGATGCGAAAGATAGCCGTTTCAGAAGTTTGAGCTTGCGCGTTTTTATGATGCACAAAATAACCCCTCAAATCCTCTTTCTTCCGGTTTTCCAACAAATTTTCGAAAACGTTAAGTAAGTAGTCTTCGCCATATCATTTTGCAGTTACCCTACGACCATTTTCCAGTGCCAAATCAGATACAATTTTTGATCGGATGATGAAAACTGGCAATTAATTTTGTTGATGATTTTTGTTGCTTAGCTTTGACTGGTATTATTACTACTGTTAGGCTCGACACCATGCACTGCTGTTTGGTTTTGCGGCTCATACTTATAGAACCAAGATTCGTCATCAGTTACAACATTACTAAAGTTGAAATACTACCGATTTTCGAATTTATTTAGGAAAAATAAGTAAAATGCAATTGAGCCTCTTTTCGGACCTCATTTTAAATACGTGGAACCCATCGAGCAGATAAAAATTTAATATTGGCGAAACAGCCATAGCATTCAAGGTCAATTCATTAGCAATAATTTCTTGTGTGAATTCTGGATCATCGTCAACTTTGGACTTTATAGTGGAAGATTTTGGATGACCTTCTCGGGTCTCGCCCTCTACTGAAAAATTTCCGTCTAGAATCTTTGGAACAACTTGGAAAAAGTCTATGGAGACGGTGCAATCGTCATCAAATTTTTGTTTGAGTTGGTGGTGGATTTTTGTAATGCATTATCAGCTATTTGGCGTTTTTTCATCTCCATTTTAACCGATCATTCTGAATTTTTTAAAAAAGCCTCATAAAACAAATGAAAATTGATTTGATAGTACTCCTCTTGTAGTACAGTTTCAAAGGAACAAATGGTAGAAAATTTATTACAAACTCTTGAACTTAATCTCCAAAGTCCAAAGCAATGAAGCCTGTAGTACAAAAACAGTCATGAAGTCAACACCATCTACTCGTACAATAACGAAAAACGTTATTTGCATATTTACGGATTTTACCAGCTATAAGAACTGCTTCTAATTCAATATAGCAATAATAGAGTAACACAGTCCTAGTCGAAGCGGACAACAGAATATAGAGGTTCAGTTTTATAGGAGATGACTTATGCTTCTAAATTGGAGGTAGCTTAGAGCGAAAACCTATAATTAAAAATTTGTGCATCGGACACTGTGGCATATTTTTGGTTAGAACATAAACTTTTTAACATTCATTATGAAAGTGAGGATAGCATGTAAGGTTATTCAATAATTCCACTGGATAAGTAAGAAACAAAGCTCGATTTTATTATTCAACATAGTTTCCTTCGAGGGTGATACAACGAGTATAGCGAATTTTCAACTTTTCGATACCACGTACGATGCCCTTTCTCATTACTTCATCATTGGTTTTAAATTTCCACGCGGCAGTCCACTTTGCACAGAGCTTTCGCATACCCAAATGTTCGTGCAAAATAGTAAAAACACCAAAATCTGATATTTTTACAAAATGTCAGCTAGCTCGTGCACCTTCAATTTGCGATCGTTTATAACCAATTTGTGGATTTTGTTTGGTGTTTTCTAAAATATTAGAATCATTTGGGCGTCCATTGCCCTCTGCATCATTTGTGCTGGTATGACCACATTTAAATTCAGCAATCCACGTCTCTACCATTTGTCTCAATGGGGCAATGCTTAAAACTCGAATTACACTTTTTCTTTTTAAACAAATGTCGCTTCACAGCAAGTGCTATAACTCACGAATCAATAGTCAGATTTCTGTCAAATGTATACACGTATCGTTTGAAGATTAGAAGGAACTAAAAAAATAATATTAGTAACACCATCTATGTGTGATCCTACGGACACAAATCAAGTAACACCATCTATGTGTCATCATACGGAAAAAAATCTAGTAACGCCATCTATGTATCATCCTACGGACTTATTGAATGGCCCTGGTATATATGGATTATTATAAATGATTTAGGGAATCAAGTATACAATATGCTTACTTCTTTGCAAACATTGAAAAACAATACATTGAGAAGGATACAATCCACCAATAAACTGCATACAATGAATTCACTATTTTTAGTTTTTTCTGGTATGATCACCTCTGGCTTTCTTTGATCACCTCTCTAAAGAGAAAATTACGAGCTTTTTAACAAAATTTCGAAAAAATAGCTTACTTGTCAAATATAGGCACTTTTGAATTAATCTTATCATAATCATATTGCCTATTCAACTTACCTTAAAAGCACCTAAATTTTGTACTGAACAACTTAATATTGCTTCTCTACCAACTGGCGCCGATATATTTTCGATTGGTGCTGTAAAGCTCGGTTCCGGCGTTTGGTCTACATTTGATCCTGTGTTACCTGAAAAAAAAACAACAAAAGTATTGTATATAACATAAACATAATGCCAGCATTTATAAATAGAAAATTTTGAAAGCTCAGAATGGCCTAAAAATAATTTTCAAAATGAATTCAGTTTTATTTAAATTGTTATTTCTAATTTTTCTATCAATTTATTTTTTTTTCGATTTTGAATTTTTCCAATATCATTTTGTGTTGAACATGTAAACTCTATATACGGCATTACGGCATACACATACCCACAGATATTATAAGTTGTTGGATTTAGAAGAAAAAAATAACAAATCGGAAAAATATGTAGACGAGAGTACTCATACGAGGCAGTTTTCCTTGTACAGATACGTAAAATTCTGAAATGAGCTTATATTCCTCAGATGAAGCAAACACAAATAAAGAAAAATTGGAAAATGTTAAAAAGTTTTATTTTTATTATTATTTCAATTTTATTTTAAGGAAATGAATAAAAAAGTTTTGTAGGTATTTTGTTGTTCAATGAAAATGTAAATCTTTATTTTATTTAATAACAATAATAATAACAATAAAATGTAATAGTGGGGGTGGGAGATGTAGTGATATGGAAAAAATCCGAGTGCAATAATTTTGTGGTGTAATATTTTCTACTTTTATAATCAAAATACTTTTATTAAAATTAGAAAAATAAATAATAATTACTCAAATCGTAATAACTAAAGTGTGGATAGCAACTAACAAGGTAATGAAACCATAACTCGGTTAGCCAACTTTGAATTAGTATCACTCCTTCAATATTTAATTTTAACAGAGCTTGACAGTAACTAAAAGCTTCCACTCGGTTACTTTCCTATACCCAGCAAAACTACCAAGTGTGACCTAGCAATCCAAAGAGAGAATGGCGCAATTGAATTGAAGTGCCATCCGAATAATACGCAATATCTACCCTTTGTTACACCAGGATGCGTAGCACAATGCGCATAGGTGAAGGTGCAAAGCGCGAATTTATTTATCAAACATCTAAGAAATGGAATTCGTTGACCGATTTTCAGGCACCTACCAACCTTTACTTTAAGGATCGCGCGTCGGGTGCAGGAGTTCTGACAGGTACAAGGACCTTGCACAGTCTAAAAGTCCGACATGTACCCAATTAAAGCTACACTGAAAAAAAATTGTCTGACACTAAATTTGAGTGAAAATTGATTCGGGAGAACAAACTGTCTCAGTTGATTTTCTGCTCGGATCAGTTGTTTTTGTATCAGTTGTGTTTTGGGCGTTATTTACCAAAACCAGTACTTGGAATGTAACGTAGCTCGGATTTTGCTCGATTTTTTAGCCCTTAAATCAACCATACGGAGAAAGTGTTTCAGTCGTCGGATAAAAACCAAAATTTACATGTGAAGCAACTCGCTACTACGACAGACAATTAGTGGTCGTACAACCGTATAGAGGTTATTATAGAGTATAATAGTTTAGTCTGTCTTTATCTTTACCATCTGTTTTGAGAATCAAAGTACCCCCAACTCTTTCGCGAATAGTTTATCTTACTTTACGCTTTCATATAACCAAATCGAGGACATACGGCTTTAGGGTCCGATTTACGTAGAACCATCAGATGGTTAAAATTTTAGTTTTCATTCTGCCTCTATCTGTGATTCGATCCCGGTCCCTCCCGCTCCAATTACCTAACCTTTAACCATTACGATATTTGGCCGTTTAGTCCGATTTCATTTGAAAATCAGGCTTTGTTGTCTTGACAACGCGGTGAAAAGACATAAATAATATATTACAAATCGAACGGAAAGAATCCTTCTGACTTCTCATGAAGAAATTCATATCACTGATTTCCGTCGTACTGAGGACTTTGTAAGGTCGTTTTAATTTTTTTTTTATCTTCGAACTTATATCGATAGTAATTATATCAAAAAAAGTTACACCTACAGTATACTAGTTCTTCACTGGTTGAAAGATACAAGTGTTTCAAACGCAGGATTACAGAGTACTAGGCCTCACAACTAAGATGTAAGGACATTGTAAGACCCTAGTCCCACTCTGTCCCAATGATTCTTTTACAAGAATATATTAGCTTGCTTTTCAGTTTGAGATTTGAGACCTATAAAATTTATCTAATGCATTAATTTTAAACCTACTCCGATGTGTGTCAAGGGCTTCACCAAGAAAATTTATAATTCTTAGAAAAAAGTTTTAAGTGGTCAACACTAAATCCAGCACTCGAAGCACGTTTTCGTGAAATTATTTTGAGTAATTATTACCAAAGAGCAAAAATGAGACTACAAAAACCCATCCTGTCTCTCTGGTGACGATATGATAATCTTTACTGATACTGATGCCAGTATGCTGTCATCTGGTTGATGCCATGTATAAACTATACATACAAAATCCTGAGGTGAAATTATCTATCTCTTTTGGTAGGTACGCTACTGTCTTTCATGCAAAAGTTTCTGCAATTTTGAGAGCAGCACTCTTTACAAACCAATGGATACCAAAGAAAACGTATTAGATGATAAATTGGTCCGTTTGGGTGCAGCTTCCACTTTTACTAGATCAGAGCTCGCTCTAGGACTGATGTTATTATTTCTTAAGAGAAATACCGATTGTAATTTTGATGATCTGCAGTGGACAATCTCATATTTTGTCACCTATCCAAAATTTTTGTTTGGGTCAAAAAATCAGCAAAGATACCAGTCCTTTGTGAATTATGATAGGCGCACTTTCAGTGCATTCTCATGCGACTTTGTTCTCTGAATAATCAAATGTTCCGAATGAAAATTTGGAGCAACGTAAACTGTGAACAGCGTTGGAGAGGAGAAAAAAACTGTTGAGCACTTCTCAAGCACCTTTCTTCATACTCTTCCCATAGAGTGCAATACCTATATTTCGATATTTCGGATCACCTATATTTCGATATTTGAGCATCACCCGCTAACCCTGAGAATACCGTATATCATGGACTTAACTGGAAGAACAAACAGATTTCGAAACTATGAGTGTAAGGCTTTGAATCTGACCAATCGAGCCTGATTGACGTAGGGGGAGGGCAGTTCATATCTTACCTTTCTATATTGTAAGATTTTCGTATAAGAATCCCAATCAACGTCAGCTTCTTGCTAAATGATAGGTTCCTACCAGGAATATGTAATTAGTGTTGATTCCTCCTCTAATCGTATGTGAATTCGACTATAGACCTTAGCTTAACACCTGGCCCTGTACCACTTGATGAGTTATTGGTCGAAAATGGAAGGTCAGAATATCTTTTGAAAAAATTAACATTCTGTGAACACTGGTTTGGGTCGATTAAGTTCCTAAGAAGAATATATGTCATAATGAGAGTTATAGTATGCATCTTTTGGAATAAAACCGATGTAGTTTACACCTGGATGTTTAGATAGAGCATGTTGGACTTCCATCATGATGCTAGGCTATCAATGTTAGAATACAACTAAGCCAAAAACAGTGATTAATGAAGCGAAATGTCTTGGTTAAGTCTGTATACACAACTCTACTTCCATGTGATTTTAAATGTCTTTAATAGTCACGCTGATCAACTAGATTAGGTTTATTGATATTTTTGGTCCAAAAACCTTAGTGAAACCTATTGAGGAATAATGACTTTGAGTGAGTTAACGAATAACCAGTAATAATTTGAGTAGTAATTAAATATCATTCCTTGGTGTATCTAAAGATTTTTTGAAAGGAGTTACGTGTCTCAGACAATACGGACAAACTTGGTAATAACTTGGCACGAGGGCGGAGTGAGAAATTTGGTAAAATTGCACCAGAGGACGTCACAATAGCAAATTACAGATTTCATGTGTCAATCCCACCTTTCGTTAGATCAAATTAAAAATTTATGACAGATCTGTCATTCAGTTCAGTTTTGACAGCCATTGATAATAGACAACCCAGTGTTTTTTGCAACCATGGAAAAAAGTGAATTTCGCAGAAAACATTTTTTTTTGCGTGTATAACTCTTCACAATCGAATAAAATGATTCACAAGGTTTACTGATTTACTTTGTGGTCGTACAGTGCCACTGATGCTAAACTTGTCACACGTGTGACAAGCTAATAGGCAGGTTTGGCGATTTTCAAGTAAAATAAAAATGAGTTTTGCCTCGTTTCATAACTATGGATGAAATGTGACTCCATCACTATAAACCGAAGAAGAAATAACAGTCTAAACAGTGGATTTCTACTGGCGAATCTGCACCGAAGAAGACTAAGGCGTTATTATCGAGCAACAAGGTCACCATCCTAAATCATCCTAGATCATTCAATTAATAATACGATCGTATTTGACGAAGAAAAAAGTGGAAAAATTGTCTTCCATCAAGACGTGTGTCGTTGCCATTGCCTAAATCCAAAAAATTATGTTTCGAATTACTTCCACATCCACCATATTCTCCAGACATAGCCTGTTTCTGAACTTGAAGAAATGGCTCAACAGAAAGAATTCTGTTCTAATGAAAAGATCATCGATGGAACAAACGGCTTTTTGAAGGGTTGGAGAAATCGTATTATTCGGAAGGGATACGTTAAAAATGTTTTTTTTGCCCAAAAATATTATTCCTTGTATCAGTTTTACCAGACTTCTCACTCCGCTCTCGTATTATAAATTTTACTATTGGAGGATGGAAGACTAATGATAATATTGTATGGTGATTGAATAACTAAACAATGTCTGCTCTTAATTAGATATGGTCCACTTGATGCATTTAAAGCTTTGTTTTAAACACAACAAATAACTTTATTCATTAATTTTCATTTCTCTAATTGCGAGTACTTTGTGATTGCATCATTTTTCGAATAGTTTTATTTGTCATGTGTTATGTTTCAATGTACGAGTACATTATGAATAAACTAAAACAAAATGTTCAAATTAAATAAAAGATAAAATTAAAAATATAAAATTTTTCACTTTAACATATTTTTTATCTTAATATTTACAGATTTTCCTATGAACAGTTTTTTTTAATAAAAACAATTTCCAACAAACAAAATTAATTTTATCAACATAATAAAGTTTATTAATTATGTTGTTTTAACATTCTCTGCACGAAACAACAAAATACATAGTTACAACTATGTCAAAATATGTGTGGTTATGTTTGCCTTCTTGGAAATATTTAATAATTTTTCAGCGTACAGCCTAAAATTTTGTGTGTGGTTTACAAAGTAAATGAATAATAAATTAATAAGTGCTTTGGGAATTGTCATTCATTTAAAGGAAGCTATACAATATACGACCATCACGAGCAGTAATGAAATCGAAAGAACTTAAATGCATTTATTTGGAATTACGAGATTCAGTCGCCGAAATATCGAAAACCCTTTCTACGCAGAGATAAGTGCTAAAAGCAGGTGGTAAGCTAAGATACGGTGATCATCATATGCAAACATCATATGTTATGGGCACTTTACATGTAAAAAACGTTATTAACATTTTTATGTAAATAACGTAAATTACATGTAAAAACGTGTTATATACATCAAATATGTAAAAAACATGAAAACTCTGAAAAATAACTGGAAATAGTTTATAAATGTAACAAATATTTGTAATCAAACCGTTCATTTAGACGGTCAATCATAATTATTTTAAACTTTTAGTTATCTACAAATTCTAGGAAAAGTTCATTTATGTATCTACACTGCCATCTGTGTTAAAATTTAAAATACAGATATTACCAATGCTTACGTTTTTTTTATCAAAACGATATCAAAAATTTTCTACATACTGATTTGTTTTTGTTTTATTTGTAACGTTACACAGAACGTTACACAGTCAATTTGTACAATAATTAAATTATTAGTTATAAGTTATTAAATTATATGATAGATAGCGCACTTGTCGTGAAAAAGTCGTTATTTACATTACGTAATGTAAAAAATAACTTGTGTAATTTACATGTAAACTACATGTAAATAACTGTGTCAACTACATCGTGTAACTTTCGCGCCCAACACTGACACAAACTTTCCATCATACAAAGGACAAGGAAACCACAGTTACACGTGTAAATCACATGATGTAATTTACAAAGTTTTTACATGTAAAAAAAGTGTTATCTACATAAGGTTATTTTTTACATTATATATATGTAAAAAACGTAAAAAACGATTTCATGTAAAAAAACTGAAGCCTCTTATCGAATATAATTGAAAATAAAGCCATCTATTATAAAACATTCGTACTATTTTACGAAAAGATTTTGTGAAATAATTAACTATATACAATTGTTTTCGACTTTATACTGAATGCCACAATTATTTGTTTTAGACTAAAATTATTGACAGATTGATCCCGTTACAAATCGCTTTATTCATTCGGGTGAAATTAAAAAAAATCCGCCCAGGTGGCGCAGTGGTTAAAGCTGCGACAGTTGGAGCGGGAGGTTCCGGGTTCAAATCCCGATAGAGGCATGATGCGAAAGGGATTTTCACCATACGATTTCGATTGTTGGTGTAAATGAACACATCTATGACTCCCTGGTGGAGTGCAGAATTCGTGGGCCAACCCATCTTCCATGTCAGTACCATATAGGCTATCATGGAGCTTTGCAATGTGCAGATGGTTCTACGTGATTCGGACCTATCGATTTGACTGTAATCGCGTAACGTGAAAGATTTGGAAGTGCCTCGAGCCCCGAAACAGATTGTAGAGATAGAAACCAAAAAGTAAAAAAAAATCTCTTCCCAACTAATAACGTGAGCTTGAAAACGAATTAATTTTGCAAATACGAATTTATCTATGTTAGTGACCAAACCGAATATCGGTAGATTTTTGACACTCTGAAAACAGATGTCACTGCAAATCGTGTTTTCAAAACCCCAACTCGTACGACTCTAGTGAACTTGACATACCCGAACTATCAGATGTGGTCATGAAGAAAGCGTTGGGGTCAGACAAAGTGTTAAAACTGTCGACTAAGTGGAAAATCGTGTTCGGGATTTATTAGAGAATGCTGATACCTAGGCGACTTAGAGGTAGTAGATGTGGAAAACTGGGAGGCGAATCTCGAGACCAGCCAGTAGAAAGGAATCGCAAACCGTCGATGGAAAACTAACTCTAGGCAATTTTGGGGCGAAAGTTGACTTAATTTTGAAGCCGTATAAAGGTGATTTTTGTAAACCAGTTAAGTCAGGAGACCGGAAGCCTTGTTAAGTTAGCAATTGGATTTTATTAAATACATAGGTATAACAAGAACTATCCTGCAACCAGACATGATTGCAACGCAGAAAATTGATAAATCGAGGCGGTAACATTTTAACAAATTGTTTTTGTAAGTTTTGGGAAAAATAAGCTTGAAAGATTTTGCATTTTTTGAAGATTTATTTATTTAATTTAAAATTATTATGGCTTAATCTTTGGAAATTAAATATGAAGAAATGGTTCGGCTGTTTAAAATTCAAGTGTTTTATCATGTGCTAGGAGGTCACAGAAAAACATTCAGCGTGAACACCGAGGTCAATGTCAACTCGAAAACGATCCCAATAGGTTGACATATCTCGATCCTCGCTCCAGTCCGGAATGTATATCTGTATAACATATAACTAAAGAGTAAGAACTGGTGCCAGCAGATTATCAGACACGATTAGCGTATGCTTTCAACACCACATTCAAGACTCATTTCGAATGCCAGAAAATTATCTCAGTCTAAAATGTTGACTTCCATTCTCACACAAAGCATCCCCCTAAAATAAAATTTCTAGTCCAGGTAATAAACAGTCCATGATACCGCGCTGTAACCTATTAGATGAATCGAAAAAGCTTTGAAACATTACTCGTATTCCCAAATGCACAGCACAAATCTCTTTAATTCAGTTACGAAAGTCGATCAGCAAGGAGAATTTGATGTTTATGTACCTCGTATTTTTTTCAATTCAAATGAGCTTATTATACCGACGAATGTACATATATGTAAATTGTCATGACAAATGATTGAGTTAAAAATAAACAAAATATAACAAGCATACGAGTACGAGCAAATAACCAGAAATAGCAAATGATACATAATATATGTTCGTATATCAGAATACATTATGGTAAATTGAAATTTGGTACTAAAAATATTAGCTTATATTGATTTGATTTGATGTCGCTTAAACTTTTTTCGGTTCGACATACATATTTTGTTTACGTCATTATGATTGATTGGATTGATTAATCGAATAAAATTGTATTATTATATTTCCATGCGTGTGTGGGTACATAAAGCACACTCGAATAAACAGTTTAATTTTGTTTGTCGTTCTTGATTTTTCATAAATAAAGTCGCAGATCGAAAAAGTTAAGCCTGATATAATCTTTAATACGTCCATAAGAAGAATTCTAATCAAACTTAGTTGCTCCGTTCTGTTCATTTCCAGCATACACAAATGTGTTAAGGTATATTTTCCAATGAAAGTGTTAAGATAAAATCTTCACAAGGTCTCTCCAATCTAGATTTATTTTGACCGTATGGAGTGGACAATATAGACAGAAGAGACGATTTATAAATTCCAAACTGTACCATGTGCTGAAACACTGTTCGAGAAACTTTATGGCACACTGATGAATTACGTCATGACGAACTGGTAAAGTGTTTTTTTGGCTCCGCAGTTAAGGCACAATAATTCTACAGAAGTTATCGGTTAAAAGGAATCATATATAACCATAACCAGGACAGAAAGGACAGTAGGTATACAGGAGTATTCCTGAAATTAAGCACAAGGTATCTGCTGAGATTGAAAGCCGCATTACTGCTGCCAACGTCAGGTTTTAGATTCAATAGGGCAACGTTTTTAATTGTTTGTTAACAATGTGAAGAGGCAGAGCAGTAGCTGATTGAGGTCAAATAAAACCCAAACGAGAACTAGTTTAAGCCAAATAGTCTGCATTCTGCAATAACATTGCCCTCAAAATCACAGTGGCCAGGCACCCACACGTCAGTTACCTTGTTGTTGCAACCTACACAATTCAAAAATATTTTACAATCCTCTGCCAACTTAGAGCTGGTTAAAGGATTATTCAAGGAGTTATAGACAATTTTACTATCAGTACAAAGTATAATCTCTTAATCGTTGGCGAGGAGATTAAAATGAATAGCACAATATCCCTAATAAACCTATAGACAATTCTTTTTAAATATTTTAGTTAGGTTGACGACAGAAAAATAAACCGAAATGATTTGGGATCGGTATAGTCCGACTTGCCAACTTTTAGAGTGTAAATTTCTTTACTTCTGCTCCAAGAATGTGGAACAAAAATAAAAACGATACATGCCCTGAACAGATGGAATTATTGTTCCTTCATGAAAGGATATCCATAGTGTGATTCAGCAAGAAATGTGACATCAGGACCAAGAGATTTGAAGGTTTCAAAAGAGAACAAACTCCAACGTAGGACCTCATAATTAAAGTTCTAATGATTCCAGAGGTATGTCGCCTGCTTTCCACCTCTCTGCAACAGAACTAATATAAGTAAGCTGTCATCCAACATAAAGTCTATGCAGTTCAGACAAGCAGCTGCAATATCAGCCGAGCTACACTCTACAGTATTTATATTCATGGTTGCACTTTTGCACAGAATTCTGCCACTGGAGATGAGTACAGAAACAAAACCATCAAGAAGGTAAGGTGTTTGAACTATAGGTATAAATATGTGTGCAAACTAACTGCCATAAGAAAATCAACAAGATAAAAAAAACTAGAACACTACTGGATTGACATGATCTTAATAGAGATGCACTCAAGTACAGACTATAACGACAAATCGGAACGAAAATTGTACTAAATGGACTTCAAGTAAACCCAGAACACAATCGATTAAAAAACGTCATCAGTTAGATAGTAGACCAACATCTACGTCCAGTAGATCGATCCTTTGGGTATCGACCAGGAAGGATACTTAGACTCCTCTGAAATAGCGCCGGGCACAAGTCCAGCAAGTCTATACTTAAGACGCAGGCGATAACGTTTATCAGTCCGCTTGGTTTTTCTAAATGGGTTCGACTCACACCTCGTTCAATATCAGATGGGATTCAGTCTTTAGCGAGTTTTTAGGCGCCCTTCAGAACACGTAGCCTTATCTGTGCATTGTGGATCTCTGCACAGACCGAACAAATATTTTCCAATACTCGTAGGATGTATTTATTGATAAACTACAATTTGTACAGCCGAGCCCAATATATTTGGAGGTTGGTTGGGCTTCTCTAGAGAACATATATATATATATATTGGCAATAATGGAACCTTTAATAGGTAACAATGATGCCCAAGCTTAATAGTTAGACACTAATGCACAACAATAGGGTGTGTAAGGAGTTAAAAGCTCTTGAATGAGGATGTTAGCACTGGAAAAGGAAATCACTGAAAACTGCACTTGCTTTTTTTCACGGCACAACTCATTCTCCTCTTGGAAAAAGAAACAATTTGAATATGGCACCACTCTAGGGAATTAGAATCCTAGCTTCACAAGCACCGAGTACTTATATCAAAGATAAGTTCATCTATTCCGTAGATTCTTTGAGGGCTTTCGTCTGTATAGCAAGCAGTGCGCAACCGATACAACTTTTAAGTGGTTTTTGAAGCTGTACCGATTCCACATTCTTTCGAGACAGCTGAGCAAGACTATCTCCTATTCACCGAACTACTCAAACCTGTCACGGGTAAAGTTTTTGTCCAGACCTGAATTCTAGAACCTTTGCATTTTCTGATGGGCTGGGATATCAAAACTAGTCCTGCGTTTGAAAAATAGAACATCGTTGGGTAAAAGAAGAAACCGAAAGGCATACTTCTACCTTGGAGTAGATGAGATATCTGTACCAAGACTCATTTGGTTTTATTATTTTAAGTAGGGATACAATAAATGTGGCGCAAAAATAGATGAGGAGGATCGAAAAACAATTCTCCACCTGCCAAGTCTGATTGGAATGTTTTGGGTACAGTTTATACAGATAAACTTGCAGCATTCAAGGACGTCGTCGTGCTCTTTCATAGAACGACTAATAAAAAACTAAACTACATTAACATCTAAATATGTTTTTTTAACTTCAAATTCAAAGGACATAATCCAGGGACCTCAGGCTCTCTCCTGGTTAGTGATATCTGATCGAGACCTATAGCCTGTGTTTTTGTTAAACTCCTAAATCAAATTTGTTGTAATGGCCTTACAGTGGTCGTTCTTGAAGTAAAGAAACAAGGTATTTTACGTGAGGTTCTAGCAATCTCCGCCTAGTTTTTTTTATGATTCGGAGCTTCAACCGTCTTCTCAAAAAATTAATCAAGCTACAAATTGTAATGCTATCATCATCATTACTGGAAGCAATGCAAACTCACATCACGTATGCTGAAGGAGCTGTGATATCAATTCTAGCGGTATTTCCTCCTTGAAATACCTATCGCATTTGATCGAGTCATCTCAAATGAGGACAATAGACCTACCTTTTCGACATCCTTAAAGCAAGAAGTAACTGATATTCTTGACTCACGGAGTCTAAGTGGGAAAGTCTAATTCTTGATGGCCTTAGATAATGTTACTTTCTCTCTCTCTCTTTCTCTCTCTCTCTCTCTCTCTCTCTCTCTCTGACCGTCATCTACTTCTCTCTAATAGGTGATAGACCTGAGTTAGAGAATTTAGGAATCCAAGAACACTAATTGGGAACTTAACAGGCTCCATCTCAACCAGTTCCTTCTATCTTCGTTTATGAAAACCAGAAAGTGTGGAGAAATGGATAATGCAGCTGACAAGCTTGAAAAAACACTAATCGGCGCCTATTAAAATAGCTTTTTTCTAAGTAAGCCTTAAACAACTGAGACACCATGGTGAACCAGGGAACTGGAGAAGCCATTTTGTGAGAAAGATGATATCCTTAAGGCGATCACTAAATCAAGAGAGTTCTCTGTGGTAATATGAAGGTCACTATCGGAACTCTAGAGAATCGTGATGGAACTCATACGAGTACAAATCAGAAAGCCTCATTTTCCCAAAAGTGAGAATTCTAATATAGTAGATGGAAATCAACTCCCACACCAACTACCAAGTTATTAGAGATCGGAGCATTGCGGCAAAAGTTGTGACTAAAGATTGAATCCGATGGAGGATCGGTTCTTTTGATAATTGCCTTATTAAATCGACTAGTGTATCAAAGGAAATAAATACATTTGCGAACTCTTGTGAGTCTGGAGCCCGCTTTAGGAGTGGTGTCATTATTTTCTGAAAGAAGTATTGACAATCACTTTGAGGATCTACACCAAAGAGGTGTGACAATCTCATCTCTTGTCGACTATGCAAATTCTTTATTGGATCAATAAATCAGCAAAAATGTATCGTTCCTCCTTGAATTATTAAACACGCATTGATGATCTTGTTGAACATTTTTTTTTTAGTTTTAATTGAGTGCAACGCGAGCTTTTAGACTGTCCTAACTCCTTGTAACTTTCAGAGCTCCTGCACCCAACGCGCGATATTTCAAGTAAAGGTTGATAGCTGCCTTAAACTTGTGCATTTTATACTCCAACGGAAACTGAAAACCGGAAAACGAATTCCACTTCCTAGACGCTCGATAAATAAATTCGCGCTTTGCATCTTCAGTTCGAGGTTTCGGCAGCTTCACCGTAAACCTATGCGCATTATTATATTTGTAATTTTTCCATTAAATTTGATCTGATTGTTTGCTCTCCACTCAAATATTGTATTTAAATCGGAATTAAGAGAAGTGACAACTTCCAGACGTTTACCGTTTAACTGTGAAGAAGTGGACTCGACCTCGGATGAAATAGAAGAGTGAAATGCTGCATCATCACCAAAACTGTGGTTAGAGTTCACAGTGCTATCCAAGAAGTCATTAATGTATAACAAAAAACAAAGTTGGTGACAAAACTGATCCCTGAGAGGCTCCGGCATTTAAGGAGTGTGTCGTTGATGATCTCTTATTTAGCACAACGTTAAAATTTCGGTCTTTGAGAAAGCTTTGTATCCACTTGATGGTCATCGAATCCAAGCCGTATGCCACAAGTTTACAAAGGAGATTCTCATGCCAAATCTTGTCAAAAGCCTTGGATATATCCGAAAGGATTCCAAAGGCTTCTCCGTGTTGCTTAAGGGCGAGATTACATTTGTTTGCAATATACGTCAAGAAATCGGTTGTGGAGCGGCTTTCACGGACGCCATATTGTTCATCTGAAATTAGTTTATTAATCTCAAGATAATTCATTAGCATTTCTCAAAAACTTTAGCCGTGGCTGACACAATTGATATTGGCCGGTAGTTTGAAGGGTCAGTTTTATCACAACCACGTTTAAGGACCGGTTGTACCATCGCACTCTTCCAGGCGTTCGGGTATTTACCTTGCTTATAAGAAAGTAGAAAGATTTTAGTTAAAATTGGAGCAGTCACTGGTTAACTCCTTCAATATTCGAACAGGAATTCCATCAGGCCCGGTGGCCTTATTTATATCCATTGCCTTCAGGTTCCTGAAAACACTTACCATGTAGTCGGCCTGCAAATATGGATTCACCACCAATCTTACGGCACATTGTCCAACAAGTACCTTAAAGTGAGTTTCCCTTAATAATTACATATTCTAAATGAAAGGTTAGAACAATGCTCTAACATTGAGGATGGGGGAGGGGGTAGGAGAAGAACAGACTGTTGTTACTTCTTGTGCGCCTGTTCTTTATACTCTTCCCATAGACTACAATGATTTCGATCACAATTCCTAGTTGATGATTTCGGTCTACATTAGAAGTACAAATAGATTTCGGGACTGAGGTATACCCTCTCAGTCTGGAAGGGGATCTCACAATGGACCAATCAAGCCTGAGTGATGGGAAAAAATATATATAAATATAATTGTAATAAAAAAAAATATATAAAATATATAAATATATAAAATATATAAAAATATAATTGATTACTCTCATTAGTAAGAATTAACACCACAACCAAAAGAAAAGAAATATCACAAAACACATAGCTGCTACTCTTAACCCTTTTTTGTGCTGTTAATCAAATTAATAATCTTACATCAGTAAAAAAAAGGAGCAAAAGGTAAATAAATTATATATTTCATTGTTTTGTTGTTCGAAACACTTGAATATATTACTCGTATTTCATTAATTTAAAAAGATAAACAATTATTTTAATGAATTTTATTTAAATTATGTTAACTACTTTGCTGATGTTTCTTGAATAATAATTTGATCTTGAAATTTTAATTCTTCTCCTTCTGTTGTATATATTTATATGGAAAAGTTGATTTGGTAAAACAAGAAACATTTATAAGGGGCGCAAGGCAAAAAAAAAAACACCAAAAATTATTGTTAAACATAAAAAGTCTGAAATAACACAACACAACATACAAAAATGATTTTATATTTTTATGAGTAAACAACAAAGTAGCAGCAGCAGCAGCAGCGTGGTAGATTTTACGCTCAGAAGATGATTTTTGTTGGTAGAAAGTAAATATGGGTTACATAATATATATATATAGGGGTTGAAGATTGGGGAGGAGGGTTATTTGTTTATATTTTGGTGCTGTGGTTAATTTATTTAATTCTAAATGGATTACAAAGTTTATTTAGTGGTTTTCATAAAATTTATTGTTCAAGATAATTAAATTAATTTCATTTTTAATATCCAGCAGTAATTTTTGTGCTTATTTCAGATTTTGGAAATGAAAAAAAAAATAAATAAATAATCGGGTGGATACTCTGTTCTATAATTTTATATACATAGTAGTTACTATATGTGTACTATTATGTACATGATCCAAATAGGAAAAATGATTATGGTTTTTAATTAAAAGTATCAAAAACATACATAATATGTTTACATTGTTCTACACCGTTTAGTATCTGAAAACTAGAATATGTATTGTTTTATTGATTGATGCCTGTCGATATAACACTTTCAAGTGGCATTCATCAACACATTGTTTCACAAAAATGCAATGATCTTCACGCCACAGTACAAATATTTACATAGTGTATGCAACAAAACATCCATGTTTCTTAAATATTTAGAACTAAACATAAGACTCATACTATACCAGCACAGTATCCAGAGCATGTCGTGAAGGAGGTGACTAAATCTGGTTGGATAGCTGGGCTGACAATCCGCATCCGGATCCGACAACAAATGCTTAAAATGTACAAAAGCAATAAAAATCGAATACCGCCAAAACAATAATGACCCTCCGCTAAAGTACCCGAATATGAGATTGAAAATCGGCTAAAACACTTCGAAAACCTGGCTTGACGGCCTTACTACATGTATGAAAGAGTATCGACTAAAAAATGTGGAGGAAAAGTGTCCCAAGATTATACGTTGCTGCACAGTGGAGATGACCTCGGATATCTGCGAGTTGGATTTCTCATCGGGCCACAGGCTGTACTGGTTTTAAAAGCCATCGATAATCGAATGTGTAAGCTACGCTTGCACATGAGATTAGCCAACGTGCACTCCCGATATGAAACTGCCAACGAAAATCGTAAAAGAGTAACCTACTTTACGATCGCTCCTAATTTAAAAGTGGCAAGTACATACTTTCTTTGATAAAAACATCCATTCCTCATAAAAACATCCACCTAAAACATCCCGAAGCCAAATTGCCCATGTGTTGATTTCAAAAGAGCGGACTTGGGTTGTCCAAGACGTGAGATCTTACCTCAAAACAATATCTAATTCCGACAATCCAATCAACTATTTGCATATGATGATTATATCTGTGCGATTGGGTTAAATGGCAACGAATTAAAATACATACTTGATCCACTGGAATAGTTTCCATGTCCGTCTCAAAATCAACTATCTGACTACCGCCCAGGTGGCTCAGTGGTTAAAGCTGTGGCAGTTGGAGCGGGAGGTACCGGGTTCGAATCCCGATAGGGGCAGGATGCAAAAGGGATTTTTCACCATCTGATTACGATCGGTGGTGTTAATGAACACATCTATGACCCCTTGTTGGAGTGCAGAACTCATGGGCCGACCCATCTTCCATGTCAGTACTATAGGCTGGTGTGGAGCTATGCAATGCGCAGATGGTTCTACGAAAATCGGACCTATAGCCATGCTGTATAAGATAGCAGAAAAAAATCCAGCAGAAAAAATATTATTTCTACTCACCACCAGAGGCACAACAGTCGCTAAAGGGATTTTTCTGCTGTCATTTAAAAAGCCAGCAGAATTTATCCGTGAATATTTATATAATATTAATAAATATATATTTCAGGTTTTACATAAAATCTGTAAATTTATTCATTCGAATTAAATATATTATATTGTGTTACCTATATATACAAATATTATTATATGTAGTTGTTTTACTGTGAGCTTCAGATGAACCCCCCTGTAACCAATATGCCATTACGATTTTCCAATAGCTTAGACAAAAATACATCTGAATATGACGTTTGAGGATAATCGACCGAGTTGGAGCAACTCCAGAATTTTTTAAAATTTTGGCCCATACATAAAAATCAGTTTTTTCACTGTGAGCTATGGATGGACCCCCCTGTAACCAATATGCCATTATGATTTTCCAATAGCTTAGACAAAAATACATCTGAATATGAAGTTTGAGGATAATCGACCGAGTTGGAGCACCTCCAGAATTTTTTTAAATTTTGGCCCATACATAAAAATCAGTTTTTTCACTGTGAGCTATGGATGGACCCCCCTGTAACCAATATGCCATTATGATTTTCCAATAGTTTAGATAACAATACATCTGAATATGAAGTTTGAGGATAATCGACCGAGTTGGAGCACCTCCAGAATTTTTTTAAATTTTGGCCCATACATAAAAATCAGTTTTTTCACTGTGAGCTATGGATGGACCCCCCTGTAACCAATATGCCATTATGATTTTCCAATAGTTTAGATAACAATACATCTGAATATGAAGTTTGAAGATAATCGACCGAGTTGGAGCAACTCCAGAATTTTTTAAAGTTTTGGCCCATACATAAAAATCGGTTTTTTCACTATGAGCTATGGATGGACCCCCCTGTAACCAATATGCCATTATGATTTTCCAATAGCTTATATAAAAATACATCTGAATATGAAGTTTGAGAATAATCGACCGAGTTTGAGCACCTCCAGAATTTTTTAAAGTTTTGGCCCATACATAAAAATCGGTTTTTTCACTGTGAGCTATGGATGGACCCCCCTGTAACCAATATGCCATTATGATTTTCCAATAGCTTAGACAAAAATACATCTGAATATGAAGTTTGAGGATAATCGACCGAGTTGGAGCAACTCCAGAATTTTTTAAAATTTTGGCCCATACATAAAAATCAGTTTTTTCACTGTGAGCTATGGATGGATCCCCCTGTAACCAATATGCCATTATGATTTTCCAATAGCTTAGACAAAAATACATCTGAATATGAAGTTTGAGGATAATCGACCGAGTTGGAGCAACTCCAGAATTTTTTAAAATTTTGGCCCATACATAAAAATCAGTTTTTTCACTATGAGCTATGGATAGACCCCCCTGTAACCAATATGCCATTATGATTTTCCAATAGCTTAGATAACAATACATCTGAATATGAAGTTTGAAGATAATCGACCGAGTTGGAGCAACTCCAGAATTTTTTAAAGTTTTGGCCCATACATAAAAATCGGTTTTTTCACTGTGAGCTATGGATGGACCCCCCTGTAACCAATATGCCATTATGATTTTCCAAAAGCTTAGATAACAATACATTTGAATATGAAGTTTGAGGATAATCGACCGAGTTGGAGCACCTCCAGAATTTTTTTAAATTTTGGCCCATACATAAAAATCAGTTTTTTCACTGTGAGCTATGGATGGACCCCCCTGTAACCAATATGCCATTATGATTTTCCAATAGCTTAGATAATAATACATCTGAATATGAAGTTTGAGGATAATCGACCGAGTTGGAGCACCTCCAGAATTTTTTTAAATTTTGGCCCATACATAAAAATCAGTTTTTTCACTGTGAGCTATGGATGGACCCCCCTGTAACCAATATGCCATTATGATTTTCCAAAAGTTTAGATAACAATACATCTGAATATGAAGTTTGAGGATAATCGACCGAGTTGGAGCAACTCCAGAATTTTTTTAAATTTTGGCCCATACATAAAAATCAGTTTTTTCACTGTGAGCTATGGATGAATCCCCCTGTAACCAATTTGCCATTATGATTTTCCAATAGCTTAAATAACAATACATCTGAATATGAAGTTTGAGGATAATCGACCGAATTTGAGCACCTCCAGAATTTTTTAAAATTTTGGCCCATACATAAAAATCAGTTTTTTCACTGTGAGCTATGGATGGACCCCGCTGTAACCAATATGTCATTATGATTTTCCAAAAGCTTAGACAAAAATACATCTGAATATGAAGTTTGATGATAATCGACCGAGTTGGAGCACCTCCAGAATTTTTTAAAGTTTTGGCCCATACATAAAAATCAGTTTTTTCATTGTGAGCTATGGATGGACCCCCCTGTAACCAATATGCCATTATGATTTTCCAAAAGCTTTGATAACAATACATCTGAATATGAAGTTTGAGGATAATCGACCGAGTTGGAGCAACTCCAGAATTTTTTAAAGTTTTGGCCCATACATAAAAATCGGTTTTTTCACTGTGAGCTATGGATGGACCCCCCTGTAACCAATATGCCGCTATGATTTTCCTGATAGCTCAGGTCATACTTCATCTGAATATGAAGTTTGATGATAATCGACCGAATTTGAGCACCTCCAGAATTTTTTAAGTTTTGGCCCATACATAAAAATCCGTTTTTTCATTGTGAGCTATGGATGGACCCCCCTGTAACCAATATGCCATTATGATTTTCCAAAAGCTTAGATAACAATACATTTGAATATGAAGTTTGAGGATAATCGACCGAGTTGGAGCAACTCAAGATTTTTTTAAAGTTTTGGCCCATACATAAAAATCGGTTTTTTCACTGTGAGCTATGGATGGACCCCCCTGTAACCAATATGCCGCTATGATTTTCCTGATAGCTCAGGTCATACTTCATCTGAATATGAAGTTTGATGATAATCGACCGAATTTGAGCACCTCCAGAATTTTTTAAGTTTTGGCCCATACATAAAAATCCGTTTTTTCATTGTGAGCTATGGATGGACCCCCCTGTAACCAATATGCCATTATGATTTTCCAAAAGCTTAGATAACAATACATTTGAATATGAAGTTTGAGGATAATCGACCGAGTTGGAGCAACTCAAGATTTTTTTAAAGTTTTGGCCCATACATAAAAATCGGTTTTTTCACTGTGAGCTATGGATGGACCCCCCTGTAACCAATATGCCGCTATGATTTTCCTGATAGCTCAGGTCATACTACATCTGAATATGAAGTTTGATGATAATCGACCGAATTTGAGCACCTCCAGAATTTTTTAAGTTTTGGCCCATACATAAAAATCAGTTTTTTCACTGTGAGCTATGGATGGACCCCCCTGTAACCAATATGCCATTACGATTTTCCAATAGCTTAGACAAAATACATCTGAATATGAAGTTTGAGGATAATCGACCAAGTTGGAGCAACTCCAGAATTTTTTAAAATTTTGGCCCATACATAAAAATCAGTTTTTTTACTGTGAGCTATGGATGGACCCCCCTGTAACCAATATGCCATTATGATTTTCCAAAAGCTTTGATAAATATACATTAAAATTTAAAAACTAAACGGCTTGAGTTCCAATCGGAAATCTTAAAAAATAGTAAAAATATGAGGTACTTATGTTTTTTATGTGGTGAAGATGTGAATTTATGCGGTAATTCTATACGTTGTTCCATTTGCCATAGATACTTTCATGAAGACGAAATTAATTTAAATATAAGTAGATATGACCTTAAGACCAAATTTTATTGTCAGCTGTGTAAAATCTAATTATTAAAAGTAATCAAAAATATTTTAAATTATTATAAAATTACTTTTTACTAAGATTTCATACAGTATTAGAATATTTAATTAATTTGATATCAAATAACGTAACAGGTTATGTTAAAAAACTTAATATTTTAATAGATATTACGAATATTTCTAGATATTACATTTTATAATAAGTTGTTATTATGTTACTAATTAAAAATATCATAAAACTCAATGTATATTTAGTTAAAAAATAATTTATTTATAATTTAACTAGAAACATGTATTGAAATTAAATAAATAAATGTATGTAATTCATTGAACTCAACAATACCAATTTTTTTTTGAATAACTAAAAGTCTGTGGTTTTATTTAGAGTTATTATTTAACATAAAATTAATCCAACCAACTTCAAAATTGGCAACTTCTTATAGATTTTCTATGCTTTATTTTGAAATCCATACATGGTATACTAAAATAAGTCATAAAAATAATTGTACAAAAAGGCTTGTGTTACTCACATACCTTTTCATTAAAGTTTATCGCACGGAGCAATATTGGTTACAGCGGGGTCCATCCATAGCTCACAGTGAAAGAACTGATTTTTATGTATGGGCCAAAACTTTGAAAAATTCTGGAGGCGCTCAAACTCGGTCGATTATCCTCAAACTTCATATACAAATGTATTGTCATCTAAGCTATTGGAAAATCATAATGGCATATTGGTTACAGGGGGGTCCATCCATAGCTCACAGTGAAAAAACTGATTTTTATGTATGGGCCAAAACTTTAAAAAATTCTGGAGTTGCTCCAACTCGGTCGATTATCCTCAAACTTCATATTCAGATGTATTATTATCTAAGCTATTGGAAAATCATAATGGCATATTGGTTACAGGGGGGTCCATCCATAGCTCACAGTGAAAAAACTGATTTTTATGTATGGGCCAAAATTTAAAAAAATTCTGGAGGTGCTCCAACTCGGTCGATTATCTTCAAACTTCGTATTCAGATGTATTGTTATCTAAGCTTTTGGAAAATCATAATGGCATATTGGTTACAGGGGTCTCCATCCATAGCTCACAGTGAAAAAACTGATTTTTATGTATGGGCCAAAATTTAAAAAAATTCTGGAGGTGCTCCAACTCGGTCGATTATCCTCAAACTTCATATTCAGATGTATTGTTATTTAAGCTATTGGAAAATCGTAATGGCATATTGGTTACAGGGGGGTCCATCCATAGCTCACAGTGAAAAAACCGATTTTTATGTATGGGCCAAAACTTTAAAAAATTCTGGAGTTGCTCCAACTCGGTCGATTATCCTCAAACTTCATATTCAGATGTATTATTATCTAAGCTATTGGAAAATCATAATGGCATATTGGTTACAGGGGGGTCCATCCATAGCTCACAATGAAAAAACTGATTTTGATGTATGGGCCAAAACTTTAAAAAATTCTGGAGGTGCTCAAACTCGGTCGATTATTCTCAAACTTCATATTCAGATGTATTTTTATATAAGCTATTGGAAAATCATAATGGCATATTGGTTACAGGGGGGTCCATCCATAGCTCACAGTGAAAAAACCGATTTTTATGTATGGGCCAAAACTTTAAAAAATTCTGGAGTTGCTCCAACTCGGTCGATTATCTTCAAACTTCATATTCAGATGTATTGTTATCTAAGCTATTGGAAAATCATAATGGCATATTGGTTACAGGGGGGTCCATCCATAGCTCACAGTGAAAAAACTGATTTTTATGTATGGGCCAAAATTTAAAAAAATTCTGGAGGTGCTCCAACTCGGTCGATTATCCTCAAACTTCATATTCAGATGTATTTTTGTTTAAGCTATTGGAAAATCATAATGGCATATTGGTTACAGGGGTCTCCATCTATAGCTCACAGTGAAAAAACCGATTTTTATGTATGGGCCAAAACTTTAAAAAATTCTGGAGGTGCTCCAACTCGGTCGATTATCCTCAAACTTCATATTCAGATGTATTGTTATCTAAGCTTTTGGAAAATCATAATGGCATATTGGTTACAGGGGGGTCCACCCATAGCTCACAGTGAAAAAACTGATTTTTATGTATGGGCCAAAATTTTAAAAAATTCTGGAGGTGCTCAAATTCGGTCGATTATTCTCAAACTTCATATTCAGATGTATTTTTATATAAGCTATTGGAAAATCATAATGGCAAATTGGTTACAGGGGGGTCCATCCATAGCTCACAGTGAAAAAACTGATTTTTATGTATGGGCCAAAACTTTAAAAAATTCTGGAGCTGCTCCAACTCGGTCGATTATCCTCAAACTTCATATTCAGATGTATTATTATCTAAGCTATTGGAAAATCATAATGGCATATTGGTTACAGGGGGGTCCATCCATAGCTCACAATGAAAAAACTGATTTTTATGTATGGGCCAAAACTTTAAAAAATTCTGGAGGTGCTCAAACTCGGTCGATTATTCTCAAACTTCATATTCAGATGTATTTTTATATAAGCTATTGGAAAATCATAATGGCATATTGGTTACAGGGGGGTCCATCCATAGCTCACAGTGAAAAAACCGATTTTTATGTATGGGCCAAAACTTTAAAAAATTCTGGAGTTGCTCCAACTCGGTCGATTATCTTCAAACTTCATATTCAGATGTATTGTTATCTAAACTATTGGAAAATCATAATGGCATATTGGTTACAGGGGGGTCCATCCATAGCTCACAGTGAAAAAACTGATTTTTATGTATGGGCCAAAATTTAAAAAAATTCTGGAGGTGCTCCAACTCGGTCGATTATCCTCAAACTTCATATTCAGATGTATTGTTATTTAAGCTATTGGAAAATCATAATGGCATATTGGTTACAGGGGTCTCCATCTATAGCTCACAGTGAAAAAACCGATTTTTATGTATGGGCCAAAACTTTAAAAAATTCTGGAGGTGCTCCAACTCGGTCGATTATCCTCAAACTTCATATTCAGATGTATTGTTATCTAAGCTTTTGGAAAATCATAATGGCATATTGGTTACAGGGGGGTCCACCCATAGCTCACAGTGAAAAAACTGATTTTTATGTATGGGCCAAAATTTTAAAAAATTCTGGAGGTGCTCAAATTCGGTCGATTATTCTCAAACTTCATATTCAGATGTATTTTTGTTTAAGCTATTGGAAAATCATAATGGCATATTGGTTACAGGGGGGTCCATCCATAGCTCACAGTGAAAAAACTGATTTTTATGTATGGGCCAAAACTTTAAAACATTCTGGAGCTGCTCCAACTCGGTCGATTATCCTCAAACTTCATATTCAGATGTATTATTATCTAAGCTATTGGAAAATCATAATGGCATATTGGTTACAGGGGGGTCCATCCATAGCTCACAATGAAAAAACTGATTTTTATGTATGGGCCAAAACTTTAAAAAATTCTGGAGGTGCTCAAACTCGGTCGATTATTCTCAAACTTCATATTCAGATGTATTTTTATATAAGCTATTGGAAAATCATAATGGCATATTGGTTACAGGGGGGTCCATCCATAGCTCACAGTGAAAAAACCGATTTTTATGTATGGGCCAAAACTTTAAAAAATTCTGGAGTTGCTCCAACTCGGTCGATTATCTTCAAACTTCATATTCAGATGTATTGTTATCTAAACTATTGGAAAATCATAATGGCATATTGGTTACAGGGGGGTCCATCCATAGCTCACAGTGAAAAAACTGATTTTTATGTATGGGCCAAAATTTAAAAAAATTCTGGAGGTGCTCCAACTCGGTCGATTATCTTCAAACTTCGTATTCAGATGTATTGTTATCTAAGCTTTTGGAAAATCATAATGGCATATTGGTTACAGGGGGGTCCATCCATAGCTCACAGTGAAAAAACTGATTTTTATGTATGGGCCAAAATTTAAAAAAATTCTGGAGGTGCTCCAACTCGGTCGATTATCCTCAAACTTCATATTCAGATGTATTGTTATTTAAGCTATTGGAAAATCGTAATGGCATATTGGTTACAGGGGGGTCCATCCATAGCTCACAGTGAAAAAACCGATTTTTATGTATGGGCCAAAACTTTAAAAAATTCTGGAGTTGCTCCAACTCGGTCGATTATCCTCAAACTTCATATTCAGATGTATTATTATCTAAGCTATTGGAAACTCATAATGGCATATTGGTTACAGGGGGGTCCATCCATAGCTCACAATGAAAAAACTGATTTTTATGTATGGGCCAAAACTTTAAAAAATTCTGGAGGTGCTCAAACTCGGTCGATTATTCTCAAACTTCATATTCAGATGTATTTTTATATAAGCTATTGGAAAATCATAATGGCATATTGGTTACAGGGGGGTCCATCCATAGCTCACAGTGAAAAAACCGATTTTTATGTATGGGCCAAAACTTTAAAAAATTCTGGAGTTGCTCCAACTCGGTCGATTATCTTCAAACTTCATATTCAGATGTATTGTTATCTAAACTATTGGAAAATCATAATGGCATATTGGTTACAGGGGGGTCCATCCATAGCTCACAGTGAAAAAACTGATTTTTATGTATGGGCCAAAATTTAAAAAAATTCTGGAGGTGCTCCAACTCGGTCGATTATCTTCAAACTTCGTGTTCAGATGTATTGTTATCTAAGCTTTTGGAAAATCATAATGGCATATTGGTTACAGGGGGGTCCATCCATAGCTCACAGTGAAAAAACTGATTTTTATGTATGGGCCAAAATTTAAAAAAATTCTGGAGGTGCTCCAACTCGGTCGATTATCCTCAAACTTCATATTCAGATGTATTGTTATTTAAGCTATTGGAAAATCGTAATGGCATATTGGTTACAGGGGGGTAAATCCATAGCTCACAGTGAAAAAACCGATTTTTATGTATGGGCCAAAACTTTAAAAAATTCTGGAGTTGCTCCAACTCGGTCGATTATCCTCAAACTTCATATTCAGATGTATTTTTGTTTAAGCTATTGGAAAATCATAATGGCATATTGGTTACAGGGGTCTCCATCTATAGCTCACAGTGAAAAAACCGATTTTTATGTATGGGCCAAAACTATAAAAAATTCTGGAGGTGCTCCAACTCGGTCGATTATCCTCAAACTTCATATTCAGATGTATTGTTATCTAAGCTTTTGGAAAATCATAATGGCATATTGGTTACAGAGGGGTCCACCCATAGCTCACAGTGAAAAAACTGATTTTTATGTATGGGCCAAAATTTTAAAAAATTCTGGAGTTGCTCCAACTCGGTCGATTATCCTCAAACGTCATATTCAGATGTATTTTTGTCTAAGCTATTGGAAAATCGTAATGGCATATTGGTTACAGGGGGGTCCATCCATAGCTCACAGTGAAAAAACTGATTTTTATGTATGGGCCAAAACTTAAAAAATTCTGGAGGTGCTCAAATTCGGTCGATTATCATCAAACTTCATATTCAGATGTAGTATGACCTGAGCTATCAGGAAAATCATAGCGGCATATTGGTTACATGGGGGTTCATCTGAAGCTCACAGTAAAACAACTACATATAATAATATTTGTATATATAGGTAACACAATATATATTTAATTCGAATGAATAAATTTACAGATTTTATGTAAAACCTGAAATATATATTTATTAATATTATATAAATATTCACGGATAAATTCTGCTGGCTTTTTAAATGACAGCAGAAAAAATCTCTTTAGCGACTGTTGTGCCTCTGGTGGTGAATAGAAAAAATATTTTTTCTGCTGGATTTTTTTCTGCTATCTTATACAGCATCCTATAGCCGTACGTCCTCGATTTGGCCGTTAAGGCGTAAAGTAGGACGTAAATAAGCGAACCGCGAAAGAGCTGGGAGAGCCTTGAGCCCCAAAAAGATAGCATAGAATAAAATAAAAAAAAAAAAAAAAAAAAACTATCTGACTATTCAAAACCAAATATATCTGATCTCTGGTTTAAGAGACCAAGACGCAATTGATTTCAGTAGTGGTAACCACACACGTTTGAAGGAGTAATGATATTCAAGTTTGTTGGATCTCTCATTACTAATTATAATAATGAAGGAGAGGATATCTAGGTTCACCTTGTCGCTGGCAATCGGGCTTTGTGGATGTGAGAGTTTTGTTCAATCACGAGAACAGGGAAATAATGAGCATTTCTGATATCGTGCTTGAAATCAAAATACAACTTAATGGCATCTTAAGGTTGCTTGCAACAGTATGAAGAGCTGGCTCGTGATCCAAACGGATGTAGTCAGATGTCTTGTAATGGCTTGTAAAAGACACCAAAAAAAATTCGACAAAACATTTGACGAAGATCTCCCGACAGGATGAATCTCACCGTACATACATTTAACATACAACACAGAAAGGATATATGCATTTACTATGGTGGCAGACTAGATTCGGACATGATGCAACACTAGGTCAATGATTAGTATTGCATAAAGATCTAGGAACTAATCGAGTTAGTTGTGATTGCGAATTTGGATTTTGAAGCAAACTAACTTCAGTTCTGAATAAGGTATGAATGAGTGTCCAAATACCGGAAAAATGAAGGAAATCAACTGAAAATTGCTTAGATGCCAGGGATATAATTTGTTGCCGGAAACCACCTTTAGGTTCCGTTATTTTATAAATGGAGGATTATTAGTTGTGTGTGGATGTGAGAGGTATTTTGAAGGAGAGGTGGATATTGAACTTCTGCAAAATTAAATTTTCACCAACTCTCTACAATCTATATCGATCCATGGATTAAAACTTTGGCTGCCAATGTTGTAATGAGCATACTCTCTAAACTCCACTCAACCATGCCAATGTTGTTCTAGACATTCATTCGAAATTCTGTTTTCCTGTGCCAGTGTTGTTATAGACCTACATTCTAAATCCAATCCAACCATGCCAATGTTGTTCCGGGCATTCAAACCAAAATCTTTCGCATAGGGTCGGTGTTGTTCTCAACATACATTCTAGACTATCTGCTACTATGCCAGTATATTAACACTGGCGTAATAAAATAGAATTTGAAATGTATGTCTAGAATAACATTGGCATGGTTGGGTGGAATTTAGAGTGTATGCTCATTACAACATTGGCAGAAAAGGTGTTAAAGTTATGATGACATTGTCATGGATGGGTAAAAATCCAAACATATCGAAATGGCATATGATTGAGCTCAGTAATGTGTGGATCAGGGAATCACCAACAGTAGAACAGGATCCCTAATCACAGTAATCAGTTTGACTGATCTAAATCTACGTCTGAATACGTGAAAATGTTTTTGTTTGGCATTTTCGAACGTTACAAATAATTGATATGCAAATAAATAAGAGTAAATAATTGAGGATACCGGATACCAAGTAATTGTCCTTCAATGAATACCATGACACCTACATTAAACATTATATTTTCTTATTTAATACATTTTTTAAACGGTTGTTACAGGCTTTTTTTGGCCCAAAATGTGTCATATTACGACATAGGGATCATTGTCAGCGACAGCTGTATCATTTGGTTCGAATCAGAACGCAGAACAGAGCTACTAAATCCAACGGAGGCAATTGGCATTTCGGTTCCGACTGATCCCGAAGACAGTGTGCAAAATACCGATGGTTTTGTTCACTTACTAGCAAATTGAACCAAAAAGGAAAAAATAGATCATACGTTACGTGTAGATCCGACCGCTAGACGCGACTATTTTACATGTTGAGTTAGCTTTCGAGGTAGCTCGTATCAAATGATGATTTTTTGGTAATAATGTTTATTTTCTTCAAGCGTTCCACAATCTACTCAGCAAATCGTAAATTATCATTTTGCTTCAGCTCCTAAACTAATTAAACCTTTTACGCTTCCATAGCTTTATGCAAAATTCTCATTTAGTTTAACGAACTCGCTTCACTAACTGATGCACAAAAAGCCTTGATGATATACACTGAACCGCAAAAGTATTTGTCTGATTTCAAAATTGGGAGATATATCAAACGTATATATTCAAGGCCATTTCATTTCAACAGAATTTTCAAGACGTATTGAGACGAATGACGTTAGTGTTGCCACACTCGAAATAACCGGAATAGTTAAAATTGCAAACGCTAGATAAACCGACATTTTGAATTGTAAATTTAAAAACAAAAACGCCCTGATTGGATTAAATTTTGAATGGTGAGTTAATTTTGCTGTTCAGTGTATAATCTTCGTGATGAGTTCGTTTGTAAGATAACAGTTTCTTAATAGACTGTCTCTCATTCCACACTCAAACCCAATTTACTCATTAACAAAAAGAGCATTACGAAACAAAGTAGTAACTCATCAAATCTGCTTCTATAATCCATGTACATAAAAAAATAAAACCTTACATTTTTTTTAAGAATCATTATGATTTCTTGATTTTCTAAGACAAAAAATTAAACCACATGTATCATTAATTCTTAATGACTTTGTACATGAAATACAAAAAACTATACGAGTATATATTGGGGGCAAGAAAAAAGTCTTCATTTAACTTAATTTTCGATTGCCTTAAGATTTTCTTAACATGTTTTCCACTTTAACCATTTTATAGATTTTCATGTTATTTTTTTTTATCGAAGTAAAAAAAATTTAATTAAAATTTACAACTTTTGCAGTGTTTTAAAAGGAAAAAAAAACTTTAAATGGTACAGCAAAAACCAATTTTTGTTTCTCCAAGTCGGAGCTTTGTAAATTCATTCCAGAAATCCATATTATACATGTTTTTTAAAAGAAAATATCTGACGAAAAAATTAAATTAAAAAAGATTGAAAAAATGTTAAAAGTAGAAAATCGTACATCTAGACAAACATACTGAAAACCAGAGAGATGGTATATTCTTATTTATGTGATGAAATCGATATCATGCTATAATACAATATTTCTTCCAAATGGGGGTATTCTTATCAAATATTAAGATAAAAAAATAAATGAAAAGCGTGATTAAATGAGTTTATTAACTGGAAAAAAAATTGTATAAATCGTCTTATTATTTTGTTCATGTAAATATTTCATTCGATCTGGTATTCGAGCTTTAATCATTTCCAGTCAGACGTGTTGTATTGATTATTTCAAATGTATATTAACGATGAACTATCAATATAAGACTTAACAGATAATGAATATTAATTTAAATAGCAAATATTAATTACAAGTACACAAAAAACTAACGCAATAACAAGGATGGTCGAAATATATAATATTGATAAAAGAGTATCACAATCAGTGCTAAACGAAATGCATGCTTTAAAAAGAGAAAGTATAAGTAGTCAAAACTGAAAGCAATTCGAAAAATCCATGAGTGCAACCAAAGCATCCTAAATAAAGAAGCTTATTTATGGGGTCTAAATTTTCATACACTCCATAAGAACTGATGTAAAATTGAAGATTTATGTCTCAACTTTAATGAATAAAAAATACTGAAAACGATAATTATTTTTATATCAAAATTAAAATCAAAAATTTTCATATAACATATATGGAAATTAAATGAAAATACGAATTATTTTAATAGTAATGATAAAAATAAAAACGGTTTGATTTGTTCAATTTTTATACATGAGATCAATGACGTATGAACTACGAAAAAGAAACATAAACTTCAAATATTGGATGAGAGATGGCACTTAATAACTTTAATAATATAAATCATATTTATTGATGTTTTAAAGCATATTGTTAATACGATAATACGAAGTACACAATTAAAATACCCAAACATGTAAATGAAAGTGAATCCCTCAAAAATTATTTAAATTTTTTTTATTTCCATTCAATTGTGATACTCGATAAAAGATGGCATCAAAATTCCATTCAATTGTTATACTCGATACAAGATGGCTCATAAAAGTCGTTACAATTTTTAACAGTGTGAATTTTTAAAACAATTTTAAGTATTTGTGTTAAGACGAGCTCAACAGTTATTTATTAATCAGCATTTATAGCATTGTTATAAAATTGCATTTATAAAATGCGATTGTCGCACTTATATTATATTACTTATATTTTGTATTTTTAGATTACTATAAAATTGTTACTATAGTTCAGTTTTGAGGTATATACCATTTATATATATAACAAGTAAAATAATAATGTAGAATTCATATTATAAAAAAGGTTAAATGTAAGCAATTTTTTAATATATAAGTGCCACGCAATTTATGTATATAAAACAGAATAAATATTTAAACTACGAAAAAGCCAACATCGTATTATTTGTTCTCCGTAATAATTAATAGACCCCACCCGAGGTAATCTATTTAATTAATTATAATACCAGATTCTAGAAAACTTGATCTTGAATTATACATGGTCCTTCGAGCCGGATATGAACCAGCGACCTATGGATCTACAGTCCACGTCACGTTAGCAGATATAGACAAACAATTAAAACAGTTTTGGGAAACCGAAGAACTACATCCGGAACGAAACTTAACAACTGAAGAAATTGAATGTGAAGAACACTATAAAACAACACACAAACGTTTAGAAAATGGACAATATGAGGTTCGGATTCCATTTAACAACAATAAATTCATAGAAGTAGGAATAGGAGAATCTAAGGCAAAGGCAGCAGCTAGATTACTTCAGATGGAAAAGAGATTCAAAAAAGATGAAAATTTCAAAATTCAATATCACAAATTCATGAACGAGTACATCCAGCTTAACCATATTGAGCTTATTAAGGATGATCGTAAAACAGATGCTTCCCAAATCTACTACATGCCGGATCATTCTGTTATAAAAGAGGATAGCACCACAACGAGATTGAGAGTAGTTTTCGACGCATCCTGCAAAACAACAACAGGCATATCACTTAATGAAATTATGCATGTAGGTCCAACGCTACAAAACAATCTAACCGCAATACTAGTCAAATGGAAGAAACATCGTTATGTGATTGCATCAGACATTGAGAAAATGTTCAGACAGATCAAAATGGAAAGGAAAGATCAAGACTTTCAACGAATCCTCTGGAGGTCAGATCCAAATAAACCAATGAACAGCTACAGATTAAACACCGTCACCTATGGGACTGCTTCTGCTACTTATTTGACTACCAAAACATTGCAACGACTAGCTATTGCTGATGCCTCAAAATATCCAATTGCGTCGAAGATCGTTCAAAACGACTTCTATGTCGATGATCTTCTTTCTGAAGCTAACACAATAGCAGAAGCAATAGCTACGCAGAAGGAATTACTAAACTTTCTCTCCGGTGGAGGCTTTAATCTGCGAAAGTGGACTAGCAACGAAAAGGCGATACTAGAAGAGCTTCCTGAAAATCTGAGAGAACTTGGACTTCATGCAATAGAATTTAATGATACAGTAAAAACACTTGGATTATTCTGGAATTCTTCAACAGATACCTTTCAATTCAAGCTGTCCTTGCCAGATTCAAACCCAACTGTAACCAAACGAACAATTTTATCAGAGGCATCAAAACTTTTCGATCCACTATAGGATGGCTAGCACCAGTGGTCATCCAAGCAAAAATTTTGCTTCAAGATTTATGGGCTTCCGGCGTAGAGTGGGACGATAAACTCGATATCACTTATGAAAACAGATGAACCTACAAAACGGAATTACCACAATTAGAGAAAATCAGAACTGATCGTTGGATAAATTACATTACCGGTTCCAAAATTGAATTACATGGTTTCTGCGACGCTTCTAATCAAGCATATGCTGCAGTGATATACAGCAAAATTAACAACAAGATTACACTAATTGCAGCCAAAACAAAGGTTGCACCCTTAAACCAATCAATATCACTACCGAGATTAGAACTTAATGCCGCACTACTACTTTCAAAACTGCTTAAAAATGTTCTTCAAGCACTGAGCATCAACGACAATCTATCAACATTTTGCTGGAGTGATTCTACAGCAGTTTTAGGCTGGATTAGAGGAAAGCCACAACAACATAAAACTTTTGTGGCCAACAGAATAACAGAAATACAATCAAACACCGATCCTAGCCAATGGCATCACGTGGTGTCTGAAGAGAATCCTGCAGACTGTGCTTCTCGAGGACTAAATACAAAATACGAAATACAAAATTTAAGACTAGAAACATCTCCCCCTTTCAACCAGAAGAACTTAACAGATCGTTAAGAGCACCAGTTAGACTAGCACAGCAGGAAGCCTTTGCACCAGAGTTAGAAAAGTTAAAAGCTAATAAAAACTTACCCCAAGGCAGCACAATCAGATCGCTTACTCCATTTATCGATGGAGACGATCTACTAAGAGTCGGTGGGAGGCTACAAAATTCGAATCTCTCATTTAAAGAAAAACATCCAATAATAATGCCCAGAAGTAATAACTTATCAAGATTGCTTATCCAAGAAGCACATCTAACAACACTACATGGTGGAAATCAAGCAACGTTAGCACACCTGAGAGCACAGTATTGGATAATAAATGCTAAAGATACCAGAGCAAGGCAACTAGCATCTCACCAGCTAATGGGTATGTTACCTAAAGAACGTGTAACACCAGCCCCCGCGTTTACAAACAGCGGAGTAGACTTTGCAGGACCAATCACCATAAAATTGTGGAAAGGCCGCTGCAATAAAACAACAAAGGGTTATATAGCCTTATTCATATGCTTAGCCACGAAAGCAATTCATCTCGAACTTGTGAGTGACCTGTCAACAGATTCCTTTCTAGCCGCATATCGTCGATTCATATCGAGAAGAGGGATATGCCTGAGAATATTTAGTGATTGTGGCACAAACTTCGTCGCTTCTTAATGGTTAAGAGTGTTTCTCATCACGCCACGGTCTCGAGTTCGATTCCCGCCGTTGACCAAAAATTAACATGCAACCGGATGACATAAAAACGCGTTTGTGTGTGTTAAAACATTCGTTGGGCTGACCACCTACAATGTGGTCACCACCAATCGTTAAAATAGGTTCGTAAGGTCTCAGTTGAGACGCGGTAAGGGCCGTTTACGGCCTCTAAGCCATAGATTATTTTTTTTATTTATGGCACAAACTTCGTAGGAGCAGACAAACAACTTCAAAGAGAAGCCAAACAGCAGCAAGCTGCGATCACAAGTAAGACAACTCAGATTGGAACTGAGTGCCATTTCGTGCCCCCGGGAAGTCCCCACTTTGGAGGATTATGAGAAGCCGGAGTCAAGTCAACAAAACAACACCTCCGCAAAGTGATTGGAACTCATACATTAACCTTTGAAGAGCTCTCAACACTTTTAGCTCAAATTGAGGCATGTTTGAACTCTAGACCACTATCACCTCTCTCAAATGACTCAGACGATGATGAATTTTTGAGCCCAGCACATTTCCTGATAGGGAGGACAATCATTTCAACGCCACAACCTGATATCACGAGTATAAATGTCGTGTCAAGGTGGAACTTGCTAACTAAACTCAGCCAAGAATTTTGGAAAAAATGGCATACGGATTATCTTTCGCGATTACAACGAACGCCGAAATGGTTGCTAGAACACCCTAACATCCAATTAGGAGAACTAGTTATTCTCAAAGATGAGCAACAACCACCCACGCATTGGCCACTAGCAAGAGTCGTTGAGCTGCACCCAGGACAAGATGGACTGGTCAGAGTAGTGACACTTAAATACAAAAACAGCACACTCAAAAGGAATATTACAAAAATATGCCGCTTACCTTTGACCAATAACAACAGACACTGCGAGAGGAATAATTCTGGCCCTTCAGTGGTTGCTAACGATGAAAACACGGGTCACCAGCCACCGGAAAGTTCCGAAGAAACGCTGACAAAAACCACACAGATAGACAAGCAATAGTCTATGGGAACCAAGCTACTTCCGTCCGGAGAAGACAACCACAGTACGAGAAAGAAACCCCACAGGCGAGCAACGAGTGGATGTAATATAAATTCTCTGGCATTAGCGATACTTTCAATTTGCTGCTTACTTGGGCAAACACAAGCTCAGATCAAGATTACCCCATTTAACTACTCGGCAGGAATTTATTTCGAGGATCTAGGCAAACTCGAGCTGGTAGCAATGAAGTGGACTTAAGTGATATAATATGACCAGCTATTGGGAGGAAATTGAAACCTTTAAGCAAGCAGAAAACGAATTGATAACAGCTTGTAAAGGATTGTCTAGTTTAAACTGCAATGTAATCCTACAACAACTTCAGTGGCAGTTTAACAACCTAATCGCAGACAATGATCTTCTACTAACAAGCAACAAAGAACGACGACGGATGAAGCGAGGATTGGGAGACACAACCGGTATTATCTTAGGGGATATGTTTGGAATTCTTTCCCAGCGTGACGCTAACCACTATGAAGCCCAATTTGATAACATCAACAACAACGAGAATCATCTAATGGCGCTAATCAGAAACCAGACTTCGATAATAGATAACACAATCAAACTGACGAAACATAATTCAAACCTCACAATGACATCATTGAACAATCTGATAAAGGACCAACAGAGATTAAGCTTGGAAATGTTGCAACTAAATGAATATAGAACATACGAAGAAAGAGTTCGCTCGATATTAATGAGCATGATCGCGTTGACCTTGATACTAAATAATTTAGAGGACACGCAACAAGGTCTTCTTGATATTGTGTACTCTGCGCATCATAGCACTTTACATCCTTCAATACTTGCGCCACTACAACTAGAGAATCAACTGCAATTTATAAGCCAACACACACCAGCGACTATAACCATCCCTGGCCATGATATTCATGACTTAATTCATGTTATCAAAGCATGAATATACGTAGTAGAGTAACACAACGAAATGTGATAATTGAAGTGATAATACCATTTGCTTTTGCGACGGATTATAATCTACTAGGTGTATTCGCGGTTCCAGATCTTAATAATAACAACACTCAATCTCACATCATTACATCAACGGAATATCTAGTAGTTGACAATCATCGAGAACATTTTGCCGCTTTAACAGCAGAAGAAGTCAACCGCTGCCAAATATTTCAACCCACACAATTTCTATGCGAAGTGTCACCAGTTTTCAATGCAATAGCTAACAAGCACCAATGCGAAGTAGCAATCTTACAGCGAAAACCCGCGCTTCATTCAGTATGCAACGTTAAAGAAACAAATTCAACTAAACATTGGATAAAGCTGCATGCTCCATACATACAGCTTTCAAGGATCTGGCTTAGTAACGATTAACGCTGGTTGCACATTACGGGACGAGCATCTTTACATCATCGCCATCGGCACAGCGTACAACAATATTAGCAGTTCATTCAAAAAATCATCTTATATAATAAATGGAGGGATCAACCTGAAGGAATTTAGTTCACAAATACGAACTACAATAACCGCAAACGACACTCTGAAACTGGTACCATCAATAGATACTACAGACCTGGAAATAGAACTAGAAATGATAAAGAAAAATGAACAATTGCACAATCATCATGATGTTCATCATTACACGATTTCCTACGTTACTATAGGAATCTTAATAGTTTTGTTCGCCATCTCATATTTCAGATTTAAAACACAAAATCAATCTACAATACCAGCAGCACTACCTCGTTCGTTAAGCGAAGTGTAAAACAACACCATTTCAAATAATGTGGCCCGGGAATATGTTAAGACGAGCTCAACAGTTATTTATTAATCAGCATTTATAGCATTGTTATAAAATTGCATTTATAAAATGCGGTTATCGCACTTATATTATATTACTTATATTTTGTATTTTTAGATTACTATAAAATTGTTACTATAGTTCAGTTTTGAGGTATATACCATTTATATATATAACAAGTAAAATAATAATGTAGAATTCATATTATAAAAAAGGTTAAATGTAAGCAATTTTTTAATATATAAGTGCCACGCAATTTATGTATATAAAACAGAATAAATATTTAAACTACGAAAAAGCCAACATCGTATTATTTGTTCTCCGTAATAATTAATAGACCACACCCGAGGTAATCTATTTAATTAATTATAATACAAGATTCTAGAAAACTTGATCTTGAATTATACAATTTGAATTGTTTTTTTTTAATAAAATACATTTATTTAGACATAAACAGCATTGAACAACAAAACGGTACCTCGTTAGCTTCATCCACAGATTAGTATTCAATGGTTTCAATTTTGTTTCATTAAATGAATTATCATGACTATGAGGACGATTCACCTCAGTTGGATATGAAACATTCATGTATGGTTTTCTTTAACATATATATTAATTTATTGTGTTGTCTAAATTCTGTTTCAAGACATTGTCATGTGCACATTTAAACGTCAAATCGATTTTTTGGCTGAAAATAATTCTTAGCGACAATTTAACACTTGCATGACTGTCCGTTTAAATAAAGCGGTACCTATAGCTTCGTTCGTCTACATACATTTATTTTCAGTTCATATAAAAAAAATCAAAACACCATGACGAGTTTGTAAACTTTCCACTTCAGTTGAATATGAATTATTTATATGTGATTTCGTTAAACAGATGCAGCTATTGTGAATAAATTCTATTTTAATCTATTGTCATGTGCACATGTATACGTCCGACAGATTTTTTGGCCGAAAAACAATAAGAAAACAGTGCATTTTACAACATATTTTGATTCCAATACATATATGAAAAAATCATTTGCACGAGAACAAAAATTCTTCCGAGATCTTCCATTTTAATATAGAAATAATAACTTCACATTGGCTGAAATTAAAATGATTGTTCAAAGTCCCACCTCCAAGCCCATCAAAAGACATCTACGAAAGAACATTAACATTGGTGATCAAACAGAAATTCCTACACAGCATTTTTGGCCGAAAAACGAAATTACCTTTACACCGTATATGGAATTCAACAGTGGAAATTCAAAACATATGACTTCCTCGATATATGTCAATATCATACAAGTTAGTAAATGATTTTAAATGATCATGTCTCATCGATTCAAAAGCGACCCAAATATTATCCACACGAAACTTAAACTAGTTTGATTTAATTTGGAATTAAACACAGCGGACAATGATCTACATCAATGTATGTATAGATAACGAAGACGATCACGATCATCAAAAGTAATGATATTTCCACAATAATTCTTAAACCGAAAGATATAGTTGCACAAATCACATTCACATTTAACATATTTATCCACAGGCCAACAATATTAATTATTCATTATAATATAAATGTTTTATTATAATAAATAATTTATTATTGTTTACGGACGGGTATAACCTATAAACATTTTGTAAACAATTGTTGACAGCAAAGAAAAACAAAAATAAAAAATATTTTTTTATTTTTCTTTGCTGTACACTGTCCAATTTTTTAGTAATAAATATGAACTGTAGGGCGATTTTATTATTTTTTTTAATGACGTCACAACAAATTGATGTGTTAGTAAATATGGGGTATTAACTTTTTAACTTCAATTTCGATGATTGCGGCTTCTATATTTAGGATGCTATGGTGCAACCCACCTAATACGACGCAAACGAGGGCAGACCAATGAGAGTCCTCCATTTTATTGGGTTATGTAACATAATCATAATTTATGGTCAAGTGGTAGTGTAAGAAATCGCGACAAAAGAATAATGTATTAATATGACAAGTAAAATTTGCAAATTGTAAATTTGTGTGATCGCTTGACAACATCATAAGCCTTTATATAGCCCTTAGTCCTGGAAACTGGATTGGATTCAATGGCTGAATCATTAATTTACCTGAAAAAAACGATTTCATAAACTCATTTTTATAGAAGAAATTACAAAAACTGGCAAACTAAAATGTGAACTATCAGATTTAGAAACGAATCGGAAACTGACACATTAGAACTCTAACAGAAACAACAAGGGTAGAAAAGGAAATGAAATAAGATGGAAACTATCTATACTCTTCTTTAGACGTACCAACAAATACACATAATGCATAAGTAAGCAATTTCAACAAAGACTATCTTGCAGAGCAAGCACTACTGGAATGATAACCAATCTGTGCAGAATGACAATAGAACGCTTTGATCAGAAAATAAGAAACACCGCACTATAATATAGGGGAAGCACCCACAGAATAAGCAGACGACATGACGTAAGATTAATTTTGTATACCTCATGTGTACTGGTAGCAAAAACAAAAACACGGAGGTTGACGTCTTCTTCCGAATGCATCAAAATGCTTAAATTTCATCCGTTCTTGGAGTAAACGACTGTGTAGAAGCAGCTCTGCTGTAAGGGTGTGAAACAAAGAAATACACACTCACTGAAGCATGTTACTTGGGACACGAAAAAGTGGGCAGGAGTCTGGAAGGGACCTCATTTCAAAATGTTAGAAAAAGCTGGCGAGGTCAGCATGAGATCCAGGCTGCACAGTGAAACTAAGACAGTCATTCTACAAGCCAACAAAAATTCTAAGGTTTTGTAATGTGATAAGGAACCGATTTCAAACCGATACAAATTTTTGATCACCGACTAGGATCATATAAAACTCTCACGCGGAATTAATAATGAAATAATCAGAAATTGAAGAATGAAAAAGCCACAAGAAATTCACGAAACGTCATTGCATGGGCAAAAGGTAACTTTTTGACCCGAAGATTGTGCCGAAACCATTAGTTGGCCTTTTCAAGCAATAAATTTTCCTGCAATGAACGTCTGATGTTAAAATGAGGCGAGATTGACTGGCCATCCATATTTCCAGATAAACCTTTAGACTTCTTTTTGTAAGGTTGTTTGAAAAAACAGATAATAAAAAACGCAGCAAAAAAGTCACATTTTGCTGTGGATAACAACGACGGATGTCGTTGTGATGTTCTTCATTGATGTTGCATCCTACATTTATATATATATATATATATATATATATATATATATATATATATATATATATATATATATATATGAATATATATATATATATATATATATATATATATATATATATATATATATATATATATATACAAATATATATTATATATATCAAATATATATATATATATATATATATTATATATATATATATATATATATATATATATATATATATATATATATATATATATATATACGCGCGATCCTTTAAGTAAAGTTTGATTGCTGTTTTAAAGTTGTGCATGTTACACTCAAACGGAAACTGAAAACCGGATAACGAATTCCACTTTCTCGACGTTTGATAAATCAATTTGCGTTTTGCACCTACAAATTGAGGTTTCGGCAGCTTCACCGAAAACCTATGAACATAAACCTTCTACGTGTTACCCATCCTGGCGTAACAAATGGTTCTATGTTCTTTAATTATGTAGAAAATGTACCATTTATAAATCTTTAGAACACGCAGAGGTCTGCAACAGCTCTGCTGGTAGGCTGTCTAGAACTTACGTAAGTCTGGAGTTTCGTATCTGGTTCACGGTCTACTAAAGGTAGGTTTTATATATTTGCATCTATTGAGGAACCCGAGTTTAAGTGAAGCTGATTTGGTCAATGCGATGTGTTCATTCCATTTTAATTTGTGGCCTTTTACCAAAAAAGGGTATTCGTTGTGACTTCTTTTACGCGAGAACGTGCATATTTGTGTTTTATTCTCGTTAAATTTGACCTGTTTTATTCTCGCCACTCAAATATTATACTCAAATCAAAATTAAGCGAAGCATAATTGTAGTGTTTAAAGTTTTTACTGTAACTTTCACTATTTCACTTCTTAACGCTTTCCCGATTTTAATTTATCGCTTTTCCAATTCAAACTGAAACTCTACGCTTTCTGTTCGCGTATTTATGCTCACTTGGCCTGCTTCTCAATCAAAGTTAGGGCTTGCATTGTCGGTAAACGGTAAATCGATTTACCGGTTTTACCGTTCAAATTTTTTTACCGAATTACCGATAAAAAAATAAATATTTACCGATAAATTTAAGTTTAACAATTTTGGAACAACGACTTTCGACAACATTATCGACTTTAATTTCAAGAATTGAAGCCCAAGATAGTCTACCATTCGTAAAATTTTGTACCTCTTAAGATTTAAGAATATTACTAATCGCCAAAAGATATTCCGTTCCAATATCGTCAAATTCAATAAGAAATATTGGAATGGCTTACGGAGAAAAAGCCGGATAAAAAATGGTGACAGTTTTAGTCTCAGACACGACGTATGGAGGTTAATCGAAAATCGCCGATAAATGAATCAAACAAAATGTTGGAATTTAGGACTCGCACGACTACATAAAAATTTGCCTGCAAACATGCATCGAAATTCTAGAAAACAAATTGCAAGAATTTGGAATAAATTTGAGTAACGTTGTGGCAATAAAACAGAAGGTACAGCAGTGATGAAAAAGATGGGATCATGTATAAATACTCATCAGCAGCTAAGTTTTACGCATGGTAAATGATGCGTTCATTAGAAAATGAAGCTACTTATTCTGAATCTGAAGTCTATGAAGAAGAAGAGAGAGAACATGATTATTCTGAGTATCTGAGGGTATAAATGTAATAATAACAGATGAGTCGCAAGTTCCATACAATATATCACATGAAGACTTACCATATATCCGAATAAAATACGTCGAGTAGTAAAAATATTTGGCATTCACCCATTTCTGGGTAGCACAGCCCGTTGGATCAGCTTATTGGCTATGCTGGAACAGTTTTTTTTTTTTTTTTTTTTTTTTTTTTTCGGTTTTTACAGGCCATTATTGGCCCATACCGTGTCAACAATCTGACTCCATCGGTTTCGATCACGAGCCAGATCTTCATACTGTTGCAAGCAGTTGGAAGATGCCAGATCGCTTTCTACGCCGTGGAGCCATCGTCGCCGACAGCGACCTCTTCGCCTACCGAAAGGCGGTTCTCCCTTTAAAGATCGCTGTATCATTCGTTTCGGATCAGCACGCAGAACGTGACCGAGCCAGCGTATTCGCTGTCCTTTGATTTCATGCACGATATCAGGAATTTGCATTAAATTCCTGATCTCGTGATTGAAAAGAACTCGGTAAGTGCCATCGACGTCGCGTTTTGGACCATATATCACACGCATGATTCTTCTCTCGAATGTTAGAAGCCATCTTTCGCACTCATCCGTCAAGGTCCAACTCTCACATCCATACATGACAACGGGTCTGATCAACACTCTGTACAGTTTCAGCTTATCCGTATTTGCAAGATATTTTGATTTCAGCAGTGGACGTAGAGGATACAAAGCCCGATTGCCAGCGGCAAGGCGAACCTTGATATCCTCGCCCACACTATTATCGTGAGTGATGAGAGATCCAAGATACTTGAATCTCATCACTCCTTCAAACGTGTGGTTTCCACTACTGAAATCAATTGCGTCGTGGTCTCTAAAACCCGAGATTAGATATTTGGTTTTTGACTCGTTGATTTTGAGACCAACGGAAGCTGAACACTGTTCCAGTGGATCAAGTATCTCTTTCACTCCGTTGCCATTTAATCCAATCACACAGATATCATCTGCATAAGCAAGAAGTTGATTGGATTGTCGGAATAAGATATTGTCCTGAGGTGTTTCACTTTTACGAAGGATGTATTCCAACATGAGATTAAAAAGTATCGGGGACAGCGCATCTCCTTGTCAAACACCGGAATTGATTGCAAAAGTTCTCGATAGCCTGTTCTCAACTTTAACACAGCATTGTGACTGCGTTACTGTCATTTTACAAAGATGTACATATTTTTTTGGTATTCCTAAATATTCAAGCGCATACCATAGCCTCTCTCGATTGATCGAGTCATAGGCTTGCTTGAAATTTAGGAATACCTGGTGTACATCGCGAGATGTTTCGTAGTACTTGGAAAGAATCATCCGTAGCGAAAAAACTTGATCAGTGACTGACCGATTTGGACGGAATCCTCCTTGGTAGTCACCGACAATTTCCTCCGCTAGAGGAGTAATTCTTCCCAAGATAATGTAAGACAGTAACTTGTATGCTGTGCAAAGGAGAGCTATACCGCGATAGTTCTCGCATTTCATGCGATCACCCTTTTTGAATATTGGGCATAACGCGGCCACTTTCCATTCATCAGGCATAACTTCATTTCGCCATACCAATCGAACAAGGTCGAAAAGACAGTTCCACAAAGTTAGCCCTCCGAATATCAAGAGCTCTGAATTAATGCAATCAACCCCTGGTGAACGATTTTTGTTTAATCTCTGCATGGCCATTGTGAATTCCTCATAGGATGGATCCTCAATGAACATCTCCGCGGTCTGTATTTGAGGGTATTCAAATACAGCTTGTGATACATGTGGAACATTAAGTAGATCAGAAAAATGTTCACGCCATGTATCGAGTACCGCATCGACGTTAACACAGAGGTTTCCATCCTGGTCCCGAATGGCAGTTGACCGAGATCTTAAGGTATGGTGCAATTCGGTGATTCCTTTAAAGAAACCACGCGAGTTGTGCTCATTGCTGAGTTGTTGTACTCTTAAGACCTTGGTCTTCCACCATTCGCGCTTCTTCTGTCTACAAATGCGTTTAGTTGTCCTCCTAGCAAGAACTGCCCTGTTTTTCCTTGCAATTGTAAACCGAGTCTGCGCTTCATTGTGGGCTATATTGCGTTGCTCAACAGCAAGACGACACTCCTCATCAAACCAATCATTTTTGGGCGTAGTTTTCACTATACCGAGAGTGTGCTGGGCAGCATCGACAACCGAGGTTTTCAATACTTCCCAGACACTGTTCACATCATCAGATTGGTAATTGGATCGTAAAATGCTATTGCTGACAAGATCTTGATATTTTCGTTGCGTTTCTTCATTTATCAGACCTTCACAGGAGAATCGCGTTTTATATTCTCCTGTCCTCCTTGACTTGTACGAAAATTTCCATCGTAGCTTTGCAGCAACCATAAAATGGTCACTGCCTACGAATTTTGTTGACGACCGATACGATCTCACGTCTTGAACAACCCGAGCCCGGTCTTTTGAAATCAACACATGGTCAATTTGGCTTCGGGATGTTTTACGTGGATGTGTCCAGGTTACAGCTGGAACAGTTCATCAAATTGAAATCTGCTGTTCGAAAAAGTTCGATAGACTGAAATATCGACATCAGCTTTTCCAACATAAATTAAACCTAACTAATGAAATCATAAAGGAACTGAAACCTGTAAAATTGACAGTAGAATCGTTAAGGTTATCAGATTTTACATTGTTAAGTGCAGATGTCACACTTGAATTCATGCTAGATGAATTATTTGCACTACTTAGTAAGAAATTACAGTGTGAATTAATAGTTAAAATAAAATAGGAAAGAACCAATCATTCAGATGTATTTTATTTTCAGATGTTACTACAAAATCCGATGGATGATGGCAGAACAACTCATAATAAAACTTATGGTATATTTAATTTTCTAAGTAAAACTGCAATAATCAAAAATACTGTGAGCATTATTGAGCGTTTAAGCATGAAAATTGCAGATTGTATTATTTCTGACAATAACACTGATTCATCTGATTTTATTCAGAAATAATTAGTCAACCAGAACCAGTCACGATGCAAGAAAGATTAAAAACTCGCTATTCAGAAGAAACAAGAACTAAATTTTAAGTATGGGAGTTGGGTCGCTCCTTAATACCAAAAGTTTCGGAGAAAATAACAAAAAATTAAAAGATTTTAATTTACCGATAAATTACCGATAAATCGGTAAACCGAGCGAATTTTTATCATTTATCGGTAAATGAAAAAATCAGTAAATTTGCAACCCCTAGTCATAGTAGAAATTTTCGTTTGTTTATTATTTTGCATGTATACTGCGTTTATTTATTCAGAGATGTCACCCGCGTCCGTAACAATATATATATATATATATATATATATATATATATATATATATATATGTATATGTTTATATATACATATATATATATATATATATATATATATATATATATATATATATATATATATATATATATATATATATATACATATATATATATATATATATATATATATATATATATATATATATATATATATATATATATATATATATATTTATATATATATATATATATATATATATATATATATATATATATATATATATATATATATATCAGTGCATGAGCATACATTATTATAAACTTCTTCTAGTCGCTGCCATAACTGCATCTCAAAGTACCTCTACTATATTGATGTAACGCTTCAAATTTTTTCTTCAAGATTTTTAGTTTTTCTTCTAAAATTTTTGTTTGCTTGTTTCGTATGTAGTCTAAGTGCTGTTTTATTTAATCGTGGTACATAGCATATAGCAATAGTTAAATATTATGTAAATACACGACACGATTTTCAGTTTTTTAACGTATTTTTTTAACATCCAACAATATATGCTTATATAACGATTTTCTACTTGCCTAACCGAGAACACGGAATTTGTCTTAACTGTTGTATGATTATCTACTGTATATATGGATGTATGTGTACACACTGGTATATATGACTACTTTATATTGTGATCATGCCCTTAAAACATTCCAGACTTTAAACTTCACATATTTTAAAGAAACATGAACAACAAAAATGTTGAACTATAATTTTCGTCATGAGGAGCACAAAAAAGATGAAAATCATCACCGAAACTTGAGGAAACGATTTTTCGTTTTTACTATACTACTTTAACGTAAGAGTAATATTACGTTTGTCGTTTTGTATGTATTTTGTTGCCTAACAATAACAACAACAAGCATCATGAAAAAAAAAGTAAATTATAATAAAAAAAAAAGAAAATGCTGAGAAAATCCTTATTTTAGTGTCGCAATTTTACTGGAGGATTTTCCTTTTACATACTTATTTTTGTGTTTGCACTGCTCCCCGGAATAAACGATGAATAACTTTACTCGTGGAATTTCTATTCGATATATCGTTATTATTATTACTATTATCATATATAGAAGAAAAATGAAAATTATATGGGAAATTTATTTTATTTGTGTGAACACTGAACAGAACGAAAAAGAATTTCGACGAGAAAAGGGTCATAGGGGAGAAAATAAATTGACACACAAACAAATAAAGGAAAAATTTTTTTGTTGGAAAATGAAATGGAAAATAGGAAGAAAAATTATTGTAAATAAAATCACATACAGTTTTCTTACTTCAAATACTTAGTATATATATGTGTGCACCATTACACTGTTTGAACTGTTTTATTGCTTGGATTATACTTCGTGCGCTCTTCTTAGCGAAAAAAAAATTTCTTTTTTTTTTGTCGAAACATTACGTTTCGTTCGCCGTTTCCGTCTATATGAAATGGAATTTGATAAATCAAAAGCGTATAATTTTGTAATAAAATTAGAGATTTTGAATTTTTGTCCCATTTTGTTTTGGGAACGAATGTTTATTTCGAAAATTTTAAATTAGGTATTTATACGAAAATAAAATATTTTAATATGAGAATAATGTTTATACGCGTGTGTGGTAAAATGTTAATATGTGTGTGTGTACGAGATGATATAATAATAAAATTGTTAACAATTGATTATTTTCCCCCTTCGATTTAAATTCGAACTCTAAATGTCGTGAATACGTGGTTCGTTCCGGGTTTCTTCAATTTTTTTATAATTGAATGGGTTTAGATGCACACACAAAGTAAAACATTGGTGAAGTTCATGTCAACAAAATTGGCTGGTATGTACAATATGATGTCGGCCCACTGAGAGGGTTTAATGTGAATTTGGTTTATGTTAAAAGTTGTGATGTAATCAGATATGTATATATTTAAGATCAATTTCTTTTCTTTTATTCTTCACAGGCTCTTACCATTTAAGCTTAACATCAAGTGTCATACCCAAGTATTTAGCAGAGTTCTCTTACTGCTCCATCACTCGTTTTAACACCTTTTAAATTCATAAAGGTTGATTTGCTTGACTCGCTAATTTCATCACATATGCATTGAAGTGTTTTCGCCGCCTCTTCCACAGCTGTTGCTAGTATAGCGGTATCGTCAGCAAACGTTGCTATGCTATGCTTATGTGATTGAACTGTAATATACCACTTGTATATAAAGTTGGTATACGACTGGTGAAGAACGCTGCCCTTTCCTCTCTCCGTCCAGAATGCTCATCTTCTTGTCCTACTTTAAAAAGCCTTGCAGATAAATATGGTTCAGGAAGCATAACCTTTAGTTTTTGTATTAAACCCTCGTGTCCTACCTTATCGAAAGCTGCTGCCACATCCAGAAATAAGGTCGAACAAATTTGTTTATCTTCTAATGCCTTTTCTATAATATCTTTAATTATGTGGACCTGATCAATTGTTGAATGTTTGCATTTGAATTCAAATTGCTGACCCGATCCTTACTGTTTATTATTATTTGCTTCGTTCTTCTAAAGAATAGTCTCTCCATTAGCTTTGAAATTTTAGGAAGTTGGGGTATCGAACGATACGATTTAGCTTCATTGGGTGGTTTAACTGGTTGCGGTAACATAATAACTTCCGCGAGTTTCCAGGCACAAGGAACGTGCCGTAATCTAATAATAGCATTAAGGAAATTAGCAGTTTAACAGTAGCTTTCTTAGGTAGTTGCTTTATAATTTCTACCATTAAAAGAACGTATCCAGAAGCTTTTGCTGTTTTCTGAATAAATTTTAATTGTCTATCAACTAACCTATTTCTGAGTTATGAGAGGGATCCTAACCCCATAATCGTTGCTTCCAATTTCGATTATAATATCCGATTCGGTTTCATTCGATTTGACAATATTAACCAATTTTTAGCTTTTGATTTGTTATACATAGCTCACAAGCCATCACTTCCGTTTAATAGGAGGGATCTACTGAGTTGCTACTTAGTAGTTCGTATTTTCTTCAGTGGTCAATTTGCCAAGATACAAGGAAAACGATTTTTAATTTATCTTCTGAATTTCTGGCTTAAGCTGATGTGATTGGTTATTTAGAATTTTGTAAGATAAACTCCTCGTTTGTTGTCATGTTCTCATAGCTCTCATTCCTTTTTTTCTAAGACCGTAGTTTCTGAATTTCTCTTGGGTAACTTTTACCAAAAGTTTTGGATGCCAATGAAGAAATTAGGAATTTTACCTGAATCCGTAGGCCAATATGTTGGCTTACCAGTGGAATGTACGTTACATCAAGAAATGCAAATTTCTACTATTTAAGCTGGGTTTCGCATGATTGATTATTCTTTCCACCTCTCACTTGGTTAGCCGGATAAATTGTTTCGTAAAGGTAGAAACCTTGAATTTTTATGTAAGATTGCCTAGTAGAGTGGGTCTCAAATTTCAGAGACACATCGATAATTTGCATTTTTAAGACAGTTTCATATAGCAATTTTTAGGTTTTCTTGGTATGTGATTTTGTGAGAGTTAATTGGTATAATATAGCAAAATTGCCCTACAGTAAAATCAAAGTAAAATCTAAACTGTCTTACAATAGAGCCGATGGATATAAGAATTATTTTGCTAAACAGTACTGTAAAATGAGTTTCATTGGCCGAATTTTACATTTTGGATTTGGAGCTGCACTCATTACGTTCAGGAATTCAGATATGATACTGACGATATATAAACCGTCTAATGGAGTATGGGTGTGTTCATCCACATCACCATTCGTAATCGATTGGTGAAAATATGCTTCTGTATCAAGCTATTAGGTTTCGAACTAGGAATCTTCTACTCTTCTACTTCCATTATAAGGTAGAATATAATTGGAACAGTGACTAATTAACTGGTAAGATCATAGTTTTAAATTAAGATTGACACGCTTCAAGATAAATTGAACAATACTGACACAAGAAACGCATTTTGCGATGCGGTTAGCTTGGCCTCGAAATCAACAAACAAGCTCAATCAATAAGAAATACATTTGATCAACAAGTATTAATAGTATATGAAGTATACAATTGAAGAGAACCATGGAGGTGATATTAGGTGATTTCTGAGGAATTCATCTAAAAGTATAACAAGAAGGTTTTTGTAATGGAACCAAATATACAATTTATAGATGGGAATGGAAGCAATAGCACTTAACAAAGTAAGATGGTTCAGTCTAGTAAACACCCTAACCTCGTACATTGGAGATCGGGAAAGATAATTAATCAACAAAGGGGTGTGGTTATGATTTACGATAAATAGATTTCACTACCAAACAACATAGCTTTTCTTCGACAAAGAACTGTATAGTAGTCTATAAGTTGTATTAAAGAAGCTTTAAGGGTTTCATTATTAACAATTTACGCAATAAAAATAGATTAAATAATTTTCTTGTAATAAATCAATTTGCGTAAAAATCTTAGTTTTTATTTTATTTCTTTTTATTTGTTTCAGACTAAAAAACTTATTAAATTGAATTGTTTCTCTTAGGTTTCTTTTATCTTGAGGAAGAAAACAATTAAAACTTTAACGTTAGGTCATGGTTGGATGAACTGTTTTTGGTGTGCTTTGTATAATAGGAAACCGTTTTTTAAATATATTTTTAATTAAAATTACAACTAATTAAAATTAATTAATTTGCTAAGTGCAATACAAGATTTCCAGGTTTGGTCATGTGGAAACCTTGCACCAGGAATTGATTTTATTATCTAAGTAAAATTGTAAGCAAACAAAGTTTGCTCGAGTTGGATGGTAGAGTAATTCTAGGAGAGATGGAACACGAGGTGAAATGGAACATTGCTGTATTTCGAAATATATAACTTGTTCAAACAGGATTGTTTGTTTTTATCTCTGCAATCTGTTTCGGGGCTCGAAGCACTTCCAAATCTTTCACGGTTCGCTTATTTACGTCCTTACCTTACGCTATTACAGCCAAATCGTGAATTATGTTCCATCTCTCCTCGATATTGATTTTTGATTTTGTTTTATAGATAATTTACAAAAATACCAACAACATACACAAGAATATCAAAAACCAGAGCTAACTGGTTCGAAAACAATTTAAGTGCAGCAATATCAGAGGTTCGCTAAGGTAAAAAAACTCTAAGAGAATCTGCACAATATTATAAAATTCCAGCCAGTACATTATGCAGACGCATGAAATATAATTATTTAAAAAGACGTTCCCTTGGATCAAGCTGTAGCTTAGGAGAGGCGAATGATTTAGCCTCATTTGCCTCTCCTTGATCCAAGGGAACGTTTTTTACTCATAAAAAATTGTTTTACACATAAAATTACAAAAGCATTTGCTCCTACAAGAGACACCGTTAGAGCCATGGCATATAATTTGGCTGAGCAACTCCAAATTAAACACAAGTTTAATAAAGAAACAGAAATGGCTGGATATCCATGGCTCCAATCATTTTTAAGGCGTAATCCCAAAATCTCTATCAGAAAATCGGAAGGAGTTTCAATTAATCGAGCTGCAGGGATGAATCGAAGTGATGTAAAGAGTTAGTTTGATGTCTTGAAAAATATTGTCATCAGTTGTTTGATAAACCAGGGCACATTTTTAATGTGGATGAAAGTGGCCTGCAATTAAATAATAGCCCAGGACATGTTTTGGCAGAGAAGAGTGCAAAAAACATAGCAGCAATTACATCGGGTGAAAAGGGAGAAACAATTTATGTCATAGCCTGTGGCAACACTCAAGGAGTTTTTATTCCACCTACCTGTATTTTTAAAGGCAAACAAAAGAAGCCTGAATTTGAAGATGGAATGCCTTTTGTCTTCCAAGTCATATAACGCAATTCCTGCTACCTCTTGATCTATTCTTTTTTAAATCTTTAAAACCCAATTATTATGAGGAATGCAATAAATATATTCGTGCTGATCCACGAAGAAAAATTAGTAGACTCGTATTTGGATCAATTTTTTCAAAAGCTTGGAGTAAATCAGTGACAGTAGGAAACGCCGTTTCCGCATTTACGGCAACTGGAATCGTACCATTTGATCCTGATGCTATACCAAGTTATGCTGTTTGACAACTTTTGATTATTCTGATCTGACAGCTTCCTCCAGATAATAAATAAAAACCACTCACCTATTTAAATTAAATTTTATTTTTACAGCAGAAATGTATTATCATGAACTAAGATGTTTTAAATTACAGTTCCGCTAGTGTTGCAGTAATGCCGTATACCATACTCGGAACTTCAGTTAGGTACCTACATAAAACGATATCTATGACATATTCCAATACATGCATAGGTAACTATAAATTTTGTTATAAATTCAATTTCACCTTTTTCCAGTAGTGAAATATCATCACCATTAAATGAAGGTAATCTGGATTGCAGCACCCAAAACACTACAGATGTAACAGACGCCGTCCACGGAACATCTTTAAAATTAATTAACGTTCCAAATAGCTCCAATTCATATACATTATCAGCTTCTGAAATCGTTTCGATAACACCAGGAAAAATTCTTGATCAGATTTCTCCTGTACCTCATGTACAGGTTAAAACTACTAGAAGGCAATTGGTTTCCATTCTTACGTCTCCAGAAACAATTGCGTATACAAAATGCAGAATCTTGCAAAAGTCAGAAAAGAATAAAAATAAAATCCGTTCTAATAAAAAAAAATTGGAAGCGGCTCGTACGAAAAAACAAAAACGTCAAACAGGCTCATCGGAGAGTGATCATGAATTCCTGCAGTTAACTAATGGTACCGATTCAAAGGAGGAATTTTTAAAAGAGGAATAAATGCGTCGCTTGTGGCGAAGGCTATCGCCAAACAACAAAAAATGAAGATTGGATCCAATGCATTGATAATAAATTTTGGCTTCATGAGTTTTGCTCATCTTTAGAAAACATGTGCGACAAATCTGGACCAAATTTTCAAAAGAAAAATAGTCCGCCCTTAATGATTCTCTGTCCTTTTGGACTGTGCCATCTCACCTCTCTGTTTTAGGTGAGATGGAACGTTAGCATTTTTTTATTTTATTTTACAGCTTATTGAAGTAAATTAAAGATGTATTTATGTTTTAAAATAAAGTTGGAATTTATGTTTAGTTTCTAAAACACGTTTTGTTTTATTTTTAACATTAAATTTACAAAAGTTTCAGCCATTATAAAAAGTGTGTACCATCTCTCGTCGACTTACCCTACAGATTTCACATTTTCGATACGTTCCAAATAAGTAGATGCTTTATCTTTATAGACTGGGCTTATCACAATATTTCAAATTTAAATGAATCGTGGTTATCAAACCACTGTTTAATTGAATGTAACATTTAATTGAATCTACTCAACCAAGGACGCAGGTCATCCATCATTCAAGTGAAAAACTTTGTATCACAAATATCTCGTACAGTACAGTGCAGGAAACCAGAAGAACAAATAATTTCCCAGCAATATGAAACACAGTCTATATTTTCCATCCCGCTTTATTGAGAGTTTTTAAATCTTTACGTTAAGTCTTTTAATCTCCGGGTGCTCCGATCTATTTTATGAAAACCGTGATTTGACTTTGCACAAATTGTGTATCCGACGTACAACAGCCAATATATAGAATTAAATAGTAATAATAATCAAATGGTAATAATCAAAACACTTTACCAACACCGGTTTATATATGCCGCACGGAGATTCAGCCCGACCAGCAAACTTGTTTGTTAATATGGGGCCAATCACGATAGGAAAAAGAGCTCTTCCGGACACCACGTGACTTTCCCTGACTAATTAACGGCATCTATACAGTTTCTGGTCTTGCGAAACACCAAACTGTCTCGTTATATCAATGGTGTTATTAATCACTTTCAGAGTGCATATAGCAACTCTAATTTAGGCCTCGTTGGCAATTTTGACATCTGTGATTATACCAAGCTATTAAAGTTATTTGCCCATTATATTTAGGGTTCAGTCTAGCATAAGCGATTTTGTACTGAAATCAACGATATATTATAAAACCGCACCTCAATGGTGTTTCTCAATGGCGTATACTACGAGTATGTCAAGTGCGGTATCGATAGAGATAAAATCAATTTTCATGATTCTTGAAAGACTGTGACAAATTAATTTTAGCTACGAAATCGTTTAATTATGCCCGTCTTTTGAAAATTTATTACATCATGGTGATATAGGTATTGATTTTATTGGGTCGTGGATTATAATGACAAGAGTGATTCTTTTCATAAGCGGTGAGACTATTTAGACTCGAAACTACCCCTTGGAAACTCATTCAAGAAGGAAATAACTGCCATTTCTCGTCCTTCTCCACTTTTTGCAAACACCGAACTTCGTAAATCGTAAAAGATGATGTCCTTGATTGGTTTTAATCATCATGCCGCCATATTAATTTGACAATTGAACAACTACTATAAATAATGTTTAGCAGAAAATGTAAATTTGATTCTAAGTTTTGGAATGAAGAATTGGTGGATTATTTGGTGGATGGGCTTAATAATTCAAATCTGCAAAACCAGATTTCTTGTGTTGATTTTCACAAAGAACCGATCTTCTAATTATCGTAAATTAGGTCTGGTCATGTATTGCCGAACTGTAACAAACCGAAGTATGTGGGTCGATGATGTCAGAAAAACCGCCAAAAAGTTTATATTTTTGTAATGAATTAGTTGCGGAATGAGTAAATTCTATTATTTATTCGAATGAAAATCCAATAAAATTGAATGCGTTGATTGATTTAGGAAGCTCGATAAGTTTAACTCAAATTCTTATAAAACTGCTCCTAAGATTCATAATTACGGAATTTAGTATAAAAATTACATAAACAATGATGTAATTCGCTCATTATTAAGAGGATTGGTACATACAAAACGAAAATTTGAACAATTCCGTCAAGAATAAGTTCCTCTTCCCGTTATTGAAGATTTGTCAGGCTTCCGAAATAAAAAATATATTCGAGGTTTTAAATCTGAATTTCACCATTTGAGTCTTAATAAGATTTTTTACGAATTGATAGTACGCATTGACGTTAATGAAATGGATGTCAAATCAAAATTTTAATGAAGGATTAGAAATGATGCAGTGTTATCCTATCACTAAACATCGAACAGGGTGTCGTTCCAGCAGGTAGATGCATTTAATAGAGAGCAACCAATATTGTTAATTCATGATGATCTGTTTAAACAGACAAAAGCGATGTTACCAAGTTCAAGTAAGTTTTCCGATTTAAGAAATAGTTTAATCGAAAGATAAATAAGGGCAAGGTCAGAACCGCGCTAACCCCGTGTTCGAGTGTGACACGAACACGGGCGGCCAAATTCTAGGGGCGGCCGGATTTGAATTGCCATAATATCTAAAAATATTTTCTTCATGCTTAATCAAAATACTCTACCTAACTGTATAAATTTAAAATTTGCTTAAAAGAATAAAAGACAAACGAAACATAGATATTAAAATTTGAGTACATAATGTATTTACAAATTACATACAAATACCAATATCGCGAAGAAAACAACAACAAAAACTTATTTTTTTTCTGAAAAAACACTAAAAGCAACGACGGAAACAACCTGTAATGGAGAGTTAAGGAGAAGTTAACACAATATAAAAAATGTTTATCTCTTTTTATTTATTTGCTGGTTTGCTGACCTGCTGAGTTGATATTGGTTTGTCATTTATAAGAGAAATACGTAACACGTCGCAAGAAGAAAAGGAAAAGTTTAAATAGCTATCTACGCTCTTTATATAATTATGTATTTTGTGTACTGTGTCTGTGCTATATGCCTGTCTCAAATTTTTAGTCTCATTTATTTTTCATAAACTTTCGTCACAGAAAAAAATAACTATACAGAAGAAAACTATACGAATAAAATTTTTTCTTCGTATAGTTTTCTCGTTAGTTGGGGTTATCTCAGAAAATAAGAGTGTAAAAATTTAAAAAAATTAATTTTACACTCTCGAATAGCAAACAAAAAAATAAACACAAACAAATTAAAATTTTTAAACAGAGAATTTGATCTATACATTGCAGTATTTTATTCTCTTTCAATTGTTGTTTTTGTATAAAGAGACAATTTCAAAAATCAGAAATTTTTTCGTTCGTAATCGTAGGTTTCCTTCTGTATAGTTATTTTTTTCTATGCTTTCGTCGATCGCTCTGAGTAAAGTCACAACACAACTGGGATAACATTATATGTATACTTCTACCAGAGCTATCTTTATTTTACAAAGCCTAAATATTAAAAACTGAACTTAAATAAGAGGAAGTAAAATAGAGGAAAAATCGTAAATTCCCATACAAAATATATGGAAAGTAAACATTTTTGTAAAATGAAATATTTCAATGAAAAGTTTGACAAAATAAACATTTTAATATTGAAATCATATTAAAACTATTTATATAATATATCATTTAAATATTTTTGAATAAAATCAATTAAATATATTATAAAATTTAAATAAATAAATCATTAAATTCAAATATCGCATTAGAACTTTTAATATGTATACGCACGAAATATCGATCGAGTACGATCAATGACAACAGAGTGATCGCTATTAAAAAGCTACTTTGTTTTTGACATAAAACTTTTTGATTATTAAAATTCAAAATTTCGAAATTAATCCAAACTAATGTAAAATAAATAAATAAATTTAATTTATATTTAAAATATTTACTCATTTACTTAAACGTTTATCTTAAAACGGTCAAACTACTAGAATCCCACTATAATTCTATTGGAATAAAAAGTAGAATTGTATAGTAGAATTATAAAATACTTTAACATATTCTAAAATCCGTGTGAAATTGAGTGTTTGCTGAAAAAATTGTGTGTTTTGTCAAGAAACTTATCTATGTATAATAACAATTTTAAGGTTAGCATTTTTTTCAAATTGGAGGAAAGTTTGATTTTATAAAGATATATATGTATATACGTATATATATATATATATATATATATATATATATATATATATATATATATATATATATATATATATATATATTTATATATATATATATATATATATATATATATATATATATATATATATATATATATATATATATATATATATATATATAAATATATAAAACTTAACCGGTAACTAGTTAACTTGAATTGGTAAAGTCAAATCCATTACAATTTTTTTTTAAATCTAACGACTTTTTGAATAAAACAATGACATCTATTGAACGATATCGAAAGTACATTTAAAATTTAACATTTTATCCTGAATAAATTAAATTTTAATAGATGTACTTTTATTTATATTGAACATAATAATTAAAATTAATAATTATTATGATATGTGAAACAAATAAATTAATTTTATTATGAATGTTAGATGTCTCTTGTAAAGCTTTTTCGCCATGTCATGTTTCTGGTTTGGTTTTTATTGGCTACACCAATGAACACTCCTCAATCATTTTATTATTTTATAATTAAAACTATTTTTTTAATAATAATTATGTTTTATTTTTATAATTTCTAAAATATAAATGTATTTCATAGAAATTACGGTTATTTTGATTCGGAATTAAAAGAAAATTATGCAGTTAGATAAAAATAAAATGTGCTGTTCGTATTGAACACTCTTTATGTTTCAGATTGACAAAAAAGTTTTTTTTTTGTTTTAGTTTCGTTTTTCGTGGGTGAAAAGGGCGCAGCATCATTTTACTATTTTATAATTCAAATTATTGTTTATTGTAGTTATTAAATTTTATTTATGTGCAAAAACATAATGTCTTATTTCTATTTATATTTCAATGCAGGTACGGATATTTTTCTGCAAAACAAAAGTAAACGTGTGCGGTTAGTTTAAAAAAATGTACCGCTCTAATTGGAAGATGCTTTAGCTTCAAAATCGACATCACAAACACATATACATCTGTGCAAACTATTAAGATATTTAAGAAACTGATTTTGAGATATAATTAACTTCAACATTTTATGTACTTAACCCTGTAGAAACAGAAATCGAATATAGAATTTTTTATTGATAAAAATTATTTCGAAAAATGTGATTTTAACATTGCTTCTTATGGAAAAGTGTAAAATGTACCTCCTCTAAAAAAGCTCAACAAAAGCGGTAGTATTTAATTATCAAACGAAAATATGCATTTAATTCAAGTGTTTTAAGTGCAATAAATTTTAAAATAAAATTTTAATAAACATTAGTGTTAAAATTAAGATTAGATACATATCTAACACCCTTTACTGTACATATTTTGTATTATTTACATTATACAACACATACATTGATAATTGTACTTAAATTAAATAGACAAGTGCATCGTTACGTGAAATTACCAATCATGTAAGTAAATTGTTAACATACTACATATTTATAATAGTTTGTAATGAAAGATATGTTTATTGAATTAGCCATCAGCCTAAAAACAGACAAACTTACAGAAAATCGAAACGGCCTTCACATCGTAAAACAAAAAAATTTAAAGACGAAAATAATAAAAAATCAGAAGGTGCTATTTTAAAATACGTTAAACATCTTGAAGAACCCTCGACATCTTCAAATATTAATAGTGAAAGTAATAGTGAATGTGATTCAGGATCCAATATACAAAATTATAAAGATGGAGAGAACATCATTGTAGTTGTAGGTACAGATTGTAGTACTGAAAAGGGCTTTGTGGAAATTCAAATAAAGAAAATTGAAGTTAACGAAATAAGTGTTGATCCGGGTAAGTGGCGGCTTTCTAATACTAAAATTCAACTGCTCATTCAAAATGATCCGACACAAGTATGAAATATTAATTATCCTGTTGATCACAATGGTAAAAAATTTTACGAATCTTATTATAAACGCATCTTATCTAATGGGGAAAAAATCTCTAGAAACTGGTTACTGTATTCTAAATCATTAAATAATGTTTTCTGCTTTCTCTGTAAATTTTTTAGTTTTCCTAACAATTTATTAGCTACAACTGGATTTACAGATTGGCAACATTTGAAACAATAACAATCAAGACATGAAAATAGTGAGACTCATATCAAAAATTTTAGTAAATGGATGGATTTTAGAAAACCGTTTCAAAATAATACCACGATAGATCACTACGAGCAAGAAATTTTAAATCGTGAAAAAATGCATTGGTATGAAGTAATAAAACGTATAATATATATAATTCAGTTTCTAGCGCGACAAAATTTAACCCTAAGAGGAATAAGTAATACTTTGTTTGAGGCAAATAATGGAAATTTTTGAAAGCCGTGGAAATGATTTCCAAATTTGATCCTACGATTTCGCAACACCTTCGAAAAATTCAAAATTCTAAAAAAACTCAGACATTTATGCCGATATATCTAGGTGACAAAATCTCGTATCATTGCTGCCCAAATTAAGAATCATATATTATTTCCGGCAAAAAAATTTAAATACTACTCTATAATATTAGACTGTACGTCGACGTAAGCCATACCGAGCAGCTAACAATTATAATTAGATTCGGAAATTTAAATGAAAACACCAAAAAGTGGATATTAAAGAACATTTTTTAGGATTTTGCCCAATAACAAATTGTGTAATTTTATATTAAACAAACTAGGTGAATTAGGCCTTGATATTGATGACATGCGCTGGTATGATAATGGGCTTATATGCGGGGCAAGCATAACGGATTGCAAAAGAAGATTTTAAACAAAAATCTCCGTGCTTTTTTTGTTCCATGTGCTGCACATACACTTAACTTAGTGGTGAATGATGCTGCCAAAATTAACTTTGAAACAGTCGATTTCTTTAATATAATTCAAGAATTGACGTATGTGAAGTTAGCCCAGGATTTTATCCCAGAAAAACCAAAAAATTAAATCAGGCAACTCTTATTAAAAATACATCAAATACTCTTTTGTGAAGTTAGCCCAGCCCCGAAACTTGTATATCTCTAATGTAAAACAACAAAATCGAAATAACTAAAAGAAACCAAATATTAACATAAACATATTAAGTTTTAATATATAAAAATGCGATTGTCGAAACTATCACTGTCCGTAAATCTACCCTGAGCTGAAATATTCATATATTTCATATCAAGACTATGATTTCGACTCACTTATTCGGCTATTTTGTCGAAACTAAAAATCTCTCGGATTAAGACGGTACTATTTCAAAATGTGGATACCAAAAGAAAGCTCCACAATAACTTATTTGGCAATCGACCGATTCCAAGTGTCCGTAAATCTAGCCGTATAAGTGAGTCGAAATCATAGTCTTGATATGAAATATATGAATATTTCAGCTCAGGGTAGATTTACGGACACTTGCAATCGGTCGATTACCAAATAATTTATTATGGAGCTTACTATTAGTATCCACATTTTGAAATAGTACCGTCTTAATCCGAGACATTTTTGTTTCGACAAAATAGCCCAATAAGTGAGTCGAATTCATAGTCTTGATATGAAATATATAAATATTTCAGCTCAGGGTAGATTTACGGACAATTATAGCTTCGACAAAACAGGCACATTTTTATATTTTAAAACTTAATATGTTTATGTTAATATTTGTTTTTTTTAATTATTTCGATTTTGTTGTTTTACATTAGAGATATACAAGTTTCGGGGCTGGGCTAACTTCACAAAATAGTATTTGAGGTATTTGGAATAAGAGTTGCCTGATTTAATTTTTTGGTTTTTTCTGGGATAAAATCCTGGGCTAACTTCACATACGTCAAGAATTGTTTGTATTTTTTTCTTCATTGGGACATATTAAAAAAACATGTTACGAAATTATTGATAAAAGCGTTAAGCGTTACACGATGGGAAAGTCGCATAGATGCAATAAGACCAGTAAAGCAAGGAATTGGCGAAATTTATGATGCACTATTTGACATAATCGAAGATAAAAATTAAGATAATAATTCACGATATCAGGCGAAATGTTTAACAACGAAATTAAAATATTTTAAATTTTTATGTTCAGTGGTAATCTGGTATGCTATTTTAAATAAGGTTAACGTGGTTAGTAAAATAATGCAAAGTTCACAACTAAACATAAATTCCTGTACAGAGAAGTTAAATAATTTAACTAAATACCTGGAGGACAACCGAGCTGATGATGGATTTTAGAAGCCAAACATTTAGCCGAAATTTTGGATGCCGAAACTAAATTTCGCGATATCGCTCTTATAAGACGACGTAAAAAAAATCAGTCTGATTATGCCCTGATGAAACGGTGCATGATGCACAGTTAAATTTTAAAATTAATTTTTATTTTTCAATTTTGGATACGACCATAAATTCATTAAAGACAGGTTTGATTTATTAAACTCACATTGTGTCGCATTCAGCTTTCTGTATGACTTAAAAAACCTAAAGCTTCAAAGCGATGATGATATTTCCAAATGTTGCTAAGATTTAGAAATTAAATTATCGGACGAAATTAAGAATGAAAAGAATATCGATGCCGTTGAAATGATCGACGAATTAAAAGTACTTTGACATATTTTAAAGCCAGATTTATTTTAGAACATATTATTGAAAATAATTTATGTAGTACTTTACCAACATAGTAGTTGCTCTTAGAATACTCTTTACATTACCAGTAAGTGTAGCTACTGGAGAAAGGTCCTTTTCAAAACTAAAATTAATTAAAAATTTTCTTCGAAGCACAATGGGCCAAAACAGATTAGATAACTTGGCGTTGGTTTCTATTGAACACGATCTAGCTGAAAATTTAGATATGCATGATGTGATTAAAAAGTTCGAAGAATTGAAAACTCGGAAAGTGCAATTTATGTCCAAGTGCAACGTGCGGGCCTGGGCATGGTGGATTAAATGTTTGTCCCGGGGCGGATTTCGGATTAAATTTACATCGGTGTTCTCCAAGGATGCAATTATGTTACCCAATTACTACAACTTGTTATGCAATTAATAATTTAGGTACATAGATGTTACCTATGATACATCGCGCTTCCGTTATTTATGTGCACAACCTAATTTGTGATACCTTAGTCAGTTATTTATATTTAAAACACCAAAATGATTGATTATAATATGCAAATTGATAATGTTACGCGATTTTATGTTAACATATCTAGCGTCATCTATTTGTCAGATTTGTAACCATAATATTTAGACAACAAAAAAAATTTCCCATCGCATCCTAAAATTTTTACTCATTTTTCAATTAATAACGAAAGGATTGAAAAATCCCAGGTACACATAAATCGAATCGAAAGTAATTCGTTATTTATTATCTATGACAATTTTTCCGGTGATTTATCAAGAAATTCGAAACAATATATCAAAAAGGTGCTAACAATCTGCATCTATAGATCAAAATTTATGTTGTGCGACATCTTATTGTATATAAAGTATATAGATGTATATGTACGATGTAAATGAAAATTGATGAACGAGCTTTTGAATTTTCACATGGTATAGACGAAAATCAAATGGAAAATAAAGTTTTCACCGTACATACATATACTCGTACATACGTACGCCCGCCAAATTGAAATATTTTCAAAATGAATTTGATATTACTCGTATGTACTTACGAACATACATGTGTACCAAGAATCGAGTATATCTGCGAACAATATTCTTGTATACAGAACGTCTGATTTTATAAGAAATTAAATAAGATATGAAGCTTAGGTTCAACGAGCCGTTATGTCTTATATACTTTTATAATTTACAAGCGTAAAAGTCATTTACGGTGGAGCAATGATAGGCTTTAGAAATTAATTTTTTTATATTTCATTAGATAAAGCTTAAGATAAAGCTTACGAATGATACAGGAAAATTATTCTAAAAATTAATAATTTATAATTATATGTACACAGTCATCAATGTGAAGTATAAGATAAAATTAAGAATGTATTCAATCGTCATGTGATCACATTTCCACCTTCGTTTTAGCGTTGAGTTTTTTCCCCAGTCAAGCTTGACTGGCCCATTGTGACATGCTCACTCAGACGTACATTCTCAGTTCGGAAAACTGTTGGTTCTTCTTATAAAGTCCAAGATATCAAGATACCCAATCTCCTGCGGTGCAAACACCATTGAGTTTAAAGTTAAATTAACAGATACTTTAACAGACCAATACTTGGCTCAAACTTCTATTCGTTGTAAATGACTTTGATGGGTAATTCAACAGATAGATAATTCACAGTTAAACAGCGTGATGGCTATTCTAAACTGAAGAAATTTGATGCAAGTTAATGTTTCTCATAAGTGTAATTGGACCGGCTCTTAACTTAATGTTTTGTGTGTTATCCGTCCCTCAGACTCAACTGACCCATTGTGACATTCCACTTCATAGCTCCATGCTAGCCTATAGTACTGACATGGAAGATGGGACGGCACACGGTATCTTAACTCAACAGGGTATCAGATGAATTCATTCGCTCAACCGATTGCACCAGCCAAACGATTCGCTTCTATTGGGATTTGAACCCGGTATACTTATTGTATACTTGTGGTCTTCTTGAACCAGAAAGCCTTCTAGCACCGCCTCTACACTCGCAGATGACACTGCAACTTGAAGTAGCCAACGCAAATTCATGCACATCGATTTTACTAATATGTATAAGAAAAAGAATTGAATACAACCAGCTTATACGATTGGCCAAGATACTTAAGCATGACACTTGATGTTAAGTTTAGGTGGAAAGTCCATATAAAAAAAAGAGTTAGAAAATTAGTACAACTGGAAGAAATGCCGATGTTGATTATGGAAAAAAATCTGCTCGAATCTTTCCTCATCCATGAACTTCTTAGTGCTTTGAGCTGACACCGGGTATTGTCATATATTAATATGAAATCTTCCATTATATATCCCGCGAAGGGCACCGCTTGATCTAAGAGAATGTCATCGATAAATCGATCAGTGGTCAGACTTCCTTTTTTTTAAGCGATCTGATTTTCTTTTAAGCGATATGCCAGATTCTTTTAAGCAGCTGTGCACGAATAACCAATGAACCGCTATCGGTTGAAAACTATGCGAAGTCAAATTATTCAAATGTTTCAGATGATTTCAGATGGAAACTCACAACTTGTACTAAGCAACTACAGGAATTTGCCTATATGTATAAAGAATATGGCGATTTTTTATCATGTACAAAGAATATGGCGATTTAATTATTCGAAGACTAGAAAAAACCTCTGTAAAAACTACAAATTTTTTGACGTGAACATTTACTTGGTCGTCGAAATGTTCAACATGTACCATGAAGGTTATTCTCAAATACGGAAATGTCCTTAATAACAAAACTCAAAGCATGTCCATTAAGGCTCTATAATAAGACAATTCATAAGGCCATACTGAGAGCAAAGGAAAATTGTTCATCTGGAATTATTGCATGATTTCTGATATCTGGACGGATCTTTTTTCCAGTCACTCAGGATCGGTTGGTCCATTGTTAGTTGTCAGTTGATCTCAAATAGGAATTGTGATACAAAGCCGTGCAATCTATGGGAAGAGTATGAATAACGGGAGTACAAGAAGTGCTAAATTCATCTGGGGGATATCTTTATGAATTTGTAACTTCATGTGTATAGTAAATTTAAACGAATTAACACGAAGTTGATGAACGTAGTACATGACTAGAGCTGAAGGGTTACGTACAAGTATAAGCTTAGTATACTGGGTTTGTTTGACATTTAAATTGAGTCTGAGTTCAATTGAAATAGAAGCCGTGTTTATCACATGTGAACTTCTGTATTCATCTAAGGGTTTTTTTGGATCATGCCAGGTTATGAAAAGTGGTTACATTATGGAGTAGTTGGACCAGATGAGTGTTTTTTATAATATGTTGTTCAATACGTTTGGTTTGACTGAAGAATTCTATTAACTCCAATTAGTATATTTAACTAAAGGATCGGAAGTTGCTTTTGACAGGTGGTTTTGACAGACCTTTGTTGGCCCGTATCGTCAACAATCTTATTAACAATTTTATTTCAGAAGTCGTAAGGATTAGAACACGAGGATTAAAAACCTTGACGTTTATTTCATGATTCACTATCGTGAGTATTGAGATATCCAATTTGTTTTGATATTACAAAGGATGTATTCAAATATGGGATTAGAAAGTATTGGGGCCTGTTCTCAACTTTGACACATCATTGTGACTGCGTTTCTATCATTTTTCACAGATGTACGTATTTGTTAGATGATATCTGTGAGAAATAATTTAGTGGAAACGGAATATAAGCTTCCTTTGGTCTCAAAATCAACAAGTAAAATCAGAGTCCAAGACGCAATTACTTTCAGTAGTGGAAGCCACACGTTTGACGGAATGATGAGATTCAAATATCTTAGATGTTTCATTACGCACGCTAATAGTGTGAAAGAGAACAGTAAATTTCTCGTTGCCGCTGGTGCACTTGGACTTTATTTGACCATGTCTACTTTTGAAATATCTTGCAAATGCGAATAAAGATTGAAACTGTACAGACTGTTAATCATAGCATACCTGTTGTCATGTATATGGATATGAGAGTTGGACCTGGACGGATGAGTATAACAGATGGCATCTAGAACACAATTAAAGAACATTGATCAGTACAGCGATTTCGAAAGAGAAAGACGCCTTTCGATAGGTAGGCGAAGAGGTTGCTGACGGCGACAGTGACTGTACGTTATTTACAACAAAAAAGTGTTGGGTCGTGATTGAAACCGATGAAGTCGGATTGTTTGGGCAACTAAGAGCCTTTTACAAAAAAGCAAAGGTTAACGAAATTCAGTCTTATTTGTAAATGACAGAATATCAGGAAAACCATTTATATGATATATCAGTCCATATCGATAGTCCGATTGTGTTTACTGTGTGTATTTTGGGACACCTTTCATTTCGATAAGCTTAATCATATCTCACGTCACCTTTATATGTTTAAATAGAAGATTAATTTATTATCTATACAAGTTTTAGTAATTAACAAAATCATATTTTGTGCTGTGCTCATGAAAAATTCTTAAATATCCTAAATAAATTTATTATTTCCTAAACTAACCAAATACAGTATAATAAACTGATTAAATTCTGTCGATGTGCGTTTATGTCAAAAATTAGCTGAATTCACAAAAATTAATTACATTCAACCAACCTATCATTTACATATGAATGACGTGGAAAATTTATATCAAAACTATACCCATTTTGTTGTTCGTGTAATTATAATGATAACGCAATGCAGGAAAATTATTTATTTTTCATTTGGGCGGCAACAACAATGAAAATATTATTCAATTTAATGTTTTTTGTTTATTGAGTTAAAGTTTTTCCGAATAACTTTAATATCGTAAAATGGTAGAGAGTTGCTTATCGAGTCGAAATGCGATTCGAATTGGAGGAGGGACTTTTTTTTGTCAATATTGTACAAGGGGAGTACTACAAGTTTGCTTAGTTGGCCACAATTTTTTTTAAATGTCAATGAAACGTGCTTTATTGGAAAGAACATTTTATGGCATGGCTGGCACGTCAAAGGCGATCTGAAACACTAAAATTTAATATATTTTCGCAGCATTTGCGATCGTATTTCTCCAATAACGCCAATAAACTTCCATAAAGTGGAAGGACGCAACCCCAGTTGCCGAGAACGGCGACGAATTGATTGATTTGGCTCTTCTTCAATGCTTTCCTGTACATTGCCTACAGTTTCTTCAGTTCGCACTGTTAGTCGTCCTACCGGATGCACATTATCCATGAGAGTAAACGTGATCGGAATACGATTACTATAGTTATTCGAATAAGCCGCTCTGAAGGACGATTATATGCCCTGAAATGGACGAAGTGCACGATAAGTTTGACGAACTAAACCATTATTTTGATAAAAAATGTCAATCCTTTACATGCTTTGCTATTATGAATGTCTATCCAAAATGAAATATCAAATCAAAGTTATGAACCTCTAAGATCCATCGTTTATGTCTTATGCCTACAGATCCACTTTTCAACACAGTTTTCAAAATCTTGATTTTTAAGCGCGTAAAGTTCAGCCTTAATCGCATCAATTATCTCTGTTAAGACCTTTCCCCTCATTTGTTTGTTTTTATTAAAAAAAACAGAAATCACAAGATGCTAGATCTGAGGAATAAGATGCTCGTCGTTTTTCTTCTATGACAGAGATCACAATAAAGCACTAGTTGTTTCAGCATTGTTATAGCTGGAGCGTTGTCATGATGTCGAAAATAGCGCCACAATCCTCTTTCTTCCGTTTTTCCAAGAATTTTTTGAAAACCAGTCTTCAGTATACCAATTTACAGTTACCGTGTAATCCTTTTCCATGGGCAGAGCAGCTACATTTTTGGATAGGGTTAAGTAAACTGACATCCTTACTTTTGTTGCTTTTCTTTTACGGGTTCGTCACCAGTAACGATTTTACTTAATTTAATAGCCCATTTTCCAAGTTATTTAGAAATAATGTAGCAAAATAGACTGTTTTGGGCCTCATTTAAAATTTGAGCTAGTTTATTTTTTTTGTGTATCCCAGTCATGGCATTCAAGACTAATTCACCAATTTCTTGTGGATCTTCATCAACTTTGACCTTGACCAGAGCCACAGTAACGCAACAAGTGAAAAATTTTGGTCAAACTTCTCGCGGTTCATTCTTTTCTGGAAAAATGTCACGTCTGGATACTTCGGAACGACTTGGTAATAGTTTGTAGAGACGGTCGAAACCTTCCATATGCATTTTGGTATTCTTTGAATATTTATAGTGGCTTTAGTTTACACAGATTACCGAAGAGTTTCACATAGCGAATTACAGTTTACGTTGGTGTTGCAATTTCGTGTGGGTGGAATTTCATCCTCACCTATTTTGCGTTTTCTCGTCTACATTTAATCGTTCTGAATTTTTGAAAGAGGGTGTCAGAAAACAATTACAAAGGATTTGGTATTTTTAATTTTTGAAACAAATATTTAAGAGTCATCTACTAAGTGAACGTTCTTTCCTTGTATACGTAGATATCTTATCTATATAGGTACAGAAGTGTATATCTGTACCAAAACATGAACTTGATTTCCTGGGGTAATCAACCCTTTCCCTCTCGTATCTAAATCCATTGGTAGTACCAATTGTCTCGAGCAATAATTATTATAGTTGTGCAGTTTTTTTTGCTTGTAATTTCAAGCGAATGTGAAGAAACCGAATGCAGAACTATACTCTCAAATCACACCCGGGAAACATTCTAACAATGTTTATCTCCAATTCGTCTTGAACTACTTTCCTGAGTATCACTAACAAGACTGTCTTGCAGATTTAGGCGTGGTATTGGTTTGGTTTTTGATGATATTTTTTGATCCGTTTATTGAAACTAGTCCTTCCAGACTAACCATCAATTTACAACTGAATTCCAGCAATGTATCAATGCCTGTTCATTGGTAGGTAGTTGGTCCAATACTAGCGAGATCGGCTTTAGTCAGTAAAATTGTATATGTTTAAGAACAAACTCTTTTCTTTTCTGCTTAACAAGCTATTTTCATTTAAGCTTTACATCCAGTGTCATACTCAAGTATTAAGCAGAGTTCTCATCCGGCACCATCACATCGTTTCAGCTGATTGGCGTTGGATTAATCAATGATTTATTCGTAAATTTGACATGTACAGAATTTAATTCATTAAGTTTGAATTTCCATCGCTTGGCCGACTGGCGACTTTGTTTACTTCCACATTTTTTTTTTACATTAAGTTTTATTTGGGTGCAGGGCGGACTTTTAGACTGTCCTAGCTCCTTGTAACTGTCAGAGCTCCTGCACCCAACGAGAGATCCTTCAAGTAAAGGTTGGTAGCCGCCTTATACTTGTGCATTTTATACTTCAACTGAAAACCGACCAACGAATTCCACTTTTTAGATGTTCGATGAATAAATTCGCGCTTTGCACCTTTAGTTCGAGGTTTCGGCAGCTTCATCGTTAACCTCTGCGCATTAACCGTTCCTCGTGTTACCCGTCCCGGCGTAACAAGTTGTGGTATTTTCTCCTTTAATTCTGCAGAACATTTACCATTTATTAATCTATAGAACACACCGAGTTCTACAACATCTCTGCGGTGTTGAAGGCTGTCTAGATCTTTCGTAAGTCTGGAGTTTCGTATGGATGGCACGCCGCTGAACTCTATCCAGCAACAGGAGAGCAGTGCCATATGCTCCACCCCAAATCTGACAGCAATATTCTATACACGGTCTAATAAAGGTTTTATAAATCTGGAAAACTTGATTCGATCTTAAGAACCGTTTGCAGTTATTGAGGAACCCGAGTTTACGTGAAGCGGATTTGGCTAATGCGATTATGTGTTCATTCCATTTTAAATTGTTGCGAATTTGAACACCAAGCAGACGAATTGAGTCACAATCCACGAAAACGTGGCCTTTTACCACAAAAGGGTATTCGTTGTGACATTTTTACGCGAGAACGTGCATACTTGTGTTTTTTCTCGTTAAATTTGATCTGATTTTTAACTCCCCACTCAAATATTGTACTCAAATCGGAATTAAGCGAACTGACCACTTCCAGCCGTTTACCGTTTAACTCAGAAGGAGTGGATTCACAAGTTTACCGTACTGCCACAAGTTTGTCAAAAGCCTTGGATATATCCAAAGCAATTGCAAAGGCTTTTCTGCGTTGCTCAACGGCGAGATTCCATTTGTTTGTGACACACGTCAAAAGATCGGTTGCGGAGCGGCTTTCGCGGAAGCCATATTTTTTATCTGAAATTATTTTATTAATCTCAAGATAATGCCCCAATTGTTGGTTAATGCATGTCTCAATAACTTTAACAACGGCTGACACAATTGATATTGGCCGGTAGTTTAAAGGGTACATAGTAACGTCATCAGTGCAAGATTTTGGTCAATCTTCTCGGAGCTCGTCCTCTACAGAATAAAGCCTATTGGAAATAGTCTATATAGATGGTACAATCGTTCCATAAACAATCTGGCATATGGACTTGGTATTTTTGTTTATTTGCAGAAAATATTTAAGAGTCGCCCACTAAGCGAACTTTTGTTACTCCCCTCGCAGTTCAAGCGTGGGATAAAATTTACAGATTTTGGAATACTAATTTTATAAATTAATTTATAATTATGTACATATAATTAACTTTAAAATATTATAATAAATTAACCAACATTTTTGTTAGAAAATATTTCAAATTATCTACAAAGTACAAATATTTTTCGACAATTTTCCTCAAAAGCTCTATCCTGTATTCATATGTTATTAAGTGTTATGTACCTAAATCGAATAGCATAACAACAACAAAAAAAATTAAATTATAAAACATAACATTATATGTATACTTGTGTTTATGTATATTATTATGTTGTGTAAACATAAAGGTATTGTACATATATGTTGTTTCGAACAAGTATACACACTCCTATGTATATGGTCAATGAATCGTGTTAAATATAATGTTGTAATGGTTGTTGTTATACCATTGATAACCACTAAAGTATGGAAATGAAATATTTTAGCATATAGTTAAATAAATACCAACCGATATCTGGTTGTGAAAATAATAACACAACATAAAAAATTAAATAATAGTATATGTTGTATTAAAACAAATAAAAATTGAAACAGAAAATTTATGATGATTTTGTGCGGTTTTAAGTACACTTTTGTAATTCAATTGGGTTTGGTGTATAAAATACAATTTACAAATATATTCAGCAATAACATATCCCAAGTATACCGTACAATATATGGTGTGTGGTATTTGAAATTTATATTCTTCAAAATTTGAAATATAATTCTTTTCGTATTATTAATGTTCATATTATACGTATGTTTCCGATCCCATATATAACCGCAATACCAGGAACATTTTACACATAGCCTGTTTTTATGGATCTCATTTCCAATCAACATAACATCTCATGTATAATATACTAAAATTGACCATCCAGCTATTGAACTTGAAATAAGGCAAATCATAATAGGGCAAGCGACGAACCTATTGCTATTTGTCGAGCTATCTTCACCGATAGTGACCTTAACATAACAAACGGTGGTTCTCCTTTTAATGATCGCGGTATATATCAGGAATTTGGATTAAATTCCTTATCTCATGATTGAACAGAACACGGTATGTGCCATCAAACTTTGACCATATATCACTCGCATCATTCTTTCATATCCGTCAAGGTTCAACTATCACATCCGTACATGACAACGGGTCTGATCAACACTCTATATACAATTTCAGCTTGTCCGTATATTTGCAAGATATTTTGACTTCAGAAGTGAAGATAGAGGTTATAAAGCCCGATTGTCACTGGTAAAACGAACCTGGAACTCGAAAACTAGAAATCAGTTATTTGGTTTTAAACTCGAAACGAACAAAACGAACCTGGAACTCGAAAACTAGAAATCAGTTATTTGGTTTTAAACTCGAAGTTCCACAAAGTTAGCTCTCCACTCCTGGTGAACGATTTTCTTTAATCTCTTCCGTCATAGGATGGTATCTTAATGAACATGACCGCGGTCTGTATTCGAGCGTATTCAAAAAAATGTTCTCATCATGTATCGAGTACCTCATCGACGTTAACACAGAGATTTCCATCCTGGTCCCTTCCAGTCCCATCAAATTCGTTAAGATGTCGTGCTGGTAAGAACAGCTTAATTTCTTCTTGCGATGGTAAACTAAGCTGGCGATTCGATATGGGCTATATTTTGTTACTTAACTATAAGACGACACTCCTCATCAAATCAATCATTTTTGAGTGAAGTTTTCACTATACTGAGAGTGTTGGGTACAATCGACAACCGATTTTTTCAATACTTCCTAAACACTGTTCACATCATTAGACTGGTAATAAGATTGCTGGTTGTTTTCTTTGCGTACCTTCATTTATCAGACCTTCACAGAAAAATCGCATTGTTTATACCCCTGTCTTGTAGAAAAATTTCGAAGATTTTGCCTTTTTAATTCTGCACTCCAACAGGGAGTCATAAATGTGTTCATTTGCGGTATAGTGTAGACCAAAACTGATTGGTTTGATGAGGAGTATCGCTTCGATCATAACGAAGTGCACACTTGGTTTACAATACTTGTTCATGTTAAGAGGACAGCTCAACCAATCAGTATAGACAGAAAAAGCACAGTAAAAAAGTTACTGAATGAGGATTCTGTCCAAATCGGTCAATCACCTATAAATTTTTTTCGATACCTCGAATTTTTTCCTCTAAAGTACTACTTTAGGAGTACCAAACAAAGTGGTACACCATTCTATAATTCTTTATTCTGGATGTTAACAGCAGACAAATTTAACTGGAAGTGGCACAACACATTACAATTATGCGTTGTTAAGTACAGTTAGGTAGTACATTACATTCCTCCATCTGCGGTATGATCATCAGATGACTCAGCTCGAACACTCTCGGAACGGTGAAGATTATCTGGGCGGATTGGTTCATGACTGCGGTTCTCGTTTCTTACCTCTTGATGGCCTTGTTTTTTATGGGTCTCAAGTTGCGAAATGTTCACTTCAGTTACGTTATTCGCTAGTGATGAGAAACTGACTCTAATTATCATGAGTTGATCGATGTGACGGCAGATGGCGTTACCATTTGAAGTATATCCTTGGCCCATAACACTGATTGGTGACAACGGAAAAAAATTAGCTGGTATATAGAAAATCGAACTCCTGCTTTATTAACACATAGAAATATTTTGTTCAATCTTTAGTGAAGTTCATCGGCAGAATTTCAATAAAGCTCTGATGCCGTGGAGTTTCCAAACAGGATACATATTTCACGTTTAGAATCGCTTTGGTTTGTACCATAACAGTGGTAATGTCATTGATGTGTTGCTGGTAGGACTATACCAAATCCGGTTTCGATCATCTTGCCAAGTTTGAGTATTTTGGTATAGTCGACAAGAAATGAATTTCTGTTTGTTAACGGAATTCTCCAATCTTATTGGAAAACAAGTGATCATAGGAGTGCATTATCTCTGAAAATTTTATGGGTATAATAGAAACACTGCCTGAATAGAAATTTCTATAGTGGCTCGAACCAGTCGAGATCCAAAATTGTCGACGATTTACCATTATATTCGACCTCTAATTGAATTCGACCAAGAATCTGTATTCTATTAAAAATCCTTTAATGTAGACTTGGTGGTGATTTTGTACTCGATCGAACGGCCCGTTCTAATATAATTGTTATAACTGGATCTCGAGTCTTCTACGAATTTGCAAGATACTTTGTTGATTATGAATCTCTTTCGATACGGAAATCTGCTTGATACTTATCGATTCTTATAGTCCCTTTGATGCTGATCACTGTTGCCAGGACAAGAATGATAAACTCACTGTAGGTAGCCGATTAGTTCACAGAATGCAAGTGCTATTTCGATGTTTGCAGGATGTTCGCAAAGGATTTTCCCTCGCAGTGTACACTACATTGTGTAATTATACGTAGCTGGCGATTTTCTTCATGGTAATTGACCCTCGTGGACTGAGCAGCGCGAGAGGTATCGGATAACCGACGCAAGGGCTAAACAAATAGCATCTGATTGGACTGCTGTTGGAAATCGGTGTTAGCTTGTGATCCTCTGAGGAGTCTAGGTATTCTATAAACGATTCGAACACGAAATATGCGATTGTGACTTCCGGATGGAAAATTGATCGCACATGAAAAGGTGCTTGATGAAAGACGCAATTGTTTTCACCGTTGTGGTTTAGAAAAGTGATCATATCCAAGTATCTTGAATCTATCATTATTTACGATCATAGTAAGAAAGGATACCAAAGCTCGCCAAACGCGACATTTATGGCAAATACTGAGTTCATTTCGCAATACGAATTAATTATAACGTGCATATAAAACAAAGGGTAGTGAGTACGCTGGTTCGGCCATGTTCTGGTTGCTGATCCGCAACGATTGATATGGCAATATTTAAGGGAATAGCGTCTTTCGGTGACGAAGAGATCGCTTTTTGTTTACAACAATCATCAACTCTATACAATCGAAATAGTGATTTGCATCGTGATTTAACGATTCCGAATATAAAACTCAATTATGCAAAACTGAAGGCTAATCTGTGCGTCGCTGGATCAACATTGGCCACATATTATATGTAGTTTAGTTTTTAAGAAGTCTGATTTATATTCACTGGAAAAACTAGTTTGAATATAAAAAAAAAGATTTTACTTTTTCGATTACAGTGATCGAATGAGGTGGTTAGGCGTTGTGACAACAATATATTATCAATTTATGTCGTATCAATATGTGTCACTTGAACCAATAATGTGTTTTATGTTCTCAACCATCTGCCTTGAATGGTGTAACGCTTACTCATACTTTATTGCTATTCCGGTTAACTTTAAATATTTTTAAGGTTCTTAAAAAGATTATTCATCTCTTTAGGAACCTTAAAAAGTCGCGGCCTCAAATTTGACTCTCGTCATTAATCAAAAGCATGCTCCTCCGGTTTACACAGAAAGCGATAATGTGAAAAAACATTTGTTAGGTTGAGTGACAATCTATACAATGCGCACCAATGCGTTTTAATGGTTCGTAAGGTCTAAGTTGCGATTACGGTCGTCTCAGTCCTATAAGTGCTGGCATGGGGCAATGTAATATACAGATGAATGAGCTAGAAATTAAAACCTCCAAACCAGACAGTATTGTACTATAGTCCGGTCTGTTAGTCTATACGGTTATTTTCTTATACATAAACCAAATGATGATGGAAAATTGGTATTAATTTTTATATAAGTAGTAGGTAGGTATATAATGCATGAGATGAGACGAAGCGAAAAATGAATATAAATGAAAAATTGAAAATTTATTTTCTTTTCTTGGAAAAACAATTTTATGTGTTCGACTCTACATTTTTATGTTGTCGGCTAGAACATACAAATAAACCAAAACTTTTATACCATGGTGTACATATGTACATCCACGTATAATAGCGCTTCAAATAAGATAAGCAGAGAATGTATTAGATGTATACGTAAAGTATAAACTTGAAAAGATCACAATTTTTCAGCAGCATGAAAATTCCATCTTACATGGTATACACCATCGTATACGTATGTTTGTCTTGAGATGTAAGATGAAAATGATTTATATTACGATGCTTCAAGGAAAAAAAATGTTTTTCTATTTTCTACTGACTGTTGCCATTTTTATTCAAAAAGACTTAAATACATTATTGTACTTCTGTATCTGCTCTTCCCCTGCCTCTGGCTCCAAATGGAAATTTATTTATTTAGAAAATTTTCTTCTTCCGATTTATCATGTTTAAAAATTAATGCGGTGTGGAAATAAATTACATTCTATACGAGTCGTTCAAGAAAACTAGTAAATTATATGTACATAAGTGCACAAACTGATTCTCGAGTAATTAAATTTTAATTTCTAAAAGTAAATATTTACAGTTCTTATTAAATTAATTTGGTTATAACATAATCTTTTGTTATCGTCCTTGATTTGTATTGTTTGACTCTAAGAATTGTCCTGCATATCCATATTTCTTAAAGGAGATAAATTTAATTAAATCCCATCTCTTATATTTTGTAATATTTTCCATGACATAAACATATGCTTCAACTTTGAACTGTCCTCTTATCATTGTTGTAATTATTTGGGGTTTTAAGCTTTTTATTTTATTTGAGGTACATTTGTACAGGGTGGGACAAAAGTCCCGCTACCATTTCAATTGCACGCCATCTTGGTCATGTGACGTTAGCTCAGTTTCGCTTGAATCATTGTGTTGGGTAGACGCCCCATTTTTATAATGAATAAATATACGCGACAAGAACGAGCATGAAAAAGTGACAATTTACGGACAATAATCGTTCCGGTGTCGTTCTGGAAGATAACGTGCATCTCGTAACGCTGAAAATGTGACTCTGGTTCGCGATAGTGTTGCAGAGCCGCCAGAAACATCAATTCGGAGACGTGGTTCCTATTTACACATTTCTGCACGCAGTTTAAGGCGAATTTAAAAACTGATTTGAAAAAGTTCCCGTACAAAATTCAATTAGTCCAAAAATTGCAAAGAGTGACCCTGATCAATGAGTTGAGTACAGTAATGTAATCCTGAGGCTGTCTGGTGAAATTGAAGATTTTTCGTCTTATTTGATAATGAGCGATGAAGCCAATTTTTATCTCAGTGGCCACGTCAATAAACAGAACATCGGTTTTGAGGAACCCAGAATCTTCAATTAATTCATCAAACATCATTGCATCAACTAAAAACAACTGCATGGTGTGGTATTATGCTGGAAATATCATTGGTCCCTTTTTTTGTATGAAAATAGCCAAGGTGTTAAATTTACTGTTATTGCCGAACGGTACCAAGGCATGATTCGAAATTTTCTTATATCTGAAATGGAAGAGCAAGGACAAGATAGAGGTAATGTGGTTTCAACAATTCAATTATTGAATGAGGTTTTCTACGAAGATGAATTTCACGAAATGGCGGTTTAGCATGGCCAGCCAGATTTCCGGATTTAACAGCACCAGTCTTTTTCTTATGGGGTTTTTAAACATCAAAAGTTTATGTGAATAAGCCCCAAACGATTCAACATCTTAAAGACAATATTTGTCACGAAATTGAAGAAATTCAGCCTGAGATGTTGCAGGATGTCATGAAATAATTTTATTATCATAACGGAAAAAAATGTTAAGACCAAATAAACTTTATATGAAAACCAAATCAAATTAAGTTCCACTATACATTGTGACTACTGTTAGGACACCGATATCTGGAAACTATGTAGTCGTCCAACATACAAGTATTATAACATTCAGTTTTCTTCAGAAGTATTTGGGTTTGTGGTAAGAAGTAACAACTATGAGTGGAAACCACTGAAACTATTACAAAAGCCATTGTGGGAGCTAGACATATCACACCCACATATCACTGCAGCATTCGAGATTGCGGTTTGTTTTCCGCCCATTAAGTTTTGAATACTAGATGCTGCATCTAGTTCTCAAAACTTAATGGAGGTGGGCGGTCACATATTTAGCCATAAAAATTCCTAATAATTTATAAAGTGCAACTATACTGTTAGAATTTTGCCATTATGCTATCAGTTATCCCTAAAGAAAAACTGAAGTGGTTAATTCGTCTCTTTAGAAGCCTATTTCTAAACTCTGGGAATTATGATTATGTTTTTTGTTCTTTTATTTTTGGGTTGGAAGATGTGCTAGTCGCCTGCAGTATAGAGGTAATAGTCCAAATAATACATATATTAGTTCTGGTTATGTCTCTGGGAAACTGTAGTCTTCCAACAAAATGGTATCATTACATACAGTTCTTTTCAGAAGTACTTGGGGTTGTGGTTAGAACTATAAGTAGACTCGGAAGAAATAACTGAACCGATTATAAAAGCCTTATTAGTCTGGTTATTATGGGACCATCTGCAGTGCTCAAAATTGCGGTTTGTTTTCTGCAAATTGATTTTTGAGTACATACTGATGACAAAAGAGATACTATTCAAGTACTATTAAACCCGGCCAAATAGGGAAGTTGGTGGACGGTCAAATAATTAGCCACATAATTTCTATTTGGGGTAATTACTATTGTTAGTACTGGTCAAAGGTTATTACTGTTAGAGTTTTGCATATATCGTTGGCATAATGCTATCAGTTAGCTCTAGGATAACTGAGATGGTTGTTTTTATCAGACGCAGCTCTTGGAAATTTTAGTCGTCCAGCATACAGGAATCAAGTGATTCAGTACCCTTTAGAAGTGCAGTGTTTGTGGTTTGAACTATGAATAAACCGCTGAACCAATTACGAAAACTTAGTATGTTTGGCGATTGTAAAACCTAGACATACCACACCATCTACAAGATATCCGACCATCAATTAATTGTAGTACTTACTGCTGCAAGAGGGAATTCAAGTTTAACTGATTACGGCCAAATATGGAGGGAGGTGGGCGGTCACATATCTATAGCCATAAAAATTCCTAATTATTTAGTGTAATGATGAATGACAAGGTAATATTGTTAGAGTTATGCCATAACCTGCTAACCCTATAGATAGGCTAAATTGGGTATTTGGCCCTATAGGAAACCTATATAAGAATATTTGGGGAACTATGGGTGAATTCAGAAGAAACTACTCAACATCTTTCTAAAGACTTGTTTGTCTGGTTATTATTAGAGCTAGTTATAGAGCCTTTCCAATACTCTAGATAGTTTTTGGTTTTTTGATTCTTTATTTCTGGATTACAAGATATGCAGTACTTAGTGCATGCCACCTGCAGTATAGAGGCAAAAGTTAAAGCACTACTCAGCATATATGGAGGGTTGTGGGCAGTTATATAACTAACAGTAGTTAAATTATTATATCTCTGAGAAACTGTAGTTGTCCAACATACGCGCATCATAACATTCAGTTTTCTTCAGAAATATGAGTGGACTCCAAGGAAACCACTGAACCTATTGAACCACTGAAGCCTTGTTTATCTGGCAATTATAGTAGAGCTAATTAAACATCATCTGCAGCACTCTAGATTGCGTTTTTTATCACTTAATGTTTAAATTAACAGATGTGAACTTCTGCAGTACTTACTTCTGCTCGCCTGCGGTATAGAGGCAATAATGCAAGTACTACTCAGCACGGCCAAGTATCAAGGGCAGTCATATAATTAAGTAAAATTATGATTTTATAACAACACTGTATGGGTTTGAAATCAACACATGAGATTGTCATATTTACATCTTATCGGACATCCAAGCTGCTTTAAGGGTATTTTACTCCAACACTGTTGTCAAAAAATTTATTTGGGAACCACAAATAACCTCAAATCGATATACCAATCAGAATGAAAGCCAGGCCTCACGGGAGGTGCATATTCCATTTTTTCGAACCTGACCCGTGCCAAAGCGTGAGAGCTATCGTTTGAGTATGCTCAAAAATTAATCAAACTTATCATTAAGGAAACAATACAACAGTTTCAACATATTGGTAGATACTGAACAGATGAACTATACTGACGTTACTGTATATACTTAACATGGACCATCTTTTAACGAAAATTTACACTCAGTCGAAAGAAAGTTGTAGTGTCTAAATTGTTAGTTTAAATAACAAAGCATTTCTTTGGATAAATATCTAATGGATTTTACAAATCCTCGAAAAACGATTCCGGTGTTTGATAAATATTATAGGTTCATTATATTTAAAAGGATCAGTTGGCTGGTTTGAGCGGTTGGTACAGAGAATCTATCTCTTTTAATGAAAGGTAAACCTAAACCAATTCATGTTTCGAAAATAACTTAATGTTTAGAAAATAATAAAACGTCACTAACAAAAAGCATTTGGATGATCTGATGGGTTCCTAACTTAAGCACGATGACAGATAAATGACTTTATTGACAAAAAAGAGAAAAATCACTTTGAAACGTGCTTTAAGATTTGCTTGGCGTTATTCGTCATTTCAAAATATGATCTCCATGCTCAACATCGATCATGTTTTGTATTTCTAAGAGTAGGTTCAAGTTGTCCTAGATATAAGATCGTATCGGTATCAATAAAACAAAATGCCTGGTCGTTTTAAAGCTACGATAGACATTACATAAATCTTGTAAATAATAGGTTTTCCGGTTTAGAGTTTACAACTTCATTCAAAATATTCAATAATCATCAACAAAAATCATCAAACAACAACAACAACAAACATTCTAAACACTCAGTAAATACAATATTTTCATCATGGTGAAGTACACGAACGAACAACGAGATTTCGTTGCCCAATTCAATTTCAAGGCGTTCAGAAGAACTGGGCACCGTTCAGACTACGTTTTCGGATTGGTTTCTGAAAATGTAAGAGTAAGATGACCAATTTCATCGTAAAATAAATGACTTCTTCAACAAATAAAATATGCGTTACTGGTCAGATGAAAACTCTCATGTGTATCAAGAAACACCACTTCATGTACAAAAAATAACTGTATGGTGTAATTCATGAAGGTGGTGTCATTGGACCGTTTTTTTCGTTGCTGAAAATGACCATCAATGGAGATCATTACAGAGACATGTTGCAACGTTATTTGTTTGGCCAATTACCTGACCTAGAGGTTTATGATATGTGGTTTCAACAAGATACGGAGCGACATACCACACTGCGAGTCTAACAATCGACATATTGACATTCGATGAACGCGTTATATCCAGAAATTGTTCTGTCGATTGGCCGCCTAGATCGTGTGATTTTACACGCCTAGACCTTTATTTTAAGGGACTACATTATAGAGCTCAAAATCGAATATAGAACTACCGACGTATATGAACAATGACTAAACCTAATAAACTGACTTTAACTCAATATTTACCCTTAAAATATATGTTTGAAACCCTCCATAATATTTTATATGTTATCCCATTGTGTCGAGAAATATTAACCTGTGGTCTTATTATGTGTACCAGTTAAATACTAATTACACATGCTAATGCAGCAAAAAAAGAATAAACTGAACACTAACCCCACTAATGATAATATTCGTAATAATTATAAATTAAAAATATACAATTAATTTAATTTAAAATAATATAAAAAAATATATATATTCCAGTAAATTACAAAAATGATAAAATCAAATGTGTTTCGCGACATAAATGATAATTTATGTTGCATACAACATAGCAACAGGAACCAAAACATCTATTGTCATATATACATAACAATGATGATCGTTATCGTGGTTTTTAACAAATTGATGTAATTTACAGCTTCCTCGCAAAGCATACAACGTAATAAAAGTGTATATTCTTTAGCGAACAATCCACACTTCCCGACTTGTTCACTGTACACACACACACAATAGATGGTATATGTATAAACCCTACATTATACGGATAAGTGTATGTAATGAATTAAAATACCAACAACATGAAAAAAATGTTACATGATTTATGCTACAAATTTTAAAATCATAAATTTAATATTCCGCGGGCTATCAAATATAAAAAAGCAATAAACAAGCACCAACAGAAAAAAATCATTTGTTCGAGTTTAAATAAAACAAAACAGAATGTAAACAAGAATGTTGATGTAAATAAAAAAAAACAATTTATGTTTTATGTTCAATTATTATGTGTCCTATATGTAACCCAATACCATGGGGTGGGGTATGAGGTAGGGTATGGGATTGGGTACTGCTCTCGACTATGGCAAAAAGTACATATATCATTTTGTTACTGGGAAACTTGTTACCATAATTACCAGCCATTCGCTTTATAATAATTTGCCTGTAATAATTATTCCGCCATGTTTTACATGCGTATAATATGTGCACGAATATAATTTATTTCGAAATTAAAAATTTTTCCTATTTTTTCGTGTATCCGAAACAGTATACGCGAATAATTTTTTTTATTTTAAAAAATTAAATTATTATTAATTGAATTTAATACTTGTTGAAAATTGTGTACGCGTACATTTTGAATTAAATAAAATGAATAATTAATTATTTATTTGTAAATAATGCAGTGATTTTAGAAATTAATCTAATACTCTTTGAATTCATTGAAGTATAAAGAGTCATCCAATAGGATGTATTTTTTTCCACAATTGGGATTCATGCATGGCCAAATGACATTTATTTTCAGTATTCATTGACATTTCACTATGAATAGACTTACGCGAGAACAACGTCTACAAATTGTTGAAATTTATTTTAAAAATTCGGTGAGAATTGTTTTCGTGTTCTTCGACCAATCGTCTAATCGAACAACTTTTTCACTATTGGATATTCATCACCCGACTAGAGTGCGTACAATTCGATCTTATGTGAAGATTGCTGCTGTAGTAAACGTGATGACCTCAATCAATAAATTCGTTGCAGTCCTCAACGCCCGGGTTTCTCATATTTTGATGAGGAAACTTGGTTTAAAGCAAACAAAATGCACCTTTTTCAAAATGCACCTTAATCTAAATTAAATTCGATTGGCCTTCGTGTGCGTCATCATTTGGTTCATGGGCGTTGGAACAGCTCCAAATTGATCTAGTGTTATATCAAAAAATTGTCTTCAGCGATGAAGCTCATTTTTAGCTAAATGAATAAGACAACAAACAAAATTGTTGTATTTGGGCTGATGAACAGCCGGTAGGCATCCTGAAAAATGCACTGTTTGGTGCGGATTATGGGCAGATGGCATCATTACACATAAACGTCAATTGCGCAAACTACAAATTAATGATCAATGAATTTTTATTGCCAAAAATTCAAGACAATTATTTAGCCGACTTGTGGTTTCAACAGGCCGACTTATGATTTCAACAGGATGGTGCAACGTGCCACACAGTAGGCCAAACGATCAATTTATTCGATAATTTAACTTAGGTTACAAATAAAAATTTACACTTTTAAATTAAATTAAAGCGTTTTATTTCAAAAGAACTTCCGGAATGTTTTAGTGGATCACTCATTATAAAAAAATTACGGGTTGTACCCAATTGGAAATACAACTATTATTGATATGATAGGAGAAGTACAAACCAACCATTACCGTGATCTTCGGTTTGTTACCTTAATCCTGTTATATGTTCAACAGATTACCAAATAAATATCTGAAAACATTGAAAGTTCTAGGAACAGGAATAATAGCCACAGAAATAACTAGGGTTATAATCCGTCCCAATTTTTTAACTACATGCGAGGGGAAGTAACAAAAGTTTGCTTGTTGTCAGTTTCTTGAACAAAGTGAACTTGTCACATTGGTGTTATATTTGTCAGTGGTAAATTAAGGGAATATACTATATATTTTTAACTATTTATACAGCACCACAAACGAAAACACGAACGAATCACAGTGACACCTGTGAGAATTTATACAAAGTTTAAAATTATTACCAAAGTTGAAGTGTTACCTTGTAACAAAATATTTACAGACATGAATAAAATAAAAATAAATACGAACAAGGATAGGCGGAGCAAAAGAAACACGACGAATGAATAGAAATAAGTTCGCGAACGAAACGGAAACGGTTGTTGCAATTCGTTAGAGTTTTGAATTTTGGAAAGAGGTAATAACAAGTGATAATAAAGTGTTTAAATAATAGTGGTGACAATAATAGTGAAAAAAAAGTGTCAAAAAATTAATTGTGAAATACTATGGATGAAAAATAAATGTAATAATAAACTGTAAAATAAATTTAGTGTAAAAGATATAGTTTTCGAGTTTTATATTCACAATCCAGTGATCGAACCGGATAGTTCATTTGAATTTGAACTCAGTAAAATTGTAACAATGAGTGACGCCGGTGGGATTGTAAATATAAAAAATGGAACTATGGGTCTTGAAAGTGGTAGCTTTCAAGAAGGAGCTAGCGTAATTTACCAACTTCAGGCAACAGAACCGAATTGCAGCTAAGACTTCGCGCAAAAAGAGTAAATGATAGCAACCTCAAAATAAAAATAGTCACCAGCCAATAACAAATAAAGAGCGACCTTAAGAAGCGGATGTTGCACAAGAAAAGTTGATCAATTCAGCAAGATTTAATGGTCGATGTTAACAAAAAATTTCGAGATTTGTTCATTGCCAACGGACACAGTTAAAATGGAAATGGATTACAAAATTGGCCAAAATACATCGAGATGAGAGATAGACGATTTTTGAAGATCGAGAAGGAGTTGCTGGATTTGAAAATTAACAACACCGCTCTAATTACTCCACGAAGCAACTCAATCGAATTAAAACCACCAACTTTCACGGAACAACACCATTTCTTAAACTTCAGTTTGAAATAGCAGGAACGGTTGGTGTTAAAAAGATCGAGCAGCTTCATTAATAGTGACTTTTAAGGAAATGCTTTCCACCAATGGCAGATTTCAGTAGTGTTGTTTTCAAAATCAACGTTTGCAGAAACCAACGCATGTGCACTAACAAATGGCACTGAACAAAACATCATCAAAACAGCAGTCAAGGTAAAATTATACTAATGGTTTTTGAGTGCTTTACGTTAATCCTTATTTGGGGTCTAGTGGCATTTTCGACAAAAAAAACTTAAACATGAAACAGGTTGTACTTTTTGACAATGTAACACCTAATTTGGAAATTAAAGAACTTGAAGACTTACCCATTTGTTTTGGGTCAGAAAAGGAATTCCTTTTAAGATAATATTTTTCAAGCTCCCGTTTATAATTTAAAAATGAAATTTGGCTGTTTGACAAATTGTACCATGGGCATTAAAAATAGCGATCTCAATCCCATTTATAAAAAGTGAAAATAACCATTTCACTCCGCGATTTGTCGACACCACCCATGTATTGCTTGTACTGACTTATTGAATATAGTTTTGTGATTTACTGAAACGTTCCAGAGAAGTGACCGGTTTTGCTTGCTAATCATTCAGAATACCAAACATATGCAGATGATATCTTTGAGATTGGATGGAGTGAGGGAGATATTCAATTCACTCTAGAACAGTATTCAGCACATGAACATGCTTGAGTGTAATGAGTGAGATACTTGACTTACTACAACAGTATTCAGCTTCTGTTGGTTTCTCTGGTTTTAGTGACCAAGACGCAATTGATTTCAGTAGTTATGACCACACGTTTAAAGAAGTCATGAAATAAAAAAATCTTGGATATCCCATCATTTAAAAAGTAGTGTGGGAGAAGAACTGTCTCGAGCATTATCTTGAATAATATCCCAAGGCGTTAGAAACGAATTGTAATTGATTTTATAGTTTATTGTATATCGTGGATTATGGTGCTATAAATATTCCAAAAACGAAAATTCACCATCAGTTGAAATAAATGGAAACACTCCCCTTAAAAACTTACCAGCGTAATAAATCCAGTAATGGATGGGAGCTTTTGTAGTACTAGGAGAAAAAACGAAATATAAAAGACGTTCACCATTGATGCTAACAGAGCATTAATTATAATTTTGCTAAAATTGTTAAAACTTTACTAAAAAGCTAAAAATAACTGTTTGTGGTAATAAATAAGCAATTGGTCTATACCCAGATTCAAGCAAACTCTGATGTTCAAATTTAGATACCACTCTATGAAGAAGCCTTATCCTGGAGGGTTTTGTAGCAGTTGATAGTTTGAGTATGATAGTCATATAGATCTTCTGGGTGTAGCATCTGCCTTATTGCTTAATTCATACAATAGCTTTTAGACTGAGCAACCTATATCTAATTTTTAGTTAGTTCATTGCTAGATGAATATTCTCTAGATACAGTTTTTGTGAGTGACCGCAATCAGTATTTTCATTCCTAAGTGGGCTAGGAAGTTTTGTACCTTGTAAATTGATCAAACCTTTGCCAATTAGAGTGGAATGTGTCGGTGGAGCAACGCTGTATGTTGAATAGAAACCATGTTGAAGCGTCGTGGCCTTAATTAGAAAATTTATAATAATTACAGGTAATTTGGGGACTAAATTACGAATAGTCCACGAATTCTTTAAAAATAGAAAAAATCAATTTGGAATGTGAGGTGGAGCTGCTTATCAATAATATACCACACGTTACATGGAAAAGTACTCCAACAAATCGAAATAAAATGTGTAAAAGTTCTTTATATTCTACTTAGATCAGAGAGTTTATCAAGAAAAAACTAAAAGTAAGAAAGACCTGGCAAAGTAATCGACCCGCACAATATACAAAGATACTTAACCGTCTGCTTCAAACGGTTTTTTCGGATGTAGCCCAAGCCTTTGAGAAACAAATACATCAAGGCTTAACACATAAATTGGGCCAGGATTAATACCTTCCACTTGGTATTAAATCATGTATATCCTATCAACAATTTGTTTAAAATATGATAACGAATGCTCACAGTTGCAGAAAAAATCAGCAAGGGTTGCGCAACGAAGTGTGCTGGAACATTTTTAAATAAAAGTAATACTTACTTATGATATCACAATTCTAGCAGTTAGAAAAGATCTGGAAAAGACGAGTAACAAATTGCATAAAACCACTAATACATTTTATAGTTGGACGAAAAAATCAACTAACCTGAATAAATGAAATCACACAAATATTAATCGAAAAAGGGTACGAAAGAGTGTGGAGGCTCTGAATAATCCAGCAACGAAAAATGGAACATCAAAGGTCACATTTTATACAGGACCTTGGACATTGGAGTTACCACTGGTGAATGTCTGGCAGTCACTTTATTTCTGGTCACAATCGATTCCATTAGACTTAACAATATTTTAGGGCGGACAAGATCTCTCAAAACACGAACAAGAGATTTCCCGAATAACCGGGAAACTACAACTTTGGTGCAAAGAAGCCGGGTTCTCTTTTGCACCAACTAAAATAAAGTTAATACACTTCTGCAGGAAGCGAAGATGTACCGCACCACAAATCAACCTTAATGGAAACACGCTAGAAAAGGTTGAATTAAATCGGTTCTTGGGAATGACCCTAGATACCAGGATGACTTTGAAGTCTCATTTAGAGAACACCAAGCAAGAATGTCATTAAACACTCAACGCACTAAAACGCTTGAAAGGAATAAAAACGCCTGAAAGGAATACAGCTAGCCTTCCAGAAGCTTTTTATCTAGCAAGAAGCCAATATTGACTCTCCCTACTACACTTATCACAACTTTTCAACCTTAAGCTTGAAAAACAAGAGATCAGAACTGTGTGATCGTTACAACATTTCCACAAACGTGTTGAGCAGATAAGAAACTGTGCAACATCCTCTATGGAAAAACTCAAAAATAAACCATACCAAAAGGCTACACCAGTTCCTGAAAGTTAAAATTTAAAGTATCAACTTGCTCTCAAAACTTCCTCGTAACCAACATATTCAGTTCACCAACGGTTCCAAAACACAGAATAGAGGAGGATTCGCAGTTACTATCACAGGAACATCTCCACTAAAAACGATTGATCATTCCCTCGAAACCAAAGCAATTTGCACACACTTCCTGGCAATACTCGAAGGTCTGACATCCAAAAAATCGAAAATCTCCTGCTCCACGAAACTCGAGAGATGATTTTCAGTTCCTTGAAGAGGATCATTTTAATCTGGATTCCCTGCCACGGGGGAATACCTGGAAACGAAGAAGCCGATTTCAAAGCCAAATCCGCAACTCACGCAAACGAAATCGCAATAGATTAGACAACGAGGCAAAAGTTAGCAAAACAAGCATCAATAGCCATTCGGCAAGCTAAGGCTATTCAACGCCTGACTATGCAACCATAAAACCATCTGAGAGCAATAAAAAGAGCATGGAAATCTTCGAACTTAAAATCAAGCCGAGACAGCACTATAATAGGACACACCAATATCACGCACATCCACCACATTCTGAAAACGGAGGCACCTTGATAAAATCCTGATCCATTGCCCACATTTTGACAATAAGGCAAAAACAGAGAATTCCCAACTCGATTACTAGAGCATTAGCGGACCACAAAGACACATTAATCAGAGTGCTGAAATACCTGAGGGAGATAAAAGTATACGATAAAATTTAATAATTAAATAAAATAAAAAAATCACCCAGTGGGTAAAGCTGTGGCAGTTGGAGCGGTAGGTACCGGGTTCGAATCTCGATTGGGGCAAGATGCAAATAGGGATTTTCCCCATCGGTCGTTTGGGCGGTGTTAATGAACACATCTGGATTCCCTGTTGAGTTTAGAATCCAAGGGCCGTCCCATCGCCCATGTGAGTACTATAGGCTGACATAGAGCTATGCAATACACAGATGGTTCTACGTAGATCGGACCTATAGCCGTACATATGGTGGTATCACAACGCACCATCGCCGGTCTCAGGATTGGCATATCCGTTCATTCGTGTTTACTATAAAATAATTCTTAATACAGACACCGCTTAATTTTTTGGTATGACACTCGATACAAAACTGTATTGGCTCTTAGCAAGGAAAGCAGAACGAACATTGTATGAGATAAACACTTAAACCAGATTGGACTTCTGGTAAACAGCTATGCTAGTGTGCCGAAAACAAATGTTAAAATGATGCATTAACAAGGTCTCAAGGTTAAGTTCCATTATCCAAACATTTGAGAGAAACGATCTCGAGCGCCTTACTTAACTTCAAAAAGATTAAATAAGTTAAAACAACCGAGGCGATTCAACAATTGTTTTTTACGCACTCAATACTGATAGTAGGTAGTGTCACTAGTTGTAGCTTAGAGATTAAAAGTGTTTCTTATTACACCGCAGTTTCGGTATCGTTTCACGCCGGGATGCAGAATAATAGCCCGACACGCGATTATGAAATGGATTAAAATACTTTAACCTTTCATCGTACCATGTGATTTACATATTATGTTTCGGGTTGACCTCTCCTTCTACTAGTCAATCATATCATCGGTGAACGACTTATCTATTAAGTACTTAATACAAATTGCAAATATTTTTAAGAAATGTAAATAAGACCAACATTGATCCCAATGCATATACAACATTATTTTTATCAAAGCCAAATTGACTCAACTAACCTTTTTGAAAGTTTGTAAATAATATAAAACTGTTGATTATATAAATTTTGATTAAACTAAGTACTTTTCAAAAATATTATCACAATCAGTGTATACATACATCAAATATATAAACAAGAATACATTATATACAAGAACAAGTATATGAAGCACAAATGAAACCATTTTCCATCAATTTCAAAAACATTAAAGTCATATCATTATGTATGGGTGTTTATTCAAGAGGGAAAAACTGAAATCTAGTTTTTCCATTTCAACATACACATATACTCACGTCATCCATATACTTGGAAGTAAAAGAAATCTTCATCACACACACACAAACACATATATAGATTTATACATACGAGTATAACATACACAGTCGTTTTCCTTTAAGGATAATATTTCCTTTTTCTCTTGGTATACTCTTTTGTATCCTTACATATTTTGCCTATTTATGTCTTCGATTTAACATAACATTTCAACAACACATAACACGAGGAAAAACTCGAAACGAAAATAAAAGGGTTAAAAAGTTCATAAATCCTGCGGACCGACCGTTGTCACTTTCGATTTATATGTCGGAAAAGAAAATCGACATTTTTTGTGTATTCAAATTTTCAGTTTGGGGAAATATCTGTTTTTCATATATAAAGAAAGTAAATTGATGAGTTTTAATGGTCCCTCAAGATATATATGCTGAAAATATTTACAACATAGAGTATAAAATTCGTTTACTTACAAGATGAAGGTGAAATCTTTTAAAGTGAAAAAAAAACAAAGTTTTGAAACAATATTTGGAAATAAAATATAAAGTTTTTGTTTCTCCTTACACCAGTCATACTCAACGTTTGGTTGTGCCATTTATGAACTTACATTAAGGCCCGGATGGTACAATTCACATATAGGAAGCCGAATTCGTGTGCGTTAGCAGCCACAACAACAACAAATTAATGTCATCTATCCAGTAAGAGTAGGTATGATGGGACTCTAGTCTTCTAGATCTTAATTGAGGATGGAATAAGTCAAAGTCTTCTTCCAAAGGTTCCTGACGTGAAGTTGTGCGGAACTGCCGTGAAAAGGTATAAAAGATGTTTTACACAAAGAAAACCACCAAGCTTCATGTATTGACCCAAGCATGTCAGTGAAAAGAAATCCGGCTGCTTTGGAAGTGAAATCAAAACGTGAAGGCGGTCGTCTAAGAAAATTCAGGCGCTTGTATTATCCATTGGTGAAAATATTTTTTTGTACGCTTTTTATTTATTTATTTATTTATTTATTTATTTATTTATTTATTTATTTATTTATCATATTGACACTTTGATACATTTTGTAATTTCTTATGAATTAATTAACTAAAAACTTATATTAAATATTGATTTTTTCCTCTACAAATCTATGTAATATTTTAATAAACTGATTATACTTTAACGATGTAAGATCGTCCAGCTTGCAATAGTTACTCAATGAGTTATAAAGGGTGATTTTTTAAGAGCTTGAGAACTTTTTTTTAAAAAAAAACGCATAAAATTTGCAAAATCTCATCGGTTCTTTATTTGAAACGTTAGATTGGTCCATGACATTTACTTTTTGAAGATAATTTCATTTAAATGTTGACCGCGGCTACGTCTTAGGTGGTCCATTCGGAAAGTCCAATTTTGGGCAACTTTTTCGAGCATTTCGGCCGGAATAGCCCGAATTTCTTCGGAAATGTTGTCTTCCAAAACTGGAATAGTTGCTGGCTTATTTCTGTAGACTTTAGACTTGACGTAGCCCCACAAAAAATAGTCTAAAGGCGTCAAATCGCATGATCTTGGTGGCCAACTTACCGGGCCATTTCTTGAGATGAATTGTTCTCCGAAGTTTTCCCTCAAAATGGCCATAGAATCGCGAGCTGTGTGGCATGTAGCGCCATCTTGTTGAAACCACATGTCAACTAAGTTCAATTCTTCCATTTTTGGCAACAAAAAGTTTGTTAGCATCGAACGATAGCGATCGCCATTCACCGTAACGTTGCGTCCAACAGCATCTTTGAAAAAATACGGTCCAATGATTCCACCAGCGTACAAACCACACCAAACAGTGCATTTTTCGGGATGCATGGGCAGTTCTTGAACGGCTTCTGGTTGCTCTTCACTCCAAATGCGGCAATTTTGCTTATTTACGTAGCCATTCAACCAGAAATGAGCCTCATCGCTGAACAAAATTTGTCGATAAAAAAGCGGATTTTCTGCCAACTTTTCTAGGGCCCAAATTCAATTATTTGCAAGCGTTGCTCGTTAGTAAGTCTATTCATTATGAAATGTCAAAGCATACTGAGCATCTTTCTCTTTGACACCTTGTCTGAAATCCCGCGTGATCTGTCAAATACTAATGCATGAAAATCCTAACCACAAAAAAATCACCCGTTATAATTTCACCCCATTATATCCTAATGAACGTTGTGAAAATGATTTGCTGTACTTTGGTAAACGAAAATGTGTTGTTCTAGTATTATAATTATGAATCTCACTTTTGGTAGACAGCAAATTACCTAAATATTATGGTAACTCTCCTTTATCAATTCTAAATAACAGCTTCAACACATTAAATTGTATTCTTTGATTAATTGAATTCCAGTTTAATTTCGTCAACATGTCCTTTATATGCGTCCTGTTTTCCGTGTTTAAGATTCCTCGCATAAATCGATTCTGTATCTTTTGCAAACGTGTTATTTGTGTTTGATTCATGATAAATAAAACAGATGAGCAATAGTCTATATGAGGAGCCACAAGTGATTTATAAAATATAATTCTTGTCTCCATTGGTAGCTGGTTTTTAATTCTACTAAAAAGACCTAACTTTTTATTCATATTTTTGGCGATGTAATCTAGATGCTGGTCAAAATATAGGTTTTCGTCTAAAACAACTCCAAGGTATTTATATTGTTTTACTCTTTCAATGTTTTGATTGCCAACTACGATATCTGCATTATCCTCAAACTTTGTTTTGATTGACAATACCATGTATTTCGTTTTTGAGATATTGAGTGACAATTTATGAAACATTAACCACTTCCTCAGATTCTCCAAATCTTCGTTTACTTTTCGTACTGCTTCAGAATAAGTTGTGGCCGAAATTGTGATTAATGTGTCATCTGCGAACATGTTTACTTGACAGTGTTTTATAACATCTACTATGTCATTTATATATAAGATGAATAGTAATGGCCCAAGTGCTGAACCCTGAGGAACTCCAAGATTATTTTGTAACTTCGATGATACAAAATTGTCGACTTTTGTATATTGTTGTCTTCCTTGCAGATAGCTATTAAACCATTCAACTTCTCTTCCTTGAATTCCATACTTGTTTAATTTCTTGAGTAAAATTTCCCTATCTATAGTTTCAAACGCTCGTTTGAAATCTAAAAAAACTGCAATCACTGATTTATTTTTGTCAATTTGCATTTTCCAATTATCCAACATTAGGTTTAATGCTGTTTCGCAGGAATGAAATTCTCTAAATCCAGATTGTTGGTCCACTAGTATGTTATTTATAGCAATATGATTAACTAGTTGGGATTTAATTAACCGTTCCAGCACACTTTCGTATATTGGGAGCATATTGATAGGTCGTAAGTCTTCTGATGTGGTCGGTTTTACGGTTTTTGGAATAGGAATTACTGTTGATATTTTCCAAGAGGTGGGCACTATTGCATCATATAGACTTTGATTTACTATATCAGTATAAATTCCAGCGAACTTTGGATTTTTCATCGCATCTAGCATGACTTTTCGGTTAATACCTTCGATTCCATATTGAGACTTTGTTTTATTTAATATTTTTATTATATCATGTTGGGTGATTTCATGGAAATGGAATTGTCCAAAATTCTTATTAACCTCTAAACAATTCCAATCCAATATTTCCGGAATATTTTTGTGAATATCTGTCACGCTAGACACAAATTCATGGTTTAGTGCTTCAGCTAGTTCTTGCTTGTCGGTAATTGTTTTACTATCAAATTCAATATTCCACTGTGTCGAGTTTTTTGACTTGTACATGGATTTGAGTGTTTTCCACAGCTCTTTCGGATTGTACTGGTGTTCCATAAATTTTTTCTTAAATTACTCAGATTGCTCCTTTCTTAATGATTGCTTATATAAATTTCTCACTTTTCTATATTTTTCCCAATTGCCATCTGAATTTATGATTTTCATAATATTATAACTACGCACCTTCTCTTCCTTCAGTAATTTTAAGTTTTCTGAGAACCAAGGGATTGTATTTCTACTTTCACTATTTTTTGTTTGAGTTAATTTATTAACGGCATTTTTTAACACCAATATTAATTCATCTGCATTTTCATTTATATCACATTTCGTTCGAACTTGCCGCAATTGTTGATTAAGAATACAGTTCAGATTATTCTCAGAGTAGTTTTTCCATGATCTAATTTCGATTCCTTTTCGTTCTTCTAATATCTTCATCTTCCCATTGCTTATGTCCGCACTCAAAATACCATGATCGCTTATTTGTTGCTCTTTAATAACTTCACACCGAATTATTGTTGAATTGGTCAATAATAAGTCTATTAAGGTATTGCTGGTTTGCGTAACTCTAGTGTATTCTTGAACTACTTGCGTCAATCTATAATCTTTAATTAGCTGATTTAATTTTAAACTATAAAAATCGTTGCTTTTGAAATCAATGTTAAAATCTCCAAATATAAAATTTAATTTATTATAATTGATAATTTGTTCAAGCCATTCTTCTAAATTACTTAAAAATACTGCGTTTGTTGTTTGGAATGATCTATATACTACACCAAATATTCCAGCTGTATGGTAACCTTTTATGACCTGAATCGCTAAAATCCAAGTGCGGTCCCTTTCATAATTAGAAATAATTTTGAAACTTATGTTTTCATGTATATATATGATAACACCTCCAGTATGCCGACTATCCGAGTCACATCTTACACATTTATAATTTTCAATATAAAATTCTGCGTCATACATATCGACAGTTGTTCGTGTTTCACTGAGAAGTACTATCGCTGGTTCATAGTATTTAAACATTAACTGTAATTCCAAGAAATTTGAGGGTAGACTTCTAATATTTGTATAGAGCAAATCTTTTTTTATGGATTGCTATTGGTAGCTGATTTTACTTTTTAACGTTTTAATTTTTCGTTGATATACCGTGCAAGAACTATCCCAAGTCGAGTGATCAGTAGCAATATTCATATTCAGTTTGCTATTTACAGCAATACAATTGCTGCACTTTACCTCCTGACTATTACAATCCTTTTCTTTATGATTCTCGCTACACCTTGGACAACAAAGTTTACTCGTACATTTACTACTGTGATGACCGAATCCATTACAATTATAACACCGTGATATCCCAATTGACTCCACTACATGGCATCTGTCAAAATGAATATTTAACTTTTCAGCTTCTATAATTTTTCTGAAATTTTCCGCGTTAATTTCAATAATTGTGTCTACCTTATGAGAGTTGCGTCTAACATAAGTAGTTACAACCTTAATTTCACTGTTTGCCAGAATAGGATTTTGTTGTTTTAGCGCCGACACTATTTCCACATTTTCTAATTTTTCTAACATACCAAGAATTTTAACTCTTGGGTTACGCTCCATTGGAAGTTTCACATCATATTCAGCACCCATCTTCTCTGTAATAATCGTTTTAAGCTTCTCCTTGGCATCATTGGTATCGCACTGTAGGATAATTCCTCCATTAGAAATGTTTCTGCAGCCCATTACTGGTATGCTTTTAGGATCGATTTTCATTGATAATTCATCTCTAGTTTTCTTGTTTTCTTGTGGTTGCTTCGGTTGTAGTAAAACCAACTTAGTTGGATTAGTTTTAACTACTGCTGCAAATGTTGTAGGTTGCTCCACAGGCTTTTGGATCTCTACTACTTGATTTTTTATTTCTCCTAATTGTTGATTGAGTTTTAAATGGTTAACAGTCAAGTGTTGTTTCAACTCACATATGAATTCATTAATTTTATTGAACTCTTCATACACTGTATCTTCTTCTACACCTTGGCAGTCTAAACATACAAATCTTACATAAGGGCATTCTTTAAACAGTTTGCCGAACTTTTCAAAATTCCAATCAACGCAAGTGTAATGGTACAATTTTTTGTATCTACCAAAACATCTAATCGTGGTTCTTTCTCTCGAGTCTGTAGCTTTTTTGCACTTATCGCACTGCGACATTATAATGTCCACTGTTTTATTACAATCATACAAAAAGTTTATACTTCACTGACTTCACTTACTTGTCTATTAAAAATGCACGAAATGCAAAAATAAAATAAACAATACAACAACAAAAAGTCAAAATGAGTACGCGTAAGTATATTGTTACACTTTTGTACTTGTGTCAAAAGTTTTAATTTTTGTAATTACTTGTATTTTCGATCATATTTTTACAGATCTATTACACAACTCACTTTCTCTTAAATTTAGAACTTCACACTATACTTTTTATCAATTAAAACGGTCATTTACTATTTTATTTAATTATTTAATTCACCACACACAATATTTCATTCTAATCTATAATCAGGGATCTCAAACGCTTTTATTGGCCATTGTTGGCCCGTAGCGTGTCAACAATCTGACTGCATCTGTTTTACCTGTGCCCTAATTAGAAATTCAACTCCAAGATTTCCGAAGTCAACTCCACTGTGTAGCAATGTATAGCCTTGTAATACTTTGGTCTGCACTTGTCTAACGCGCCAGGTTTTCTAAGTGACTGCATGTTCTACATGCCGATCCTCATTCTCGTGTCCGATTACTTAAGCGAGAGGGTCATGGTTGTTTTGGTGGTATCCGATTTTTGTTTGTTTGTTGACGTTTTTAACATTTGTTGTTTTTTACGGTCGTTAGCCCAAAAGTCGCATCCTAGGACAAACTCTGGATTCTGTGGTAGTATTCACGAAAAATGGATGGCACCACCCACAGACAATCCTGTACCGAGAAAATATGCAAACTTCTCCAGAAAGTATTGGAAGCCAGTGTGCTGAGCTACCGATAGATTTCCATCTAGAACTTGAAAAAACTAAAAAGAAGGATTAAAAGTTTCTAGGTGGAGGGCTTATTAGCAATTATTGCCACATCCACTATAACCAACTCTTCGTGGACCATATATCTGCCGAGATAATCTAACAGTTAGACCTCCACTTCAAATTTAGCTGCGTTTTGCTTAGGACGATGGATGCCCAACGTTCAAATTCAGAACGTCAGCAAGAGAACCACAACATTTAATGTAACCAGGACAATTATAACACGGCATCGGCTGCTCTTAGTCATAGGTTTACTATAGTGACGTATAGACAAAGCCCACATACAGGAGAACAAAGTAAAATATTAGATAACAAACTTTAGATTTTTGTTAAAATAGGCTCTTAAAAAGCAGAGACCACAATTGTGTCATTAGCAATGGGTTACCTAATTTTAGTATGGATTTTCCTGAAGAAAAAATCTCTTTCTGCTTCTACACTGGCTGGCGGAATAGTCAATAAGATTTGATAAATGAGTTTTAAACAATCTCTTCTGGAACCAGTATCTTCGACATATCTGTGTTAGTTCTATTTTTATAACGGTTAAGAAATTTAAAGATTTTTTTCTAATTAAGAGAGACGGTGTGCTCTTATTCCTTTTTCAATTGCGGTTTGCAACATCTGTTATAAATAGTTGTATTTGTTGTTGATTATCGTTCCACGGTACTTCATAGATATTACCCTGAGAATTGTAATCGGAAGTTGTAGTTTTATGCCTGAATCTGTTAATCTTGTCAATAATCACATATATAAACGTTTTTTTTATTTAATTTGGAACTTGCATTGTGGACATCGCAGGAACCAGTATGTAAATACTGAAAAACCGCTGATGGCTTCATTCGTCTTTTATTAGGTCGTAATTCTAGTTTCGATTTCATTTGAAAGAATACTATTTATATACTCTGCAGTCTTGACAACATCGCGTTCGCGGTGCAAAAGTTTGCATATCTTTGACTCAAGCACAATAATAATCTCCACCAATAATATCCAATCTTTTTCACAAAATGAATATTCGGAGAGGTTTGGTTCTAAGATTGCTAGATAGGTGACTCGATTCTTCTTTGAACCCATTCTAGCATTATCAATAGGCTTCTCCATCGGGTTTTGTAATATTAGGTGAATTCTTTCTCATGGTTAGGTGTAAAACCTCTTTGCAGTTATAGTAAACAATCTTATCGGCAATTTAATGATTTGGGATACCTTTGGAAACCGTATTGAAACACGGACCAAGGAGTCTAGTATATGTGCGAGTCATTGGGTCATTAAAGTCATTAAAGCCTCAAGGCATAATAAACGTAACTAATATATGGGATTACATGTCATTTTATATGATTCAATGCGTATATGTATACGGCCGTTTTTTCATAAAAAATTATGGCCAGTCCTATGAATGTGTAATTGGTTAGAAAGTGGTAAATACATCAACAATCGTATGAAAAAGTTTTTTTTTTATATTTTTATTCTATGCTATCTTTTTTGGGCTCAAGAATCTCCTAGCTCTTTCGTGGTTCGCTTATTTACGTCCTACTTTACGCCTTAACGGCCAATTCGAGGACGTACGGCTATAGGTCCGATTTTCGTAGAACCATCTGCGCATTGCATAGCTCCATGCCAGCCTATAGTACTGACATGGAAGATGGGTCAGCCCATGAGTTCTGCACTCCAACAGGGTGTCAAAGATGTGTTCATTAACACTGGTGGTGAAAAATCCCTTTTGCATCCTGCCCCTATCAAACCCGGTACCTCCCGCTCCAACTGCCACAGCTTTAACCACTGAGCCACCTGGGCGGTGTATGAAAAAGTTGATTTTTCGAAATTTTATAAGTTGGTAGGCAGGCAACAAAACCAATTACTCACTTTCCAGAGTTTGAAAAATGATTATTTATCAACAATCCTGGATTATTAATTTTCATTTAAACCAATATTTTCTTCTTATATTTTATTTTATTTTCAATATTATATTCATGTTTTTGAAGATTTAAGAATCTAGATTTTTATATTTTCGATCGTGAATAGAAAAATAAAACGAAATGAATTTGTAACAACGGGTTTATATGCATATTGTTTGTTAGATTGTGCTCTGTTTCCCGTTTACAAGTACTAATATGATTTTATTTTGCATCCCGCTCGTTTTTTTCATTTTTCCTTCATTTCAATTTTTTTAGAAATAATGCAAACAGTTTTGTTCTTCGTTGTGTTTTAGTGCATTGCTTTATTTTTATTTTTGATTTTGTTTCTTTGTTTTAGTTTGCTAAGAGCAGTTGCGGCGGGAGGAAGTATTTGTTTTATGATAAATCTTATGTTTTCGTAATTTATTTTCAATATACATAAAATTTTATCTGTTCGGAATTATTTTTTGTAGGTTTATAGATATTTATCAATTTTATTAAGATTTTGATAATGTCTATCTGAATTTTAACTAGGAAATAAATTAAACAAAACGTAAATTTTATTATTTTCAATAATAATTAAATTGATGTTTCGTTTAATTTTTCGAAATATAAATAACGAATTAAAAATTATACAAATTTTGTCACCCGAACTAGTCAATAAAATAATGAATTGAATAATATCAAATTTATATATTTATATGTTTATTAAAATTTATTTTTCCGCAAATATATTTTAAATTTGCCAAAAATTACATATAATTTTGGTCAAGTTTTTTCATACTGACAAGTAAACATACAATACAATACAATAACAGTAACATACAATGTACCATCAAGAACAAAAAAAAACAAAAAAATCAACGTAAACAAAACAAAAAATAATAATTTTTGTGACTTTGTGTATTGTTTGTGTGCTAGAGTGTTTTTCCTATACAAAATTCAAATGGAAAAGAGGAGTTACGTTATATAATCACTGTTTATACATTTTCTCGAATCACATTGAACCATTTTGATCATGTGATCCTATTCGATAAACGAAATATTATCGTACTTAAATATTAGCCGAAAATACAAACAAAAATCAGGAAATTGCTTAAGAATGAAAAATTTGAGTATGTAACAATAAATGGGAAAATTATTTTACGACAGTCCTGATAAATAATCATATTTAGATGCCTCTTACTCAAAAATTGATGTTAACGCCTGTATTGTAAGTATGACAAAGCAAAGTCAAAAAATTGCGAGAAGTCGACCGTTTACGAACGAATTGTACAAATTTTGTTGTTTTCTAACCAATTACTCATACTAACTCATAAAAGTGAATAATTTGCCTGAGCTTTATTGGTATTGTATGATTGCATCTTCATCCATGGGCGTTTTAATCCACTCATATGGCTTATGTTTTATGAGTTAAACGGTACTGTAAGTATATGTAAAATATCTTTGTACCGTACGGAATATTTGTAGAAGTTCTTACAAATTTTACTACTTTACATTTTCTTATCAAAAGGTGTATAAGAGGATTATGTCCAAATTGGTCAGATAATTCTGAATCTAAATTATGACTATATATGAACAGTTTACTTCGTCAAAAGTTTTAGCAGTTTCAGATAATTCGTCAATGCTAATGACACTTAATTCAGAATTTCTATTCATGATTCATGGAATACTCTTGCCATTAACCGAGATAAAATAAAATGGTAGATAAAGAAAAATCTTGTTTATTTTCACCAAATAATTTTGTTGAATAAACTTGAACCAAGAGAAAAAATTTTTTTTCCGCTCGATGTTTGTTAAATAAAATAAAATAAATGCGTGTGTTGTGTGTGTGTGGTTTGAAATCTGATCACAGATGAATATCGCTATTATATTATTATATTTTATTATTTTTATTATTATTATATTCATACATTCAGTTTTTTCTTATTTCTCCTTTATATATAATAATATTATAATATATAACGTTTTGCATTGTATCTTACTCGTATATACATGATTTTCATATCACACACACCACAATATTCCATTGAAAGCGATCGCATGCAACGTGTGTTACGTTTTCTTTCGTTTGACTAGCATATCGCTCTTCACTCACTAGCATATCGTTATATATGTATTTCCCTTTCCTTTAGATGATTTTTCATATTTTGTTTTATGTATGTATCAAGGCATACAACAGTAGAAGGGATTTTGGAGATTTTTAAATGTTAACGCGATCACTGCCATTGTTCGACCGTTGTATTGGAAACTATAATTATATTCAATTAAATTGGCGAATTACATTTAATTTTTATATGTTTCGATTGTGTATTGTGTCTGTGTTGTATATATGTTCATCATTATTTGATAATGGTAACGCAAATACACACTGTCTACATTTCAATGTCCTAGGTATTCATATTATGCATATAACACATTTTTCGTTTCGTCCATCAAAATTCTGTTTCCTATGTAGAGAATTTTTTGTTAGTTCATAGGTTAGTCCATATATACATATAGTAAAACCTTCCATATTGATGGTTTTGCTATTCAATAGTTTTGCAAATTATGTTTACATAAAATTTGAATAAAGATTATATCTGTTACGGTTTATATTCCTATTGATTTTATTTTGTCAATAAAGTTCACTATTTTGCTCTCGGGTATATACTCTTGGTATATACTTAATATGCACCATGGTATGTTGTACTCTTAAGCTCGGTACATAACATCGGGACAAATACCATAGTATCAAGTTGAAGTTAGCCACTGATGGATTTTGCTCGAAAAATTAATCTATTATATTTGACAAGTAACTTGCCAATTTTTTCATTCTAATTTCAATTTGTGCTCAGTTCTTTTAAAACCGAATATTTATTTTTTGTGATTTGTCGTGTTTTTAAATTTTGATTTTATTTCTTTCATGTTTTTATATTGTAAATTCTCCATTTTATTTTATTTTGTTATCGTGTTTGTTTTAAATGATTTCGGGTATTTTTTTTAAACGAAATTATTTTATTCGTTGTGTTTCTTTTGTTTAATTTACATTTTCTAGTTTTATTTGATTTTCTACAATGTCTTTTTCAAGAAATGCATTGAATAATATTTTGAATAATGACATTTTTATTAAATTCATTGTTTCAAATTTTGAATTTCGTTAAAAACGTCTATTGTGATTTTTTATTTTTATGTTTGTGACTCTGCGATACCTTTTGTTCAAAGTAAGATTTTTCTCAACTCGAATATGAAAGAAATGGTTTATTAAAATTTGAATAATCTTATTGGTTTAGAGTGCGATACCAAATACCATAGTATTTTTCCCAATGTTATGTACCTAGCTTTAAACAACTTTTGTCTTATTTCCATGGAAAATAATATTTTATTGAAATAATATCGTTTTATTCACTAATATAAGTGTACATGAATAGGATTTATTGAGTGACATGCTTCAAATTGGATGGGGATTACTTGATCGGTGGTCTGGATCAAAAAGTTTATTTTACTTTAATAAGCGGCCTCTTTGCTGTATAAATAATTCTATTACAAACTTTTAAACTTTCTGAAACAGATGGCCGCTTTGGTGATTTCTTTCATTGGATTGTATAGTGTGTTATGCAAGAAATATTTTGTGTATTGTGAGAATGTTTTTTCTAAAATCTAAAAATGACATAAGGATAAGATGCATAATGGAATGGAATAAATGATCAGGTTAGCTAAATGACTGGACTCAATTATTTATTTATTGTAATTTTTTTCCCTAACAAACGAATATGAAAATGCTCTCGAGTCATCGCGAAAGTTATATTCTCCCACGCCTAAGATGGGGACGGATTGGGTGGGTATAGGAACACATCTTTAAATACAGTATATGATGAGATGACCCAAAGGTGTATTTTTAAATACTCTAGTTTTAGCTGTTGAGGCGATACGAATACATATGATGAATTTAGAATGGTCCTAACCTATCCAACTACATCCGAATGTTTGAATGATAATGCTAATAATATATAATATTTGACTAATAATGTAGTTAGCAATGACTCTGCTGTGGATTATCACCTTAGTCGTTTCTGTGATTAACATTACTTTTCTTTAGCCTTATATGTTGAAATGCAAGCAGGGCCTGGGCCCGCATAATTTTGGAAAAAAAAATCTCAGATATCTTTTTGGAACTCTGCTGAATATACTCCAGGATTATGGAAACATACCTAGGATCACCTTAATTGGTTGGTTTGTACTTTAATTTGTTTAATTTGCTTTCCACATTTCTTGCATTTAGCACAACTTCCAGGTTTTCTCGTAGAAAATTAGCCTATATCGTCTATTCATAATTTTTGTCTTTTCTGTGTTCTCCAGAAATTGTACTTTTTTTTTTTTTTATATATTTTATTCTATGCTATCTTTTTTGGGGCTCAAGGCTCTCCCAGCTCTTTCGCGGTTCGCTTATTTACGTCCTACTTTACGCCTTAACGGCCAAATCGAGGACATGCGGCTATAGGTCCGATTTTCGTAGAACCATCTGCGCATTGCATAGCTCCATGCCAGCCTATAGTACTGACATGGAATATGGGTCGGTCCATGAGTTCTGCACTCCAACAGGGGGTCATAGATGTGTTCATTAACACCACCGATTGTAATCAGATGGTGAAAAATCCCTTTTGCATCCTGCCCCTATCGGTATTCGAACCCGGTACCTCCCGCTCCAACTGCCACAGCTTTAACCACTGAGCCATCTAGGCGGTACTTTTCATGTTTTATAATCGGTATTTTTAAACTATTTATATTAAATATTTTGAATCAAAAATGAATGAACATAAATGAAGAAATGACAAACAAACCAAACCAAACAGTATAATTTGTTCGAACATCGAAATAAAAATTGAGCGAAGATCAGAAAAATAGGCAAAAGTGCACACAGACTCATTTCTTATAAAAATAGGAACATATTTCAAAAACTATTTTTTCAAATAAAACCGAGTTTTCGGTGATAAGAAACGAAATGATTAATCGTTTAACCGGTTAGTCGAAAACCGAGTTTACAATCACTACTATCAACATAGAAGATGAAATCTATAAGATGTCACTTAATTTGTAAATAAATGCCTTAAGGGGAGACTGCGAGGTGTTTGTTATCGAACAAAATAGCAAATATTGAGCTTTATAGATAACCGAGCCAAACAGTCATTGGGACATACTAACGAATTCATCATTTGAATGATCTAGCATAGTAGACGATCTTTATAGTAATGATGTTTGTACTGTTTGAGCTGCCGATTATATTTTTCAAGCGCACTATACGTCTATAGCTGAGTACTTTTATTTAAAGCTATATAACGAGATGCCAGGAACATCACCAATCGAGACACATCAATTAGTATAGAATAAGTAAAGGGGTTGGTCAAGTTCAAGTATTTCAATGATTTGAATTAGTAAAACTCTTTCTCAATTCCCTTTTAATGTACCTTACAGCGAAGCCATCTCAAGGCAGGACGCCTTTACGGTTCAATTTTGAGTAGACGATGGGTTTCAGATGATGAATCGGTCAATGAGTTCTGTACTTGAACAGCTAAGCGTTCAGTACATGTTCCTCGATATAAGCGTTCTTCGATAGAAAGCATATAAAAAAAAAGAATTATGAATGCTCTACCAAGCACATCTATACATACACGTGTTTCGTGTATAAATGCACGTGGAAAAAAGTGATACAATAAAATTCTGTAATATAAATCTTATTATATATTTTCTTATTTATATTTTTTATTTTTTTATTACATATAAGTATCATTGACAAAGACGCAAATTGTATCTTATAAACATAGCTATGATATTTCATTTAAAATTAGGAAATGTGGGAAAAGTAATTTTCCTCTCTTATTTAACTCGTTTGTGTACCGTTTAATTGAAAATATATTACGTATTTCGTTTCTTGAAATTGAACGAAATATGAGTACATACAATATACCTTAAAATAGGGTTGGCAATTTCAAAGAATTTTGAAGATTATAATATAGAATATATATATATCGATAAAGAATTCTGTTGTGACGTTTTGCGAAATTATATAATATGAGTTTCTTGTGGTAAATACCTGTGAAGATTGTCTTCGTATATTGAATTAATAAGAACTTGTATACGTGTGATATCAATATTTTTCGATCTACCTGAATTCCAATCCAGTATAATTTATATATTTTGTGATGATTATAGAATTTTGGATCGTTTATTTGTACTTACAGACGCCAAAAAGTTTAATGTACATATGGGAGAAAGCATCCAACACTCACCTGTAATAAAAAGAGAAATAGTTGTTATTTATTTCATAAAGATCCAGTTTACTATTATTTAAAGCTAAAAGCTGTTTTCGAGCACTATAAGATTTTGAATTTTAAATACTTGCATGTTTTCCCTAAGCTGTTTTGACCATGAGTTGATTTCAAACGGGCAGATTCGATTTGTCCAAGACGTTAGATCGTATTGGTTTTGATCCAAATTCGTAAAAGTTTATCCTACAGGGACATTAAATAAGTCCGTAGGATGATACATAGATGGCGTTACTAGAGTTTTTTCCATATGATTTTTATATAGTAGTAACCTTCAAATGATACGTGAAAAATTTGACATCAGTCTGACTATTGCTCATGAGTTCAATCAAGATCGCTTTGGTTATAGCATTTTGTGTGAAGTAACTTTTATTTTTGAAAAAAAATGGGAAAAAGTGAAATTCAAAAAATTTTTTGATGTAAAAAATACAGTGGAAACCAAACAATGGCTTGATAAACATTATCCAAACGCTGCTCAATCGAGATAAATGGTAGAGAAGTGGATTGCTGCTGTGGACGCCCTAATAAGGTTGTTATTTCAGAAAACCAAAAAAATTCCCAAATTGGATTTGAACGATCGCAAATTGAAGGTGCACGACATTGTAAAGATATCAGATGGTAGTGTTTTAACCATTTATCACGAACATTTGGGTATACAAAAACTCTGTGGTCCGCGTGAGATCACAGTCGACCAAAAACAACAACGAATCGATGATTCAGAGGAGTTTTTGGCGCTATTAACCCGCAATTAAAAGTCAGTTTAGTGGACAACAGTCAACGAACCGAATCAAAGCGAGCAAAATCAACGGAATAATATTCATTGACTATCTCCAAAATGGAACAATCATCAACAGCGACTATTACTGTACACTTTTTGATCGAATGAAAGCTAAAAAGATACAAAGACAATGCACCGTGTCACAGATCGATGAGAACGACAGAAAAATTGAATGAATTGAGCTTCGAATAACTTACCCACCCACCAAGCTTTCCAAATTTATCCCCCAGCCACTTTTTCCTGTTTTCAGATCTCAAGAGAATGCTTGCTGAAAGAAATTTAAGTCCAATGATGAAGTAATCGCTGAAACTGAGGTCTATTTTAATGAAAAAGAGAAGTCGTACTATAAAAGTGGTATCGAAAAGTTGAAAAATCGCTATACTCGTTGTATCGCCCTTTTTAATTCTCCATATCTTCAACTTACTAGTTGATCATAATAGTTGTCCTAAACTCAATGTCACGAGAGGATCACGGTTCAACCTATATTCACACACATACTTACCAATTAAAACTACCCAATCGTGAATTTTGACCTCTGAATAATGACCTGAGACCCCCGAATGACAGGCTACTTTCTCTGCCAAACGAAAACACCTTCCGTATACGTTACATCTGAGGTCGAATGGCTTTTCATTTATAGTTATTGAATCACGAACGCCATCAACTATCTTATTCATCTACTTCCAAATATTTGGGAGAGATAAATAGGAAGGCATTTTAAATTCTGATTATGACCACGCTAATGTGAACATTTTCTATATTATACCGTGCGGTTATGAAAATCATTTTACATTATGTACACCAAACGTACCAATCATCACCATCCTCCTTGGTTCCACAATGCTGTATAAGATAGCAGAAAATTTTCAGCAGAAAAAATGATTTTTATACTCGCCACCAGGGGCATTACATCGCTAAAGAGCGTTTCGTTTGCTGTCATTTTTGTAGCCAACAGAATTTTTCTATAAATTTTTTAATTTTCTTCAATTTTTTAACTACAAAATTATTCCAGGTTTCAAATAAAATATGTGTATTATTTTCATAAGATTATAATATACTGTATAAAATATATTAATTTCTTTCAGCTACAGTTTAACTACTGTGTGACCAAATTCTTATTAACACAGTTTTAGTAACACAGTTTGGTTACTTTAACATACGTTTTTTGGTTATGTTTACTAATTCTCTACTTTAATTTAAAAAATAATAATTTTGCTGCTTGGTTAAAGCAATAGTTGATCAAAATTTAGGTAACCAAGATATTGGTACTTGTTATTGGTTGAATTTACCAAAATAAAACTAGTTAAATAACCTAAGAACATAATAAAAATAACAATGTTGAGTTGTTCTTTTTAATTAGTTGTTTTGACCTAACTATTTAGCAGTATAAACTGAGTATTTGGTTACATTAATTATTCACCAAATACTAGGTTAAACCAAATAAAATGTGTATTCAACATTAACAAAATACTTTGTTACTAGAAAACAGAATTTTATTAGAAATTAAATTTTATAAGTCAGTTCGTGTTGTTTGTTTCACGTGTAATGTTGTGAAGAGATTTATTTTTAACGGAAACACGTAAGTGCTTTTCAATTTTGGCATAATACTCCAAAAATAATTTATAATAATGAAATACATAATAATTATTTGGATTTAATTGGTAAGGAACGTTTCATATTTTTGAATTCTATACAATTTTTAAATGTTTAAACAGATAACGTAACAAATTTATTTTTATCATATAGAAAAAAGCCATACTTCATCGTGGGACTCTCGCAATACGTGCGGCAATAACTATGATGATGACATACAGTCACAGCATCCAATGGTTTGCTAGATAAAATTAATCAAAAATTGTAACTATTAATCATCCACAAAATAGAATTACGTATTAAAATTTATTCAATTTTCAAAACTAGGTTCCAGTGCAGACGATGATGACGGAATTCAGTTTCGGATTTCCAGTGATGTTCAGAGATAAACCAAATTAAAAAAAGGGTTATGTAAATTAAATTATTATAAACCTGAATTGGAAACGAAATTTAATATTTTATTAATTAAATAAAAAAAATATATACTCAGATTATGTGTTTTATTTAATAATTTTATATATATGTATATATATATATATATATATATATATATATATATATATATATATATATATATATATATATAAATATATATATATATATATATATATATATATATATATATATATATATGTATATATATATATATATATATATATATATATATATATATATATATATATTATATATATATATAATATATATATATATATATATATATATATATATATATATATATATATATATATATATATATATATATATACATGTTGCTGTATCTATGTGGTTGTTTACCCACATTTATACAATTTTACCAAGCTTTAGTTAAATTTAGATATAGAGGGATATCAAGATTTATGTGGACAGTCAGGCGGCTATCAAGTCGCTGGAAGCAGTGCTGTTGAAGTCTAGGGTGGCATTGGGTTGCCACTCGTCTCTTAACGAGATGAGTGAGCATTTCAATATTCAGATTATCTGGGTCCCCGGCCACTCTGACGTCAAGGGTAACTGCAGGGCAGACGAACTAGCTAGGCAAGGTACAACTCTTCAGCTAAAGCCTGAAAGGGCCAATGTGGGGAGGCCTACAGCGGAGCTTAGACTGGCTCTGAGGAAAAGGGCGGAAGCTTCAGCATAGGAGAGGTGGTCTAACACCCTCACATGCGAGAGAGCGAGACAAATGTGGCCAAGGTTGGATCTGAATCGCTCCAGGACCTTAATCTCTCTGGAGAGGAGAGATCTAAGAAGAATAGTAGGAATATTAACGGGACACTGCCTTTTCGGGGAGCATGCGAGAAGGCTGGGTCTAGAAACAAATGACTTCTGTAGAAGCTGCATGGACGAAGAGGAGGAAGAGACGCTTGTTCACTTCCTGTGCTCTTGTCCTGCACTGGCACTAAGAAGACATTTACACTTGGGTAGGTATGTAATGCACAACCTTTCAGATCTTGCAGATAGTAAGGTGCGGGACATTTTACGCTACATTAGTAGCTCAGGATGGTTACAATAGAGTGTTAGGGGTATTAGGGGACTAAGATCCTGTGGTATCACAACGGACCGGCAACGGTCTAAGTGTGCGTTAGCAGCCACTCTAACCTAACCTAACCTAGTTAAATTTGCCTTAGCCTATTGATTAGATATACCAAATCTTTGTCAAATTTAAACAATAAATTGTTTTAAAAAACCCAAAATGATCTATAAATATAGGATTAAACCAAATAAGAAATTTTGTTAGAAGTAACTAAGTCGTAACTTAAATTTACATTTCTTTCGGTTAATCCAACTTTTTTATTTGATTATTAACATTAATTTATTGTTTTTATATTTATAAAGTAACCATGTAATTTTGGTTAAAATAACTAAGCTTTTTATTTTTATAACCAAAATTTGGTCATTTAAAATAAAAAATTATTTTAACCAAGAATTTAGTCATTTATTTGACTAAGGCATTTGGTTGGTTGAAAAATACTAAGTTTTTGGTTAAGTATCCCAAGTTTTTTGGTATTTTTGACCCAAATTTTTCTCTGAGTGCTATACAGTGTATAGTAAGAGATTATATTCATTATCATGGCCATTTTTCATGCCATTTTGAATCAATGAGTTGACAAAATTGGACGAAACCATCATTAGGATCAAACTCTCTTACTTTTCAATATTTGGTGTGATAACTAATATATACATTAAAACCATCAAATGAGCAGTAAAACTTTAAGTAGAATTTCATTTACTGTACTAAATGCCTCCAACCTAGGCCACGCGTCGATCGAAACTGTTTATAGATAATCAGTTAGAATAGTTAGAAATGAATACAGTTGAACCGCAGTTGAACACTAGTTGAATTATCAAACGAAAACTATACGTGATTGCCCGAGACATCCTTCAAACCAAGTTATTTAAACTACACTTAGTATGTGAAGAACTCGTTCGAGCCTTTTGAAACACAAACCAATCGATAGATCTGATCAGTAAATAGTCACGCGGTATATAAAGATGTCACAAGTTTCTTAATCTATACCTATGGTTCAACGATACAATTTCGTTACAATTGGCTTCGGCCTTATTGCAATTCAACGCCTGCATATTGTAAGCAAACTTCTTGACTCTCGCTTCCAACCTTATTTCATGACCAAACCACTTGCGTCGTCACTTAAACATTCACATCATAACAGAGTTGTCAAAACACGAGGAATTGGATTCAATACCGTAATACGGTTGTATGACAATCTTCCCATACTCCAAAGTACTGTACTTGGTCGAATTATATCTCGAAGAAACTAGTCACCACATTCAATTCCTGATCAATGTCATTTGATCGTTGACAGTTTTATTACACTAGTTATCAAAAAGAAATAACTGTACAAAAAAGCTTGAGTTTCATCACTAACCTTTTCATAATTTTGTAGTTAAAATATTGAAGAAAATTAAAAAATTTACAGAAAAATTCTGTTGACTACAAAAATGACAGCAGAACAAATGCTCTTTAGCGATAGTAGTGCACCTGGTGGCTAGTATAAAAATCATTTTTTCTTATTCAGCATGGTTTCCCAATCGAATTAAAAATTTAAAACGTCACAAATCTAATTCTTACCTTGCTGGTGTTTAATATCCAACCGTGAAATTTAATGGTACCAGATAAATATGTCCTACAATATCAACAGCACTGAGCCAAAAAATAGCTGATGTATTATGTTTGCGATTAAAGCAAGAGTTAAGGGAGTTTTGAGATTATGGGAGTGATTCGAAAATTATAACATCATCTATGATCATTTAAGAAACAGGAGAATACATAAGTGTATCGAATATTCGTCAATCACCTGTGTATTTCCAAACAAATAGAAAATATATATTGAAAATATAAAACTTAAATGTCAAACATGAAAGTTCAAGTAAAGGTTCAACCACTGTTACTGACGTGACAAGTTGAACCAAAATGTTGATCAATTGAGCTGTAAACTAAATGTAGGGTTATATGTGAAGTGTACATGTGAATAATACGTATTTTATTTTGTGACGTTTAAATGTCAAATTTTGATGATTTGACGGTCGAAGCGTTGCCTGTCACAAGAACTCCACCAGTTTGTTTATTATCACTGTCGATTTTTTTCTAAGCTTTCTTTAGAAACGTCCAAAAGCTATATTGAGTGTTGCAAAGTTATCTAGTCATACAATACAACAACGGTTTAAATTAGACTTACTTCACACTTCCCGGAAAATTTTTGATATATGTCCATCTAAAACGGGTATCAATCACAAACTTCATGTTAATTGAAAAACCTGTAACCTGTTTTACCGGATTGGCACATAAGAAATCATGAGTAAAACAGTTTCTACGTTACTGCGCACCAAATTAAATAAAATTGATCCTTAATCGCAGATATAACCAAGATGAAGCCTTATTTAGAACTGAATTTATTGTCAAGAAATTAACGGTGAAAATACTGAAAAATACTCATCAAGAAACAACTACGCAAGTGGCAAAATATCTCCGACTTAATTATCTGGGTATATTTTGAGAACTTTTAACACCATACCAATAGCAGCTCTTAAGATGGTTGGGGGTCTGTTGCCGCTTCATCTTTAGATCAGAAGGTGCGCAGCACAAAAAGTCCCTCGCCTACAATCAATTTACCCATACTGGGCAACGGCAGGAGTGCAGGAATGTGGAAGGAGGTCTGCTGGCACAAAAATATACCAAAGCCCTCTGACACTATGGTGTCGAAACAAGTTTTCAAAAAAATATTTCATTTAATTATTAACGGAAACCACAAATGCGCCAACAAAAATTCCATTCTACCTACCTGATAATGATTTGATTATCTTACCTGATGGATCAGAAAGCTGTTATCTGGCTGGTGCCGGTTTATATGCTACTATTTTTCAGGTGGAAATAGCTTCTATTTTAAGAGTAGCACTTTCAAAATAAATGAATTGCAGAGAGTGTCGTATTTGCTTCCATTGTGACAGCCAGGCTCTTCAGATCAGTCTAAATGAAGTTAAACTTCACTGAATACAGAGTCACATGGATATCAAATAAAACGTGTTGGCTTATAATTATTCCCGATTGGGTTTCCAATTTTGTGGGACCTGAGCCCGCTCTAGGAGTGTGGTTACTTTTTCTTAAGAGATATATTGACGATCATTTTAATGGTCTACACTAGAAGAAATAGTCCTTATTGAATTATGATATAGACGCACTTTGAGGACCTGGCTTGATATTCTCACGGCGCATTTTTGTCTGGATAATCACATGTTTCGGATCAAAAAACGGAAATAACGGAAATCTTGGGTTTCATTTGAAGAAAAAGATATTGCGCTTCTCTGAGAGCAACGAGAGTAGTGATAATCGGCCAATAGAACCTGAGCAACGAGGGAAAAATGCAGTAGACATTTACTGGGCAAATCACCGACTTTTCCAATTTGAGCGTTAGTTAAGCTTTGCACCACCAGGTTTTTCATGTCAGGTATAACGAGAATCAGAGATACAAGAACAAATGACGACGCTGACTGACGGTATCGCTGAACTTTAGTATATAATCCAGTTGTAAAAAGTTGACAATTAACGAATAGTTTGAACAGTTATAGGCACTACTACAAGGGCCACCAATTATTAATCGGTAGTTTTGTTTAGTTCTAAATTTAGACGGAACTGTCCACATAAGGCACACAGAATTAGTAACCAGATCATCCCTAGATGACTTTTGCTTAATCAAGGAGAATTACTGCCGGCTTAGGCAGTTATACGACTGCGGGGAGTAATCGAAAGGGATATCCTAGGAATTATACTTTACTGCTGTGTCGTAATCGAAGCCTACTACTTAATCATCGAGTACTGAGCTACTTGTTTTCATTAAAAAGATAGAAGTCAGGTATTGGAGGATCTAGATCGGGAGATTAACCAGCAAACCTATTGAAACCAAGAAGCGGGTACTAGGAGTATACCTGGGTGTATAGGTTTCGACTATAAGACCATAATCCAAATATTCTTAGTGGATTTGGACATCCACTGCAGCACTTGAGATCAAGCTGTTTTAAATAAAACATGTTGCCCGATATCTTGGCCAGATAGGTGCATCGCATGCAAACGATAAATTGTGGTTTTGTGAGACTGAACGATTAGAATATTTTTAATGGAATATCCGCTGAGTTTCATTAATGGATCGATTATTTTCAATAAATATCGCCACTATTTATCCTTGTGGCGTATATTGTGGCTATTCACCATAAAACTACACAACACAATTATTAAAGCGAAACTGAGCTTAATGTCACATAACCAAGATGACGCGCAAATAAAATGGTTGTGGGACTTTTGCCCCACCCTGTATGATTTATAATACTGAATGCGGAAATTTACATTCATTAGAAGACATCCTTTCTACCGTTTCTAATTAAGGTGATGGCTAGTAGAGCTGGATCTCTGAAATTGTAATCAAGATTTATTTATCGCACTCGTTGGACTTGAAAACTGATCCAATGTCTACAATTTGAAACTGCCTTCATTGACAGCTGTTTGGTTCAGTACAACGCATCAAACTATAATAATTTCTAATTATTATGTGTCACAAATGATGGACACGGTCGGTAAGCCATCGGTGGTGTTACTGACGAATCTATCACTCCATTTTGGAGTGCAGATTTCATAGACCAACGTAACTTCTATGACAGTACTGTATATTGTCTGTTACGTTTTAATGTTTATAAGGAGCAACATTAACTGGTATACAATCTGGGCCGCACTCATATCCGAATATTTCTTGTATCTGATGAATATCTTCCATTGCAATTTGTTGATGCCATCAGTTTTGTTCGAGTACTCAATCAGACAACTTGGGTACATACAATCGAATCCTATCAGTTTGCGACTTCATCCGAAAGTGATAAAATATTTATATTCGACAGACGAATTGATTAAAATGTTTATGTCCAGTATATCAAATCTGTTGTTAAATATTTTCCAAGGTATCAAAATATCAAAATTTATTCTTATTTGAAAATCCCCATAGTTGATAAAAAATTATGTTTGATCAATGAACGGATAATTTAAAATTAGGCCAATGGCCCAGGACATATATCATTTATAAAGCAATAAAATTTATTTGCTGACATGCTCATAAAAAAAAAAAAAAATTTATCGAAAACATAATATCAAATTTACCTTTCAAAACCAATCAAATTATTATAAGAAATTTATATAAGAAGTTTAAAAAAGAAATTTATCTTTAGAATTTATGATCTTATAATTTTATGCTTCATTGAACCTTTTATTTTAAGGTAAAAACCTATTATATTGGGATGTAGACTTTATGTATATATCGAAAATTTATATTTCACAAAATGAACAAAAATTATGTACTCGTTCGAAAAATTTAAAGCTTTCGAGATACAAAGAACCAGCCAACAAAAAAAAATTCATCCTCGTGTTGTGTGTGTGTGTGTTTTATTTGTGGGGGGCATTTGAAATCAATTTGCTGTGTTTATGGGGACAAATGATAAAGAAACGAGTAACTAAAACAAGGACTAGCTCTATGATATTGTATCCTTTCCTCTACCAGATTGTTTTTTATTACGAAATTTTTACAGATCATTTATTTTCACTTCTTCAATTTTGTTTGCTATTTCTTCGTCAACTGACTTTCCTTCAACCCTTTTTATTTAATACATACAGTACATGTACAACGAAGATATTTATGTATATAGACTTTGAAGAAGTGCTTTTTTAATGCTTTACATGTAATAAAAACAACAACAACAAAAAGTAGGGTATAAGGATAGCCTAGTGCGTATAATGTGACAATATATTTCACTTATCAGACTCAAATATATCATCGTATGAGATTTGTATACACACGCACACACACACACATATACACATAGAAACACACACACACACACACCGCTAGGCTATCCCTACAGGAAACTGGTCGGAGTACTGTACCCGGATTTGTCAGAGCCAAAGTGAACGGCGTTCAGATTTATAGCTGCTACGCACCTCCTAGTGCATGAATTGAAGAATTTAAAATATTTCTTGATCAATTAACGGATGATGCACGGAGCAACAACCCACTGCTCATAGCCGGAGATTTTAATGCATGGGCCATAGAGTGGGGAAGCAGAGAAACTAATAATAGAGGTACCGCATTGTTAGAAGCCTTCGCATCACTACCGGTCGTATTAATGAATACAAGAAATACACCTACTTTCTGTAGAGGAAATGCAACCTCGATAGTTGACCTAACGTTTATGAGCTTGCCGATAAGGAAGTAGCGTGAGGGGTGAGTAATCTATATACGCATAGTGATCATCAAGCTATTGTGTATGAACTGGCAGATAGTGGGCCCCAAATTACAATAGCTAGACACAGGAAGATAATAGGATGGAAGTCAACAGCGTTTGACGAGAACATCTTCCGTCTCATGATGGAGGATCTTACTCTATTTGGTACCGCAAATAACAAAGTCCAGCTTATGAAACATATTTCAATAGCCTGTGATGCATCAATCATCACGCGCCAAGAAGGATGGTGGATAGTTGTAGAAAACCGGTCTTCTGGTAAAGCGACGAGATTTCTAAATTGCGTAAAAAGTGTCTGAACGCAAGAAGGCAATACCAGCGTGCTAGACACGTAGAAAACTCTTCCCTTTGACAACGATATTGTAAAGCTCGATCGGAGCTCAAACATGCCATCAAACTAGGTAAGTGAAAGTGCTTTCGCGAACTGTGCGAGGAGGTCGACCGCGATCCCTGGGGTAGACCCTACCGATTGGTAATGAAAAAACTCAGAAGCAATTACGCCACTGGTCCCACATGCCCGGCAGTGCTATCTGACATAGTGAGTCACCTGTTCCCGCAGCAAACCGATTGTGTATTAGAAGTATTAGGCAACGAGGAAGTGGATGTACCACCAGTTACTGAGGATGAGGTTCTGAAGGCATGTAACAAAATGGGTAACAATAAAGCCCCTGGTCCGGATAACGTTCCAAATATTGCGTTGAGGTCGGCGGTTAAAGCATACCCAAACATATTCACAGAAGTATATACCGCTTGAGAGGGTATTCTCTAGTAAATGGAAGGAACAGAGACTGGTATTGTTGCCAAAAGGAGACAAACCACCAGGTGAGCCGTCCTCCTGGCGTCCAGTCTGCCTGTTGGATACGGCAGACAAAACCATAGAGAGAGTTGTATGTGACCGGTTGCAAGAGGCTATTGCCAAGGCAGGAAATCTGGCAGAGCGTCAGAATGGCTTTCGGAAGGCGCGTTCGATAGTGGATGCGATTAAAGAGGTTGCAGATTGGAGCTGCATATTTAACGCACTTACACGGATGAAGGTGCCAAAGTACCTGCTGAGACTAGTTTCCAACTACTTTAGTCAGAGGATCTTGATTTATGATACTGAGGATGGAAAGAAAACTTACGATGTGACTGGTGGAGCTCCTCAAGGATCAGTGTTAGGTCCTACACTCTGGAACGTGAAGTATGATGGTGTACTTCGATTGGCCATACCAAGTGATGCACGAGTGATTGGATTTGCGGACGACATCGCGATTGTAGCTGTCGCGAAACACAGAGAGGAGATTGTGGAGATCTGTAATAGGACGGTCAGACTGATTCAACAGTGGTTAACATCTGCTGGGCTGCAACTAGCAGAACATAAAACAGAAGCTGTCCTTATTACTGTCAGGAAAGTCATGGAGAGCATAACACTAGAAATTGGAGCACAAAGAATTGTTAGCCAACCATCCATCAGATACTTAGTGGTAACGATCGATTCCAGATTGTCATATAAGACACATCTCATTACCTCCAGCGAGCGAGCAAGGAGAGGTGCGCGAATGAACAGCATAGTTCTGCTCGCGAACGTCGTTACATCTATAATTATGTATGGGGCACCAATCTGGATCAATTCATTGGAGAATGATTCTTATAGACAAAGAGTAGCATCAGTTCAGAGGCTGACTGCTCTGAGAGTATTGTGCGCATTCCGAACGGTATCGGAAGACGCTGCCTGTGTTCTTGCGGGAATGCCCCCAATAGATCTACTGGCCAAGGAGCGCCAAACCACGTACTTGCGTCGTGGTCAAGGAACAAAAGCAGGGAATCACCGATTAGCACGTTCTGAGACGATCACTGTATGGTAGAGAAGATGGAGTGAGTCGACGAAAGGTAGATGGACCCATCGCCTGATCCCCTACATCGAGCCCCTGGCTAAACAGGCGACACGGAGAAGTGGATTATCATCTTACGCAGTTCCTGACGGGTCATGGTTGCTTTAGATCATACCTGTTCAGATTTAAACATGAGGATTCATCAGATTGCCCTTTATGCATCGGGGTAACGGAGAACGTAGAGCACGTGGTATTCGAGTGCCCACGATGTACAGAGGAGTGAAGTATCTGTGTACGTGGGGTCCTACTAACACCGGAAAATATACTGGATTTTATGGTGGCATCCGAGGATGGGTGAAACGCAGTAAGTGGAAGTGTCTCACGGATAATGGGTGAGTTGAGAAGCCTCGAAAGAAGCAGAAATTCAGCAAGGAGTTAATTCTAGCCGATTAGGGGCAGCGTAACCTGAGCCGACCACGTGAAGTAATACCTAACGGTAGTTCCATGCGGCTATATGGCAAGAGGTACCCGGGTGTTAGGGTTTAGTCAGTAAGAATCCGACACTCTCTCATGTTCGACGTAATGGTTTACATGTGAAGTCTTTTGAAGATTCCCCCCTCCACCACAAAAAAAAAAACACCGCGTCCTCGGATGCCACCCGGATAACGAAAAGTGGATCTTTATCGTATGCTGAGATGCTTAAGAAAATGAAAGTGGAATCAAATCTGAATGAACTCTCTGATAAAGTTACCCGCATATGTAGGACTGCAAAGGGCGATCTTTTATTGGAGTTAGCTCAATTTCTTAGCTGGGCAGGCTAAGAAATTGGGATTTCAAACTGCGATAGAAAAATCTCTTGATGCCCCTGCAACAATACAAACATTAGCACAGAGTGATGAGGTGTTTGTCGAAATTAAAGACATTGATGCGGCTACAACAAAGATAGAGGTGCATAAGGCGGTTGTAGACAAGTTTGTGAATGCAAAAGACCTACGGAAAAACTGCATCAAGTCACTGAGAGCTGCCTATAGAGGCATTCAAACGGCAGTGTTAGCTGTGCCAAGATCCATAGCTACAACGATGAATGTTGAAGGCAAAGTAAGTATTGATGGAGGATCATCTCAGGTTATCTGCCGAATTCGAGATCAGAAGTTGCCCTTAAAGTGTAACGAGTGCTGGCAGTATGGGCATATAGCCAAATCAGGTATGTGTGACGTGGATTTCCCTCACCTTTGCTACAAATGCGGAGGAGATGGTTATGGAGTTAAAGATTGTAAGGAACAAGCAAATTTCAGGCTTTATCAGACCAGGATGAACCGTAATCATATAGCTGGGAGTGGCCGGTGCATGGCATTCATGGAGGCATTGAAAAATGCCCGGCGGCTATGAAGTTCCTCCAGCTTAATTTAAACTATTGTGAGGTTGCACCGGACGTATTAGTCCAGTCTGTGAATGAAGCTTTAGTTGATGTCGCCATTCTGTGTGAACAATACAAAAATATAGAAGTGTGTAGCTGGATAACTGACGCAACAGGTAAAACTGCAATATAGGCCTGTGGCAGACGGATCATGCAGGAAAGATCTAATATAACCAATGTGAGATTTGTGCGAGCGAAAGTAGACAGTTTGCATATCTACAGTTGCTATGCACCACCTAGTGCTACAATAGAAGAGTTTAAACACTACTTGGACCGATTGATTGCTGATGCCCGATTACGAAACCCCGTTGTTATTGCTGGCGACTTTAACGCCAGGGCAACAGAATGGGGAAGTAAAAATACGAATAGGAGAGGATATGCATTAGTCGAGGCATTCTCCTCACTAGATGTTGTGTTACTCAATACTGGTGATATACCGACTTTTCGTACGGGCGGTGCCTCCTTCGTAATTGATTTGACATTTGGTAGCAGCTGCTTGACACGTTTGGTGACTGCATGGAAAGTCAGTGAACACTACACGCATAGTGACCACCAAGCTGTACTGTTTGAAATAAAACTGATACAAGAAGATAGACGTACAAAACCTATAAGGAAACAGATTGGTTGGAGAGCAAGTACGTTCGAGGAAGACTTATTCAAGCTCTTCCTTGTAAAGCCCAACATCTCGGGGACGGCCAATGCAAAAGCGACACAGAAGATGAATGTGATGGATGAATGATTTGACAAATGATCACTGACGCTCCCTGTAAAACTATGGCAGAAAAACAATTAGATAACCAACGCCAACCAGCATACTGCTGGACTGAACAGATTGCACAATTGCGCCGGATGTGCCACCATGCCAGGATAAAATACCAACGTGCCTGGTGTATAGAATCCTATCCTGGTTTACGCGAAACATACTCGGATGTCCGCAAACAGTTTAAGCAGGCAATTAAAGCGAGTAAGCGTCAATGCTGAAAAGAGCTGTGCAATGAAATGGCCCGTGACCCATGGGGGAGACCCTATAAAATCGTAATGAATAGGCTCCGAAATCGAAAAGCATCGTCACCCACTTTAACCAGTGACACTTAACAGAATTGTAACCGCGTTATTCCCGCAACAATATGATTTGATCCCTACCATTGATGTAATATCTGACTCAGAGGAAGTACCCTTGGTATCTACACACAAAAAAATAAGCGGTGTAATTTTAGTTTTTCTCCGAAAGTGTATATTATTTCTATCCAAACGAATATTTCTTTATAAATTTAACTCCGCATATTAGGATAAATATTTTGATTTATCCATATCGATAAATTGGCTTTCAAATTTCATTAATAATTATTTTTTCGGTGTAAAACTGAGCTTTATTATATAGGATAAAAAAGTTTACTTTTTTTGGATTGATTGCTTTTGGTCGTATTAAGGAATCTCATTTTGAACTTAATAAAGTACTCCTTGCGGAGTTATATTATGAACATGAATGTTCTTGTTCAAATTTAGAAAAAAAAAATCGTTTTTTTTCCAAAATAAAAGAATGAAATATAATTATAAACTCCTTTCGGTGTATTTTTATTAATTCAAATTACGGTTAGTATAGATTGCTTGGAAAAACTCAGTTCAGTTTGTCATTTCAAGCAAGACGCATCCATATTGTTGGGAGAACTTAGAAGTGCGTTAATCGCAAGTTGAGTGGACTGAATTAACATAATATATAATATATTTATAATATATTTATTTTGTCATCCAATTTAATTATGATTGATTGCTTCACGACTAAGGTACGCATAAGTCAAAAATGGACTAGAATATGTTAATTTCCTGTCCAACAACCTGTCCAAAACTCAAGCAACATATCAGAATTATTTCGTAATATATATGTAATTGTAATATATAAAGTGCGTTGTTTACAAAAATATGAAGAACTATAAATAATTAATTATCAAATAGTAAACGTTAAAATTATATAAGATAAGTATTCATTTATATTTTTATATGTAGACTAATTTTAATAACTACCAAATTTTATGTTTTTCTTTCAGCTAAATGAGGCTCTAAAAAGCTGATACAATTAATATACTTAAAATATAAACTAAAGAAATTAATTAATATATGGTAATTATTCTTATATCAATGAATTATAGAGTTTATTATATTAAATTTTAATTCCAATTAAAATATAGTGATATCAAAATTTAAGCAAGTCAACTGAACATTATATTGGGTTGAACAAGTGGATTGTGTATCAGATTATTCGCATATCTCGACAGTTTTTCGAATAATGGGTACATTAACTGCTTTATGGACGGTGCGTTTCAAACAAGAGGAAATACGAAGAGTTCAAAAAATAAAATCCATCAAAATTTGAAATAGCTAGTATAAATACTTTTATTATTTAATGAAAGATTTATGTAAAAAATTAAAAAAAAACTTTTATGAAATAAATGCTTTGTAATTTATATGATTTTAAAACATATTATTTTTATTTGATAATTAAAACGGTGTTACTCAACGATTCCAAAAACGTTCAAAAATTCAAAAATTTTGAAGCTAATTTTTATTTCCAAAAATGAATTTTTCAAATATCAAAATCGAGTAATCTTATTACACCAAAAAAATGTTTCAATCAACCCAATTCAGTTATAATTATTTACACCGAATTGATTTTTTCCATATATAAAACCGGAGTGAATATTTAATAACTGGAAAAAGTTAAATATTTCCTAATTGGGTGTTGATTTTTGTATCCAAACGTACTTAAATTTATTAATTTAAAAGAATCCAAATGGATTTAATTTCTAAATATCCGATCGGTGGGACACTATTTAACACCAAATCGGAGTTGTGGTAACCTTTTATTTTTCTGTGTGTACAGAAGAACTGATGAGTGCATATCAACGATTTGGGAATTCAAAAGCTCCTGGACCTGACAATACTCCAAATATTGCTTTAAAGGCCGCCATCCGACCTAGATCTGATGACTTTAGAGAAGTTTAAAACTCGTGTCTGTGAGAATATTTCCGGAACGATGGAAGAGGCAGCGCCTGGTGTTGTTGCCAAAGACAAATAGACCTCCAGAAGATCCAGCCGCGTATCGACCATTGTGCATGTTAGATACGGCTGGCAAAGTATTAGAGCGCATAATATATAACCGATTGGAGAAAGCTGTTGAAAGGGCCGGAAACCTCGCCGAGCGACAATATGGATTCAGAAAGGCTCGATCGACAATCGACGCCATACAAAATGTCATTAAAATCGCAAAGGCAGCAATAGATGGTAGAAGATGGAGGGTAGGGTCCATAAAATACTGTGCAGTGGTCACACTGGATATCAAGAATGCGCTCAAATCGGCAAAATGGGACTATATTCTCAATGCTCTGCATGAACTGCAAGTACCGGTGTATATAAGGAGGATCATCTCAGATTATTTTCGTAATTTTTTCGTAATAGAATTATTTTCGTAATAGAATATTAATGTATAATACAGACGATGGTATCATGGAATACCAAGTCACGGGTGGAGTTCCTCAAGGATCAGTATTCGGGCCTTTGCTTTGGAACATTATGTACGATGGTGTCTTAAGGCTCAGTGTACCTGATGGTGTTGAAATCGTTGGCTTCGCGAATGATGTTGCTGTTGTTGTGGTAGCGAAAACCATAGAGAAAATAATAGAAGTATGTATGTAGGCCGACTATTATAATTATTAAAAACTGGCTGATATCATTTGGACTCCAGCTGCGGCTAACCATAAAACCGAAGTAGTTTTAATTACCAGTAGGAAGGTGACAGAAACTGTAAATATCGATGTTGGTGGAATTTTAATTCCCTCGCAGCCTTCATTACGATATCTCGATGTTGAAATTGACGTACGCTTAAATTTTAAGGAGCACCTACAGATATAGTGAGTTAACCGCGGAGGAGCTTTAAGAGTGATATGTGGCGTTCGCACAATATCCGATGATGTGACACTTGAAATTGCAGGGATGATCCCCATCGAACTACTTGCAAAGGAAAGGAAGAAATGGTACCTACACCGAGAACAACTAGGAAGTAGAGCATCAGAACGCATTGCAACAGTGACAGAATGGCAAAGGTGCTGGGATATCTCGGAAAAAGGCCGATCGACTTATCGTATGATACCATCCATCGAAAAGTGGATAAATAGGCGACATGGCGAAGTTAATTACTAAACCTGATACAATTGCTAAGTGGGCATGGCTGTTTTTGTGCATACCTACACAGATTTAAACATACCGCGACAATCGAGAATGCCAACCTGCAATGGATCACAAGAGAATATGGAACATATATTTTCTTTCAATGCCTACGGTTCGATACAAGTCGGCGAGAGCTTTCGGAAGTCCTAGACCAACACCCGACAGCATAGTTGAACTGATGATTGCGTCTGAAGAAAAGTGGAATGCGTGACTCACACGGCAGCAGTAGTACTGAAGGAGCTGGGCGCTTAGAGCGTGCTAACGAAGAGCATCTTACTATGACTAGATAGCGATGATAATCTCAATCTAAAGTTGAGATGCTGGGGAGATTAAAAAGTGTAATAACTATAGTCACCTCCAAGTGAAGTAATGTCTAACGATAGTTCCGTATGGAGATGAATGAGAGTGTGTGGTTTTAAATGGTAAAAATCCGTCACTGTTGCTGAGATGTTTGCCCATCCCAGCTTCGTCTTCTTGAAGATTTCCTCACTTTACCCGATAAAAAAACACACCCATATACACAATTGGAATAACCCAAGAAAAAGAACATCAATAATTGCCAGGCCAACCAGACAGAATTCCATACCCCGAGATGTAAACCTGCATCACGGATAAGTAAAGGATTACCAGCGGAAGGTGGGAGATTGAAGCAGCCAACGCCAAGAATAGCCAAAACGACGGAAATAAATGATGCTCAGGTGAACCCCCACGATAGTGAATCTAATGAAATTTTCCAGACATCAAACGTTGATGCTTGGCAAACAGTCCAGAGAAAAAGGGATAAAAGGAAAATAAAGATTCGACCACTAGAAGTACAAGCCACTAAACGGCGATGGAAGACACCGCACCCATCTGGACTTGTGGAACATTGCCGTTTGAACTGAAATCTTACAGATAGCATGAAGGGTTTATTCACCGATAATCTGGTGGAATGAAGTTATTGCTAACTTACGGAAAGACTGTCTAAAATCCCGCCGGCAATGTACTCTTCGAAGGAATCACACGAATTATGAACAGATTCACAGTGAATTCAAGAGAAAACGTAAGGAACTCCGGAAAGCAATCGCACTAAGCGTTTCACCTACTCAGAGATGAAGTGCAGAACAACCCGTGGGGCAGTGCATATAAATTTGTGTTAACCCGAGTCAAGGAAATACATGCAAGACACCACTATGTCCGGAAATTATAGCCAGGTTAGTCTGGCCTCTTTCCCCAACATGAACTCTCTCTGGATACCTGCGGTTTGCAAGTAGACAAGAAAAATATTCCTGCGGTCACTACTAATGAGGTCCTACAATCAACATCCATCAAAAATAATTACAAATAGTTCGCCTGGGCTTGATAGTATTCCAAACATTGCGATAAAGACTGCAATAAACTAAAATCCGGAAATATTCAGGGATATTTATGATGCATGTCTGAAGGAAGGTATATTTTCTGAGTAATGAAAACGTCAACGACTGGTACTAGTTCCAAAAGATGACAAATCACCGGAGGAGCCATCTTTCTATCGACCGCTTTACATGCTGGACACAGCAGGAAAAGTATTTGAAAGGATAATTTATAACCGGCTTGAGCAAAACTCTGAATGTGACAGTGGTCTCTCTCTCACTGTGAGAGATTCGACTTAAGGAAAAAATGGTCTTACAATTAGCTTAGTATGTGACATACCACAGAAGGCGGACCGAAACGGCCTATAAGGAAACTATTGATAAGTGTAACCACATTCATTTTTATGTACGCTGCGCCAATCTAGGCAAGACCTACCAGACATCATCTTACGTCATAGAAATAACCACAGCCTTTAGATTGACATCATTACGAATCTGTTGTGCATTTCGTACGGTGTCTGATGAGGCTGTCTGTGTTATAGCGAGCAGGATGCCAATCAATATAGCGGTAAGAGAGGCCCAAACGCTCAAATCACTATGACTTGGGGAAAACCAGTAAACACGCGAGGACGTTCAAGCATCTAGCATCAGAGAATGGCAAGATAGATGGAGGACGTACATGAAAGGACGATGAACTTTTGCGATGATTCCTGATATATTGGCCTGAACGACAAGAAAATACGGTGATGTTAATTACCATCTAACTCAGCTGCTATCTGGACATGGTTGTTTACGGGAGTACTTGTACAAGTACAAACATGTAGAAGACACATGGCGTCGTACAAAATATGCTTCGCTCTAAAGAAAACTGAAATAAGGCGAACTTGATCATTGCCAGCATAATGCAGAAAGTCAGGCAAGACGAACGAAGAGCAGCAATGTCAGTTGCAGCGTGAAACCAGAAGAATACACAATGGACCAATGGTGACTTGTCCATGCGTGAGCTATACACTCTACCCTGCCATGCGAAGGAATGCTTTGATTGGTGGTACCGCAGGGATAATGAAAGGGAGATGGTTAAAAAAACACACACACCGTAAAGTGGACAGACGAACACATAATGTCAATAAAAGCGTTAATTATAAAATAAATAAATCTTTGTGTGTAAAGTTTTTTTTATTTGTTATAAACAAATGTAAAACAAACGAAAATTTTCACTCGAATAATGTAAAGTTGATAATTTATTGCACAAAATGTACAAACACAAAACTATACAAAAACCGTAAAAAAAAAACTTGTGTCCCAAAAATATAATAGTTATTTATCTACTGTAACAGCTTTTGGAACAATTTTCTGGAAATTAATATTGTTTTTTCCGTATTGTAGTCTTGTTGCCATTTAGTTTTTTAATATATTGGAAAAATTTTCCCAATTAAATACACATTTCGAAAATTAGTCTGAAAATAATGAATGTGAAAATGTAGGATACACATATACACTATGCATTGCTTTCTTTCATTCGATTGGATTTAATGGCACAATAATGTGTGATGAGTTGAAACCAATGAAGTATCGTAAATGTTTTTAATTGTCAATGTAAACAATAAGGAAACATCAATCTACACCAACGAGCAACTAAATCGAATCAACCCTTGACCTTGTTAAGGTTTTGACAACGATTTGGGGGATTGCACGTCATCCCTTATTCAACCTTATATATTAAGATCACTGATTTCGATGGTCCTGGTTTTCTCAGGACTAGACTGCGTGACACCCGGTACTGTTATGCATCAATATATAATCTTTTCCTACATATCCCGCAGAGAGAACTACATGATCAAAGAGAATGTCCTAAAAATACCATTTCAGCGTTCAGATCCCTTCAACGGCCTTCACAAGTTACTAAAACTATACTCACACCGCCACCTTACGAGAATGTTTCAGCAAAATAGCACTGCGAAAATCGTTCTCCTGTACGCTGGTTGTCCCGGCCTCTCCTATTACTACCATGGAGAGATATTGTACCCTACTGAGTATATTGAACAAGACTCCATTGCTGATGCTCCAATTCATGTATTTGCGCACAAGTTAATGTATTTGCTCGCAAATCTAATCGCTTTTATCGGTGGCGTGCTGTCATTTCTGAACCTCTAGCAGGGAGTCTCTGAGAGATTTAAAATTCTTTTAAGCGCCTTCTTGTCTTATCTCCTGCCGGACATAGAAATTTCACAGTAAAGTACGGACGGTAGAACGTTCGTCTCTCTCAAACGTACACCGATTCCGACTGGTATGTGGTCTCCGATTGGAGGTTCCAATTCCCAATAAAACTTAGTATCTTAGTATCTCATGATTTTGAGAAAACAACGAATAAAACTAAAAGAGATAAGTTCACGTCAACCTCTGAAAAGTGACTGATGGTAGATATCGGTCAACATAGTATGGAGAAGAATGTCACATTTGTTTAAACTGAAATTTCGTATGTTGCTATGATTGCTTTAATTTGAAAATTACTGTCAAAGAAAAGTTGTTTTACGAAAAATTAAACCTTAACCGCCCAGGTGGCTCAGTGGATAAAGCTGTGGCAGTTGGAGCGGGAGGTACCGGGTTCGAATCCCGATAGGGGCAGGATGCAAAAGGGACTTTTCACCATCTGATTACGATCGATGGTGTTAATGAACACATCTATGACCCCCTGTTGGAGTGCAGAACTCATGGGCCGACCCATCTTCCATGTACTATAGGCTGGCATGGAGCTATGCAATGCGCAGATAGTTCTACAAAAATCGGACCTATAGCCGTACGTCCTCGATTTGGCAGTTAAGGCGTAAAGTAGGACGTAAATAAGCGAACCGCGAAAGAGCTGGGAGAGTCTTGAGCCCCAAAAAAGATAGCATAGTATAAAATATAAATAAAAAAAAAAAAAAAAAAAAATTAAACCTTTCAAAAATGCCTTTTGAATGAGCGGAGGTTTAAGTCGATTTAAATACTCGGCGGTGTTTTTAAAACCATTTTATTATCTAGACATATGAGACTACTTTATTCAAAATAATTTAGAAAGGCTTGGTGTGTTTATTCATAAAAATGTAGTTGACATTTAATTGCTTGTTTCAATTGGGCTAAGGCTAGGTTTGATGTAAAAATTTATCGTAGACCTTTGTTCTATGCTTTGGGACTTCTTAGAATTAGAAATATAATTTACTTCAATCCGATTTTACCCTACTGTCTTTGCAGATAACCTGAATCGGCTTTGCTGATATTCTAGCTAAAACTGGTGAAATATTTGAGAAAATGGTTTTTCGATGGGAGTTTGGTAGTTAGCCACAAAACTGAAAATGCGTTTTTGAAGCCTAATACAGCATAACTCTTCAGAGTACCATATATGAACCAATGCCATATATGAACCTTTGTTGTGAACTTGAAACCCTTAACGAAATTTAATACCTGAGCCTTACATTGCCATTTCAAATGCAACTTACATTTCTATTTCAGTTATCGTAGGAGATGATTGGGCAATTAGGCAAATCTATAGAAGCTGATATGATAAGCTGGTACGTATTTAATCGCTCCAAACTACCTTTAATAATTCTGTTAGAATTTGTGATTCGAATTGAGAAACTCTATCCCTCGATATTAAGACATCCGATATTTTAATTAAATCTTTAGCAATGAAACATTGTGACCAGTTCCACAATGCGAAAAGTTAGTCATTACTGGTTGGGAGGTGAGTGTGGACATTCTAAAATTTGCTATTCGAAAGTACGCAATCTCCAATAGATGATTTATTATACCCATAAACTTTCTGATTTTTGACAATTCCCATTAACAATTTTTGACAATATTATATTTCCACGTCCTTAATTCGTTTTGCCAAAAAAAATTCTAGTAATAGCTTTTTGAGCCACTCTTAGCCACAGGTTAACCACAATCTTCACAAATACATCATACCAACAAAAATATAATTTCAGATTGAAGCTTCTTGCAATGTATTATAAGCTGGCAGTTTTGATAGAACGAGTGCAATTGATTGTAAATGTCAGAAAGAACAAAGAATACACTTCTAAAAATATTAAATCTATCTTCTTATCGCAATTCTTAACAAACAAATTTATATACCAACTGTAATATATATATATATATATATATATATATATATATATATATATATATATATATATATATATATATATATATATATATATATATATATATATATATATATATATATATATATATATATATATATATATATATATAAATATATATATATATATATATATATATATATATATATATATATATATATATATACATTTATAAATATATACATTTATATATATATATATATATATATATATATATATATATATATATATGTATATATATATATATATATATATATATATATATATATATATATATATATATATATATATATATATATATATATATATATATATATATATATATATATATATATATATATATATATATGTATATATATATATATCTGCAAAGTGGTGCGATGAACAAAATTGATCAAGTAGCAAAGAACCAATTCGAAACTCAATAATATAATTATATTCGTAAAACAATATCAATATCAAGCGACACTGTAATGTAAATTTGAAAAGCAATACCCACCACATGACTCTAATCAAATGACGTAAAACGAGCAACAATATTACGTTCTCAGCAATCAATAATCCACACGTTGTTAAATATAAACAATCATCCAGACCAGTTCTCATCTCTCATACAAAGTCCAAGCTTTAATACACACAGACAAGCTCAGTACCCAAATCAACCTCAACAATGGATTAATGCCTATAAACTTTGAAGAATGCCGCAATAAACCTGTATTAGGTCCCAACAGCACAATCAGTGGAAAATCACAACCGCATCTATACAGAATTTAAAATAAACAGTATTGTACCACATATACAAGACACTCAATAGCAGAGAAGTTGCACTCGATCTAACCAATCATAACTATCTTAGTTTGGCAAGTTTACTGTATTCCATAGAAGTAGTGTTTTACAATCCCTGCAAGAAGAAAAGTAATAAACGACATTATTCTGAAAGTTTGTTCTAGTTGAATCCCGAAAACAAATAGAAACACAATCCCTTAGATCATAAACAAAGGCGCAGACGCTCATTTGGGAAAAGCACATCCAAAAAGGCTATTTATTTTAGTATTTTGAACTAGTCTATCCATAGTTCAAAATACTAATATTGACGGGTATAGAAAAAACCTCAATTAAAACCGAAGTGTTTTTAATCTTAGAACAACATTTTGACAATAACTTTCTATCGAGCATGAATCTCACCTAGTCTTTGATCATATTCTTATTGCAGAGGATGGCTTATATAAGGTAGAGATTTTTTAAAAAACTCAAAGCTGATAAATCATATATCACTTGAACAAAATAAAGGAAAACGCTATATTAGAACGCTACCAACAGGCTTCTCCATCCAATTAGTTTGTTAGGTACCAATGCTCTTATGAACAAATAATTTATGTACCAATACCCGAAGAACAATTAACAAAATAAATAATATAAAATCTGAGTTGTACCACGCCATCTACCATTAAGAAGGTGAAATTAACCTGAACATTAACCTATATAAAATAGTACAAAGCCAATTAATTTTCAATGCTACATATTAACACAAACACCGTTCAATCAGGAGTCCCCTTTTGGCAGTACCCAAAAAAACTCAGCCATGGACAATCTAGTGAAAAGTAGCGGTAGATTTTAGAAAATTGTGGTGTCACCATAGGCGATTAATTTCTATTGCCAAACATTAACGATATTTTGGACCACCTCAGTTAACCACAATATTGTTCATCGTTAGGCCAGATCGAAATAAACTACACAACCGCTTATAAGATAACTTCGAATGGTCCAAGCTACTTTCCAAAGAATGAACAATAATATACTCAGACGATTCCAGAATTTGAAAAATAATTTATGACAACTTAAAATCGGCTTGAAGAGTTGGAAGAACGAAATCATTTATATTAGGCGCAATTTGTTGTAACGTCTGAGAGATTAACAGCCCAAATGGCGAAGTGGTAAACTGATGTTGGATCGGGTATAGGCTACCATTGAGATAGGTAATACGCATATGGTTCCACATAAATCTATAGCTGCACGTGTCACAATGGTCCAATTGGGCCTGAGTGATGGAGAACACAAAAAAAATTACGATCTTTTGACCGTACGCACAACATCACAATTCTACTGTATACTGTGAATTTTTGATATTATAAAGAGTTCACACAACCATAATAAACCGCAGGGTATAAAACATTAACACGTAATTGTGTTTATCGATGAGTGAATAAACTATCACTACCTCAGCGTGTGTGTGTGTGTGTTCACAATAAAAATCAAACAAACTTTAGTTTGTTAAATACATAATCTTAAATGAGTAATAAGAAAAGCAAAAACTTAGCTATTTTCTTTCGTTGGCAGGAAATTTTATAATCCCAATTTTACATTTTTTTCGTATACACACAACATAATATATATTTTTAATACATTTTAAGATTAATTTAAAATAAAATAAAATTTATTTTCTTTTATTTCATTTTCCAACTTTTCCTTTCCTTTCAATAAAAGCTTAAGATAAATAAAGAGAAACGAAAACTTTTTTTCTACTTTACTTCATATTTACAGTCACCCAACAAAACCAAACGAAAAGAAAAAAAATCTATATCCTTCATCTCCTTGAAAGATTTCCGTTTTATTTTTTATTTTTTTTGTTTTTCTACTTTAAAATGTAAAAAAAAATATACTTAAATTCTATGTTGCCTTTCATGGCACACAAAGTTGGTTCCTTTCTTATTATTATTCTACTTCTACTCTCTATATACGTATCTATTATATAAATATACAGGTGTCCCTCGCATAACACGATACTTGTAAAACTCGAATATTACACGTTATAAGACCTGCGGTCTAAATTACAGTTCATAAATGGAGCCCCAATTATTATGATCACGTTGCGGTCTCGAGTTCGATGCGATAAGATCTGTTTCTGACTTTAAGCCATAGATTCTTAAACGCAGTAATAGTCAATGGTCGAGTATATAGAAGCTGATTCAAATCTAATCGGAAATTGTGTAATATTTTTATGTTATTTATGTTTTAGTGAGCGAGAGGTATTACCGATTTCAGCATTAAGTGCGTAATAACGAGATAAGGAAAGAGATAACACTGTACCACGATCAAATCAACAGCATGAGTACAGAGCGAGTGAATCTAGACAAGTTGTAGTCTGAAACGTATGCATCACTATATTGACTGTTGCGAGTAGAATGGAAAAATCGAGAATCCACCCAAAATGTTTATAAGCAGTGATAAATCGCCGAATCAAACAAGACATATTTTAACCAGTGAAGTGTTAAATTGGGTACAGTTTAGTGAAAGCCAGTATCATACCACGTATTATGTTAAAATGGTTGAAATTGTAGTGAAAACAATTGTCATAGAATTAAAGTAAAATAATGAAGTATTATAAATTGTGGGGACAAGATTACTGACATAGCCCCCACCAGTGAAAACCGACTAAGCTTTCACAATTTATTGAGTTAAATAATTATAGTTCTACGTTTGATTAAATTCTGGTCGCTTTAATTTTGACCAGCGTTTGAGACGTCAATAATCTGGATACGAATCTTGCAGCGTCGTATACAGAAAAATCTCCAACAGTAGAGTAAAATTGTTCTCAGGAGATGATCCATCCATTTTATGGAAGATTTTATCAAGGTTTACGTGCTTAAAACATGCACTCAAAGCCAATTCCGCCATGGGCTGAAGAACCAATTGATTTCGGTGTTGATTTTCCAAACAAAAATTTATTCAGCGATTGATGTAAATAAAAAGAATTGTCAGATTTGGATTAAAGAAAATATACATAAGCTTTTGTCGAAACAACATAACATCATGTTTAGTGCGCACTGCGCATTATGTACTGACGGATTGATTGGTCCATGTATCTTCAAAACCGATCATGGACGGACATGATTTCTCACTTTTTGTAGCTTAATTGGCTGGCAAAAATTTTATTTAGCTTTATTACAGGAGGCACTCAAGAAGCACAAAAAAATTTACACACACTTAAAGAAAGAAGAACCAAACCTAAAATTTTTGCCACGTAAAACGCTGAAATGAAAATTTAAAAAAAAAATGATCTGCAATAGAATGTGAAATTTGAAGCTTGCTGTCCTTCAAATTGGAGATCAAATTCTTAACGCCAATGAAATAGGCCTATACTAGAAGAAACTGCTGTCTCGAACTTTTATTTCAAAAATTGAAAAGCAAACACTGGGTTATAACCTTAACAAAGATCGTGGTACTCTCCACATTTGTGTATATGTTGCTTCCTCACACTTATTGGGAAATAGTGAAAAAAATTCCATTACCCTCATCTACCAGTCCTCTGGCGAGTAAATAAAAAGGAATGGATGACGTAAGATTTATTTGGGAGTGGAAGTGAAAGAAATTTTAAACAAACAAAACTTGAAGTTTAAAGTTCTATTGCTCATTGATTATGCAGGTATCCAAAATAGAGTGTTGAATTGTAAATCATTTATCCCACCAATTAAACGGTAAACGGTTAGCATTTCCAAAATGTAGCGGTTACTCAAGTTTGGGAAGAGTTTTATATGTAAGATTGTACTGCAATTATAGCTTTGGCTTGGGAGGCGTTATAACAGTATTATAATATACACTTTGTGAGTTATGAACTGTTTAATGAACAAACTTTATATATGGGAAGGAACTAATTGAAGACCTCGATAGCGACAAATGATTAAAAAAAATTTGTAACATTAAACATCGGCTCTACATTGAGAAATCTGACAGTTTAGCACGGTCCAAACAGGCAGGTCACTGCAACTTTGTCTTAAAGCTTTCGTGATGGGCAAAATAGCTGAAAAGAATAGTTTCAATCAACGTTGAGATTAGCTGAAATGATCGAATTAACCATGTAATACGAGAGGTACCTGTGTATATTATATATATATATATATATATATATATATATATATATATATATATATATATATATATATATATATATATATATATATATATATATATATATATATATATATATATATATATATATATATATATATATAAATATATATATAAATATATATATATATATATATATATATATATAACTATATATATATATATATATATATATATATATATATATATATATATATATATATATATATATATATATATATATATATATATATATATATATATTATATATATACATGGTTTCGAAATGAAAATAACTAGAAAAACTGAAAGTTGGAAGTTTATAAGAAAATACCGCAGAGTGTGTTTCGGGAAAATATCACACAATACGAGCTTTTTGGTAAAGTTTATATATTTCTTTCGTTTTTAAAGTTTTTATATTTGGAGCGGACAGCCAAAAAGTGGATGTTATTTTTCCAACACAAGAATAAATATTTTTCGTTTCATTTTCAATGGGAAAATCGGAAGATTGGGAATAAAAAGTAATAAGAGAATAATAATTATTTGTTGGTGTAGGAAATAAAGTTAGAATTTTTTTTTGTTAGCACAAAAAAAGCTCGGTTGCCCGTTGTTATAATATTTTGTCTTCTCGAGAATGAAATATTTCTTCGAAAGAAATGGTTTAGATTTCTGTTTATGATATATATACATACATACATATATTCTTACTAAAGTTGGTTCATGTTTTTGTCAAATGGTTTTCAAGTTGAAAGATTTCAAATTTTTTAAATTAATTTTTGGAATTTATTAAGCTCTATGGTAACATATATAGTGAATATGATTCCAAATACTTGTAATTTTATCTACGTGTGGTTTTGTTATCGACATAAATTTAATAAGGTGCTTGGCACATTCCGTATAACATAAGTGCATTTAAAGTCTGTTAAGTACGTGAAGTGTTCAAAATTATCAGAGATGCGATGGCAGAGTAATAAATGGGACAATAATTTTTTAAAATTAAATAATTTACACGAGCCACATTTGAGTGGTTACCAACCACTTAAACCTCAAAATACGGTTTGAGCATCAGTTGGATTTTTCTCACATCAATACATGACAACGGATCCAATTAACACTCTATATAATTTCAGATTAACCGCTTTTACAGGATATAAGGTCTCTAAGCCCAGGGATCAGATACTTGGTTTACGGCTCGATGATATAAACTTTAGCTGAGCCTTGTTCTAGAAGATCAAGTATGTCTTTCACGCCATTGGCACTTATGGAAAAAGTTGATTGAATTATCGGAATAAGATAAAAATCTATGGCATAGAGGCCGTAAACGGTCCTTACCGCGTCTCAACTGAGACGTTACGAACCATTTGTTTTTACACACAATCGCCCAACGAATGTTTTTACACACAATCGCATTTTATGTCATCCGGTGGCATGTTAATTTTTTTTTGGTCAGCGGCGAGAATCGAACTCGAGACCGCGGCGTGATGAGAACCTCTCTTAACCATTAAGCTACGACCGGCGACATCGGAATAAGATACTGTCTTAAAATGTTTCTTTTTTTCGAAGGTTGTACCCCAAAATGAGATAAAAAGGTATCGGTCATAAGATCATTTCGCTGTACCAATCGAAAAAGGTCAAAAAGACAATTCTACTTAGTTATCGTTCCAGATACACCACGAGCTTTGAATTAATTAAATTTACTTTTATAGGAGTTTCTTAAAGGATTGAACATCTCTGTGGTTTATATTTGAGGGCGTATTCAGTAACACCTTGTGGCGCAGAGGATTGTTTGGCTAAAACAAAGGCTACAAGATGAACTGAAGGCTGACAGCAGGGCTAAATTCATCATCAAAATTAATGTACTTTCATTTAAATAAATAAATTATGTTCTAGAAGTGTAGTAGATGTAGTTGCTCCTTGGGTTGAACGTGTACTCTTATTCGTTTCACTCGTCCAAAGTTCAGCTTTAATAAGTTGTAATGGCTTATTTGTATCACTTAACTTTATATTCATTATATAAAGAACCCCGTTACCCAAGTCAAATAGCTTTAGCTTCAACTCTGTTATTTTTCCAGTAGCTCCAGCTGTCATGTTTTGGGAATTGATGCAGCAGATGGCTTCGTAACTTACACCAGTGCTAATTCGTGGCTTAAGGATTCGAATGGTAGCCTTTTAAGTTTTTCCCATTGCTGATGGTGAATTTTGAATTCACCATCGGAATGTGTAAATACTGGTGCATTACATCGATCCTTTTGTACCCTTAGTCACTCAGGCTTAATTGCCCCATTGTGACATCACTACGACATGCAGCTAAAGATCTGATTTACGTGGTTCCATCTGCACATTTAATAACTCCATGCCAGCCTATAGAAGTGACATGGAAGATGGGTCATTGGATCACAGATGTGTTTATTCTCACCACTGATCGTAATCTGATGGTGAAAAATCTCTTTTACATCCTGTCTGCTCTATCGAGATTCAAACACACCAAAACTGCCGCATCTTTAACCACAGCACCATTTAGGCGGCTATCTTTACCTTACATCTGAGTATTCTTTCCTCAGATTTGTCTTCCAAACTGTCGAAGAGGGTAGATAATTATTGCATTAAACCTTAGTCCTGCATCTTCATTCATCTGTTTTGTCTTTTAATTTGGGAATCGATAGTCATCATTCGTTTTTGTTCGAGTAGTCACAGTTCCTTAAACCTTATTCCTAGGTACTTATATGTGTTCCTTCGGTATTAAAATCAATTTCACTTATATTTCCAGATTTGTGGCTTCTAAGAAGTTGGAATCTCTCCTGAAGATTCAAAACACGTACCTGTCTCCTCTTATTTGTTTTGCACATTTATGAGTTGAATGAAACTAAACTTTTAGGACTTTCTCTTGTTCCAGTTCTCTAATGCATTGAATCCCAGTAGCCTCGTTGCAGTCCGGTACGTCTTGTCAAATAGTTTTCGGTTCATTATCAATAGGTCTGAATTAGAAGCAAGTATTTCATCTTCACATGAGTACATCCAGTTTTTTCGTCTTAATTTGTCATCATATATTTACAAAATGATTTATGTTGTCATATTAAGACACTAATTTGAGTTTTGAATCAACAATTTTACCACCATTTTGATTTACGTTACTGTGGTGGCTTCTCGTTTTCTTTTGATTTCATGCGCGATATCAGTAATTTTCTTGAAATTCTTGATTTCAGTTTTGACGATAACTTGATGTGATGTGGAATCTGATCAACACTAGATAGCATCAGCTCATTCAACGAACGTCACCACAATCGCGATATCCATCCCATAAAATAGCTCGTGCTTGACGATTAGGGAGGGCAATGCTTGTTCATTTTAAAAGATGTAAGGACCGATGATACGATGTATGCGTTTCGGTGACGTAAAGGTGTGTTGGTCGATTAGATATCGAACTGGTTAATTTGAAATAGGCCACCGAACATCAAATAATCGACTATAGATAGAACGGTTGCGTTGATGACAAAAATCGCGTAACGTGTTACAACCTAGCTTCGAGATTTGCCATATACTCAATAATTCACTTCTATATTGAAAGATGTTGTTTTTCCAAAATGGCTGCTAAAAACAAACGCTTTGATATGCAAGATAATGTACTTCAAGAAAGAAGTCAAGAAATGTAATTTTCTTTCAAATCTTTTGCAATTTAGGATTAAATTGTATTCGGGTATGTATGTAAAAAAAAAAAAAAATATTTCACATCATGTATGTTCACGAACATTACACCTTCAACATTTTCCCATAAATAATTCGATATTTCACAAATGTATAAGAACATAACTTGTATATAAAAAAAAACATTTTCGCCTTCAACAAAATTAGAAAAATATATAAAATTATTATTTATTAAGAAATCATCCAACAATAAAATATAAATTGAAAGTGAATTAAATATTTTTAATTGATTTTTAAGTTTTTTGTAATTTTTGTTTGGTGGAAATGGAAAAATGAATTAAATTTCCATTTCACGGATTTCACATTCCTCATTTTCCTTTTGATAATTTTCTCATTTCATTTATGTTAAAGATTTTAAGACGTTATCCTTTTTTGTATTTTCTTAAGTGGTTTATGTTTTTAATTTGAATTTTAACACTCGATTGATTAGTAAATTTACTTACGATTTTTTCTATGGATTTAGTCATTTTGAGCTGGATTAAAGTATATCATTATCATTTCTAATTACATTTCATGTCTTGGATATTAAGAATACTCTAACGACGTAAGGATAATGCTATTTGTAAGGAATATTTTGACAATAATCTCGTCTAAATGTCCAAGTAACTCTTAATCGATTCTAGGCCAGCCATAAGTGACGTAGACCTTTGTGAGTCATTGTCAAATCGTTGGATACTCTGATGTAATTTTCCTTGAAACTTGTTAAGCTCATTCCTATTCTCAGGTATAGTACTATTTCTTCTTTCTCTAGAAAGAAGGAATAAACACCACCTTGTGAAATTCCTCCACTTAGAAATCTGCTGGAGAAGATGCTTTAATGTGGGTTGTTACGCTTATTTTGGTATTTATTATATATCTAACCTCAGAGTGTGTCAACCACACCAATGCGTAATTGGTCGAATGGTCCCTTTTGGTAGAACTTTGTTGAACGTGCTGAGACATTACGTCCCTATCTTAGGTTTCTATATCTATCTTTCCAAGATATCTATCTTTCTATCTATCTTGATCACTTCATCTGCCTTAGTAATGGAAGTTGTATGTACTGCATTCCGCTTGTTTGGACATACTGGTTGTGAGAATAAACAACCGCCTTCGGTAATAAATAACCCCATATGCAAGGTTTCTGCTCTTCCCAAAAGATTTGCCTTCTAGAAGTTTCGTAACAAATTGAAGACCTCACCAAGACTGTCTATACCGAAATTTAACAGAGGAAGTTGCTATGGTCAACATATAGATTTTAAAACTTTCTTCAGGATGTTTTAGTCCAGTATTTGCTCTAAATATTTGAACGAAGTCTCGTTCAATGCTTTCAGTTAATAGGTGTTTGGTTGTCATTTTCCTTTAACTTCTTTTTTGAATCCAGTTTACATTAGCTATGTATTATAGGCAAGACCCAAATCAATGTTCATTGTTTGTTTCCATCTACTTTCCAGAGATATAAGAATTTTATAAACCATCACAGATATTGAAAAGTTGGAGTGATTATGACCTTTTAAAAAACGTTCACATTTGGTGTAGAAAATTTTCTATCAAGAAAGCGATGTGAGGTAAAATCTCATTAGTGAGGATACTCTGTACTTCCACTTCAAAGATATTATTAAGAGACACCATTTATTAATTTATAAATGACGATACCCAAGCACTAATGGCTAGTTAAAAAAGGAGCGTTATATTGGGTAAGGAGACCACCCAAGAAATATATTTATCTCGATCTATTGGAGCCATTATATACGTGACTTCAGAGAACTGGTGATTCTAGTAGAACCTTGATGAAAATGTACGGTTAAGTATCGTGGCCATAATAAATTCTTTTATACATCAGTTTGAATGAATCATCAATTCATGAAAATATTGATGCCAGTCTAGTGTGTATACAGGGAACAAATGTCAACCATAAAACGACATGGCAAAAGGTTAGCAAAAGGGATAATCACAAAGGTAATATTATGAACATACGACCATTTTTAGACCCATCAAAACTGAAACAAATCAATAAATTCCACGTGAGTACTTGGGTACCAATAATACAATCGGAAACCTTGGATTATTTATTATAAAACGAATTAAGAAACACTATCAACTTAAGCTACAAATATACCAATAAAATACGTTTAAGAGGCAGAACCAATCAAAACTATGCTAGCAGAACTCCAGTGCGAAAGGAAAGTCACAGGCATAATAAGAAACAACTACCTATCATGAATGATACTGGTCAAGTATTAAAAACGCATGAAGCACAGTTAAATAGAAAGAAAGAATAATTCCAAGAAGACGTTATCAGCAGTACTTTAAATCTCTGGTCAACAATTGACATCAATAACGAAAATACTCATCCACATACGCTCCGTTAAAAGTGCCATTAAATAGCCATTTCAAAGAAAAAATACAATAACACTCGAGTAAGACAAGGATTCGTACTTCCTAATGCTATTCTCGAGCGTTTTGGATAATGTAATGCGGAACGTCATGTAACTGATAAAACAATAATCTGAATTATCCGGATAATATATGTCTGAATTATCCGGATAATATATGTACACACAAACATTCACACATGCACAAGAAAGTATAACAGCTATTATAAAATGTATCTTACGAAATCAGCAAGAAATAGAGATCTCACGAGATATCGTTTGAATATATCGTAAACAAATAAATTTAAAGAGTTTGGTGTGGGTCAAATTTAACTATGCCATTTCGAAAAACGTAAGTTACGCACTTTAACAACGCACTGAACTTGTTAAATTCATTTGTTGGCCTCACTTTGTTGGTCGGCATTACTGAAACCGGTGAAAAAAATTGACAAGATTTAAGTGATATAAAGATTCGAAAGGTTTGTCGATTCCTCGTCGATCTTTGGAATTAGCAGTCCCCAAACGACATTACATATAGTAAGAAACTTTTTTAACAGATGGTGCTTGTGTTCTAATAAGATATAATAAGAGATGGCGAATCAGTTTTTTTACATAAAATCATATTGTGACGAATCACAGTGACACCTGTGATAATTAAAAGGAGTTAAAAATTATAGCGGTAGATATGGCGTTACCCTGTAACCTAATGTTTACACATACGAACAAAATAAAAATAAATAACGAAATAGGCGACGCAACGAAACTTCGCGAAATTTAGAGATGCAAACGGTGATTGAATGTTCCACAAGGGCTTGCGTCGTATAAATTGGTGTAGACATTTGATTTACGGATCAGTTCAATTTGGAATTTAAAAGTGTTAATATCGGAAAGTAAATAAGTAAAAGTGAAGTATTTTAATAATTGTAGTGATAGTTTTTTTGGGAAAAAAGTGTGATAATAATAATTTGTGGAATTTTTTTGTGTGAAATAAATTTATTGGTAAATTTAAAGTTTGCGAGTTTTACACTCACAATCCAGTGGTCACACCGGATCACTATTTGAATAAACACTCGGCTAAATCGTAACAATATTTTACGTTTTTTACACACAGAATGTAAAACATAAACCTTATGTAAATAACACTTTTCTTACATGTAATAATAACACTTTTCCTACATGTAAAATTGGATTCATGCCGAAAAAGGGAACCATGCAAATGAAGGTAGACTAATTAAAGACTTGGAATTACCTTATCCCGTGTTTTGTGAGTAATGAAATTAAGTCATGTTAAAAGGTGCAGGATGTCTTGTTAAATTTATTTAGAGATGGAAAGCAATCAACTTCAGATTTAATAAATTTCGGGAGGTATTCAAAAAGACGGGTGTGAAGAATTCCACATTTTTCCACAAAACTTCAATGTGTTAGTAATACACTGTTAAACGCAATTCCAATTAGAAATATTATTTTTTATTTAGGACTTGAGTAAATTTTAATTATATGATATTTGATTCTTGAAATATAATATTTGATACTTGAAATATTTAAAAATTCAATATGACAAAATACAATAATACATTTTACTTCAAACTAAATTAAAGAAAATTAAAAATGACCGAGAAAAATATGATTCTGGTTTGGTTTTTGTGGAATAAATTTCATAGCAAAATATCTGAACGCTCAAACCTTTTGAATTTTACTGTATAAGTAGATAATATCATTATCTATAATAAAAAGAAGCCATACTTGAGTCAACATCTATAGGGATGGCCGATAATGGCCATGGATCGAGGAAAATATGAGTGATTTGGTTTTTGTGGAATAAATTCATAGCAAAATATCTGAACGCTCAAACATTTTGAATTTTACTGTATAAGTAGATAATATCATTATCTAAAATAAACAGAAGTCATACTTTAGTCAACATCTATAGGGATGGCCGATAATGGCTATGGAATGTGGAAAAATTGAGTGTGATTCGGAAATAGTGGAAATAATTCCATATCAAAATATCTGAACGCTCAAATATTTTGAATTTTTGTGTATAATCAGATAATTTCAATATCTATACAAATCCGAAGCTAAACTTGAGTCAACATCTATAGGGATGGCCGATAATGGCTATGGAATGTGGAAAAATTGAGTTTGATTAGGAAATAGTGGAAATAATTCCATATCAATATATCTGAACGCTCAAACATTTTGAATTTTTGTGAATAATCAGATAATTTCAATATCTATACAAATCCGAAGCTAAACTTGAGTCAACATCTATAGGGATGGCCGATAATGGCTATGGAATGTGGAAAATTTGACTTTGATTCGGAAATAGTGGAAATAATTCCATATCAAAATATCTGAACGCACAAACATTTTGAATTTTTGTGTATAATCAGATAATTTCAATATCTATACAAATACGAAGCTTAACTTGAGTCAACATCTATAGGGATGGCCGATAATGGCTATGGAATGTGAAAAAATTGAGTGTGATTTTTTATGTGTGGAAATATGTAGTTACATAGAATTTTATTTCCTTAAATAACGAATCACGCTCAATTTATTAACACAATACGGTAATCCCTATTGATGTTGGGTTTTGTTTATTATATTTATTATAATTATTTAATTACACTCTAAAATTCAAAAGGCTGGGACGTGCAAATAATTAACAATAACATATTATATTTGTGGAATATTCCAATTGGAATCCAATTTTTTATTTTTTATGTGTTCATTCATGACTATCTGATTTCAACTCCAATTTGATTTTATTTACCAGGTTTAATTTAATTTAATACGACAGATAATAATAATACATTTTTATGTTATAATTTAAGCAAAGTCAGTTGGATAATCACATTAACTAAAGTTTGAAAATCGTTTATGTGCCACTTTGTTTTCTAAAGATTTATTTTATCAGTCTTAAAGGGTACATTCATATTTTGTAAATGGTGATAAATTTTACAACTAATATATCTGTTTTATATTATTTTTATTTAAAATTAATCAACTATCTTTGTTATTTATTATTGATTAAATTACAATTTTTACTGAAAAACATACAATTTAATAATCATAACAGTGTAAATTATCACTACAAATGAAAGCAATCAGAATAAGTAACTATTCCAATTGGATTCGTATATATATACGTGTGGAAGAATTGTGGAATACTTCACAGGCTCTCAAAAAGAGTGAAAAATATCATATAATAAGTTCGACTTAGATCAAACTTAACTGCCATTTTGGTAACAAAAAGAACTGTACAACGACGACAAAAGTTAAATCATTCGACAACTAGTTAGTTCTTTTTGATTGAATGTCGTAAATCCTAGAGTTAAATCCCTTTAGTGGCATATAATAGGCCCCTTAAAATATCAACAGCCAGTGTATTGAATTGAATTTATTGAAAGAAAGAAATTTCCGAAAAATTTTGACAGTGAGATGATTGTCCTTTAGAATCTTTGGTAACTTAGAATTGTCCATTGAATTTATCCTGATAATTTGTGGATCAAATCGCCATTTTGATGTATGTTAATACATATAAGACATTCCATTTGGTATTCGGGCTAACTTCACTGGCTTGTGAAACTTTATGTTAGATTCGTACTATACGGGATACTAGTATCCGGTTCCAACCCAAATGGGCTTACACTATTCAACAGAAGCTATTTTATTTTGTGTTGCAGGATACAGTTTTCCTTATTAACAAAGAAATGAGCCGTCGATTTTTTTTACAATACCCTATAACCAGTCACATTCGCACCTCAGTTTTTGATAGAATTGCAGGCATTATAGACAATATGATAAAACTATATATTGCATTAACGATATATATATATATATATATATATATATATATATATATATATATATATATATATATATATATATATATATATATATATATATTTATATATATATATATATATATATATATATATATATATATATATATATATATATATATATATATATATATATATATATATATATTTACCGGATTTTCATCGAAAAATCATCTTCAACGTAAAGGTTCATTTGTACCTTGGAAGTAACTGCCACAGAAGCAACGAAGCAACCGCAATTTTGCAATAAAAGTTTCGTGAACGTGTTATTTTTTAAAGAGGTCATCACAATTGGCCACCGTGATCTTGTGATTAAACACCTTTAGACTTTTTTCTTTGGGCCACGTGAAAGTTAAGGTAAATTTTCATGTTCCAAAATCGATAGAATTTGTGAAATTATCGAGAACATACAACTGCAAATTTATTGGGAAAACCTTTACTTTAAAAGTATCTAATCTATTGTGGTGCAAGTAAATTTTCCGATTTTATTCCAATTTGACATGACGTTTCAAATGCATGTTCTGTGCCTAACCAAACAATTTCTTCTAACATACACATTCATATACATATACACTTCTCACTCACACATTGTTAAGTGAAAATTCCACTTTCAAATTTTCAACAACGGAAGTGTTACAGTTTTTTATAGTTGGAAAAGCATATACACTATACAGCATATACCTACACCAAAAATCATAGTATGAGCTGACAGTTGTAAACCAAAATCATATCAAGATTGAAATACAAAAGGAAAATGGGAAATGAGTGTAATGGTGTAATAAAAATAAATTTTATTTATACGATGTTAATGTTCTTAATAATTTTACTGTTTTTTATTGTATTTTATTTTCATGAACATAAAAATTTTCAATTCTAATCATTACAATAGAAATAAATGAAATGAAAATTACAATACACTTGCACGTATACAGTTGATGAAATACTCACAATGGCATCTGGGGTAACCTACTTTCTTCTGTTCCAGAATATATTTGGACCATATTTTGTGTACTGATTATATTACATGTATAGCAGCAATTACTTATAAGATAAACATATTCTTGTTTCGTGCACTGTACTCGTTTCTTATTCTTGCCGAAACGAATAAAACGAGGGGGAGATTATGGGAAGAACTTAATAATATTCACATAATACGACCAATAATGATACAGTTATTTCTTAATGTCATCTTAGTTATCAATCATTTTTAGCGCATAACTGTATAAATAATAACAAAAGAAGTTGTTTAAATTTGACAGAAATTCGATATGTCGTGTTCTTATCTCATACACAGAGCTAATCACGAAAAAATTGTCTAATTGAATTATATGTTTTGGAGATCACTAACATAATTTTCAGTAACATAATTCTTGGGATGTGTTCCGGATTTATAGTAAACAACAATAATGCCAAAATACGTCTCAAATATACGACCAAATTATGTGGGTTTTTCGATCATGATAACTGCTTTTGTCTTATATATAAAAGAAAATTCGTTGTAATTGAAATTATTATCTTATACTGGAGGCAACTGCTTGAAGACAAAAAGAAATTGTAACATTTTTTATCCCAATTTAAGAACCAACGATTATCTTTATTATTTCAATCTTTAAATAAGCAATACATTTAAGCTAAATGATGTGACATATTCTAAGATGTGATCTAGGTCAAGTATTTGTTTTTTTTATTATTTGATGTCTGGGAGAAATCGAAAATTGTGCGTTGAATTGTATTTTATGCGGTTGTTTGAGGGCAAAAGTTAATAAAATTCGATTTATTACACGGTTTTATTTTATTAGCGCCTTTATCAATCTTATTATTTTGTATTATATTGAACTTTAACCAAAAAAGTGTCAAGACAAGAGTCTACACAGACATAGTTCGACGAAACGATATTATTATAGCAAACAAAGCTTCGTATTTGATATCAATTAAGAATGCTGTACTAGTAAGCTGCTTCATTACCATTTCACCATCTAATAAGTACTATAAATATATTATAAGATGCCAACATAACCCACTTTGATCTTTAACATTCACTAGTTAAATTAGGAATTCCAACATATAATTATTATTAGTGTAACTAATTTAAAACAGATGTCTCTCATTTAGTTAAGATAATTTATAACAGATGTCTCTTATCCTCCATCTAAACAAATTCTAAAATTACTGCCATCTAGGAATTTAAATAAGTAGTCTATAGACTCAACGCTCTTTAACAATTTGTTAACCAAGCAAATGGTGCAATACTTAATTCTTCGCAAGTTAGAGCGAGAGGCACCGCATTCAAATCTCGATAGGAGCAGGATTCAAGAGGGACTTTTCACCACGTTATTGTGTTCGAGGGTGCGTATGAACACACCTTCGACCCAGAATCAAGGTGCGACCCATATAAAATGTCAGTACTATAGGCTGACATGAAACTAATCTATAAGCAGATGGTTCTACGTAGATCGGACCTGTATATAGTTGATTTAAATTATTTATTGCCTTAACCTTCTTGATCACAAGGCTTTTGACTGGAAGTCTACTAGTGATTTTGAACTTCCATCACTCCTTTTTTTTGTTATTTCTCCAGCCACGTTTTTTTTGTCTCTGGAAGAGAAACAAGAATTAAGCCTTTTAACTCCTTCCTTGGCCAGATCACCCACAGAACTGACCGTTAGATCTCCAGCCTTAGCGACTGGCTTCATATTGTTGCTCTTTTTGGGTGAAGATGGACAGTTCCAAACTTCGAGTTGACCTTTGTGTCGGTTAAACTTTACTTGTCTATCATGCCGTGGCCCAGTGAAAGAATATAGAATCTAAAGTTCCTTTTCGGATTACCTGTTTTCATACCATCAATTGGCTCGTGATGCTAGGGAAGTTTCCAAACAAAATCTGAACCCGAGACAGATGAATGCCTCAACCATCATGAGATTTCGCCCATTTCCATGGATAAATTTTACTAATGACCGCTTTGAGTCATTGGAAGGTGACTTTATTGACTGCCAATGAACTTTGGTTTTTGTTATTTTTTATTCTACTTTGGAAACAATTTCTTGAATATCGTTTAACTACTCAACAGTTTCTGAGAACGCTTTGAGGAGAGTCCCAGCAATCTCTGATTCCGCAAACTGTTTGAAGGTAATGTCAGTATTAACAACAAAACTCGGGACTGCCAATGTAAATTTATTTTTTGGTCATCCAATGTAAATTTATAGTTAGTTACTGGGCTTTTAATTCTTGAGTCAACTTTTGGCAGGCTCAGGTGGCTTAGTGGTTAAGGCTGTGGCAATTGGAGTGGAAGGTACCGTGTTCGAATCCCGATAGGGACAAGATGCAAAAAAGATTTTTCTCTATCTGACTACGATCGGTGGAATGAACACATCTATTGGAGTGCAAAACTCATGGGCCGCCATCTTCCATGTCAGTACTATAGGCTGGCATGGAGCTATGCAATGCGCAGATGGTTCAAAAATCGAACCTATAGCCGTATGTCCTCGATTTGGCCATTAAGGCGTAAAGTAGGACGTAAATCAGCGAACTGCTAAAGAGCTGGGAGAGCCTTGAGCCCCAAAGCAGATTGCACAGTATAAAAAATAAAAAATAAAAAAAAACTATTGAAAGACAAATTCCCGATATCGAAGTTTTTCACAATAATTTCTTAATAGCCAGCGTAGGTGGGGTTTTACTTAAATCAGAGCAAAATAACTTCGTTATCGCTTACTATAGCCGATTTGTATTTTAACATGGAGAACCACTGATTGGTTTCTCTCGATACTTCCTTCTTCAGTTGCTCTTACAATAGATTTTTAGTCTCTTGCGAAAAGTAGTTTTCCAACCTATATGGATCCACCTCAAACAACAAAACTTAATAATTTAGTCTGGAAGTGGACTTATATACCAGTTACCAATAGATGCATAGCGAGAGTGTTCACAAGAAATTGTCCCTCCACAAGAAAATGTCTAAGACTAGACTAAAAAAGCCAAATGAAGCGCACTCGACTGAAGGTTACGTCGATAATTAGACTAATGTTTTACGAAACTGACTGATAACCACTTATGCACAGGTAAATTTAAGGTAAGCAAGGGTAGTTGAGGTTAAATATTAGGAGTACAAATCGAAAATGCGGGATTTTTTCTATTTTTGAACGTTTATTCTGAAAAAATGGTAACAACTGAATTATTCAAAGTATTGTCCATTGCTAGTCACAACTTTTTCCCATCTTTCTGGCAATTTACGGATACCGTCGCGAAAAAATTCGGCCGGCTTGGCTGCTATCCAGTCATCGACCCATTTTTGGGCTTCTTCGTAAGAATGGAAGCGCTGGTCAGCTAGGCCATGTGTCATCGATCGGAAAAGGTGGTAATCGGAAGGAGCAATGTCTGGGCTATACGGCGTAGATAGTATTGCCAGTATTGTGAGTATTGCCTCCAATTCAGCATTCTCAAACTTTTTCACTTGGCCCGGCCGCTCTTTGTCCTCAACGTCAAAATCACCACTTCTAAACCGCACAAACCATCTCTCGCACGTTGAAACCGATGGAACATGACTCGGATAAGTCTCGGAGACCAATCGATGTGCTTCAGCAGCACTTTTCTTCAAATTAAAGAAGTAAATTAAAACTTCCCGCAAATGCTGTTTTGTTGGCACGAAACTCGACATATTGAGAGCTCAAAAAAACTATGAATTTGACACTGCGACAAATTGACACATACTGAAAATTAAAGCTATAAGACGTAGCTTTGACATGAACATAGTCACAGTACTGCCTGATGCGTATAGCGTTAGTAACGCCATCTGTTATCAATCCCGCATTTTCAATTTGTACTCCTAATAACTTATAGTTAAATAATATTAATAGCCGGCGTAGGTAGTGATGTTCCCTGAAATAGTTTCTCTTTGCCACTGAGGTACTAGGGAAGCATTAGTCCCCTTGAGCGGCCTTTGTTACAAGAAGCTCTCCCAAGAACTTGACTCAGAGAAAATAAATTTGGTTATCACTTCCTATAGCCGGTGGCTCTTACAATAGATATTTTATCTGTTGCGAGGGGTAGTTTTCCAACAACTCCAATTTGAAAAAAGATTTAATTTATAGCCTGCCAATGGACTTAAAATCACACACCAGTTACGAGTACCAGGTACCAGTACACCTACGATTCGTGATCTGGTTTTCCTACACAGAATCATGCCTTAAACTAAACCAGAACAGCCTGATGAGGCACCATCCACTTATAGTTCATCCAGGTTAAATACTAATCTCTTATTAAACCTCAGAAAGTCTAATATAAGTCAACATTATTGATTTTAGTTGTAACATGTACCTACCACAACACCACATACACCACTCAAAACATCCATCGAAATCGTCAATAACACGAGCACAAATACAATGAGGGTCTGTTTTAGTAAATCTATATCCAAATCATGATTGACTGATTTTGCCAATTTATAAAACATTTACTACAAAAAAACCATTGGATTAGAAAAGGATTAGAAAATTGAATGATTTAAAAAATTGAAACTCGATTTTTTATTTTATTTTCAATGAAAATTCCTACTCAAACCAAAGACGAAAATTTCTTGTTATAAAGAATTTATTTTCATTTTACGTACACAATATCTCTTTTGATAGGTTTAAACACATTTTTTGTATTTTTCAGTCTTAAAGGATTTGAAAAAAAATATCTTTCGTCGTGACTACCATCCAATTCCATCAAACATTATTAACACAAGGATGTATCTAGGTAAATACGTTATAAAGTCAAATTCGATTTTCTAAAAGTGTCATATTCTATTCGATTATAGCAAATCTACAAAATTTTATCATTAATTTCGTGTATCATGTTGTGTTAACAAGATGTGAATCAATTTTGAAAAAAGATAAATAATTATATTTTATATGAAAATTGGAAAAGTTTTGTTTTTATAGTTAACCACAAGACATGTTATCAAGACGCAACTGTTAGCAAGTGAGACAACACCATTCAAAGAATCTTTGATCAAAAGTAATCTATCCAGTCGATTGCATGGTTACACCGCATTTTCAAGTGCCACGATCGCACACACAACTCTCCTGCCATCACGGTTTCTGAAGAGAACTACATACAGCACATAATATAGCCTGTACCAGCATATCAAGTATATGCATCAACAATCGCAGTCGAAGGGGGGGAATCACTTTCATGGGGTAATGTTGGTGTTCAAAACTACAAGTCACGCCATAACAAAAAGATTTCGATTCAAATTCTGTAATTCACTAGCACTGTTGCAACAAAGCCTCACAAACTATATAGAAACATAAAATGCAACATACTTCAAGTCCGGTAGCATATGCCTGATGTGATAGAATTGAGCTTTTAGATCACGTAGCAAATCAATGACGTCTTCAGATCGAAACCGGCCTAGCGAACGGAACGTTACAGATCACATTATAAAGATGCCATACATTTCGAAATACAAAAGGTATTCAACGGGCTGGTTGTTTCAGCGTCCTAGCTGTCAATCAATGCCAGTTCGGAGTTACAATATAACCCCTTTTATTAGCTGTCACGATTACAGCTCCGTAGCATCATTATCATAATCTTCCAAGTTCAATACTCAAGAATTTTCAATACGGTTACAACTTATTTAACCATTCAATCTTTGAAGAAATCCAATTTTTATTCAATTTTCGAATTAGGGTTGCACTTTAATGCCCGAACGACTTCAAAATTTGACTGCCCAGGTGCAGTGGTTAAAGCTGCGGCAGTTGGAGCGGGAGGTACCGGGTTCGAATCCCGATAGGGGCAGGATGCAAAACGGATTTTTCACCAAGAGATTACGATTTGTGGTGTGAATGAACACAACTATGACCCCTTGTTGGAGTGCAGAACTCATGGGCCGACCCACCTTCCATGTCAGCACTATAGGCTGGCATTGATCTATACAATGTGCAGATGGTTAGAAAAATCAGAGTTATAGCCGTAAGCCCTCGAATTGACTGTAATGGCGTAAAAGTAAGGTTGTAAATAAGTGAACCGAGCACAAGTAGGGGGTGCCTTAAGCCTCTAAACGAAAAAAAAGAATGTATGATGAAATTTATAGTGAATATTATATATTCTAGGGCTTGTGCCTCTCGACAGATATTGACATAACGTGTAGGTACGTTAATGCAAATAATCCATCACTGTATAATAAAGTGGTTTCCAACAAGAGGTTTCATTTTGAATAGACTGATATTTGGGCAGCTGTCGTCTTTTGACATTTGACGTTCATCATCACCAAAACTGGTTGGTCATCTTTCAAATTAAGCTGCCTAACATTTTGCGATGGTAAATATGAGTGCAGAGACCCCATTCACCGTACACAGCGTCTCTTTCAACGCATGCGTAAAGACAATCCCTTACTTTGTTGACACGTGCTGTCATCTTCATGTGGAGTGATTAGATTTAGTGGCTTGATCTATTGGTCGCAAATTAATGTATTCAGCATCCGGTTTTGAAATAGCAATGGAATTAATTAGTGGTTGTTATACACGTTTCAGGAAGTAATTATAAGAGTGTGGGAACGTGGGGTCTCATGTTCAATTCAATTGAGCTGTTTTGCTATCTCATTAGGTGTCTTTCTCAGTGTGTCATATCCATTTCATTTCTAATTTCCTTTTCAATATCAAACTTCCTTGATGGCTGTACTCATATTTGTAGTTGTTCTTGTATATTGTACATTAATCGACATGTTGATAAATCGTCAGTTACTCGGCTCACGAGAAACAGTATTAACAGTGGGTATCCTTGTCAATCACTTCGTGCACTATCGTCTCAAATACTTAAAAGATGGCTCTGGTGCTATTTAATTCCTGTCTTCTCTCATTATCTTCTCGTTTGGCTTAAGTGACGTCAATGAAAATAAGGAATAGTCATTTTGCTGGTCTAGGTTCATGAAATAACTTTCAATGTAAGGTCATAGCTAGAAGAGCTAGTGTAATGAGAATGACCTTGAACACGAATCGGTGCAAATTCTGTATAGCTGCTCCTGTATAATCTAGATTCGTGTTGGACAGCTCGTGCAAAAAAAACTGCAGACACCAAAATATATCGCGGTCTTGACCAAAACAACTAGAGAAAATGATTTTCAAGTCTTCTAACATTCGTCGTGGTACACAATTAAGGAAGAATGTTGCAGACTAAATAATTATTAGCAATATCTAAAAAAAGATTTTACCACGGTTTGTGTACATGGATGGTTAGAAGATCGTCTTTACGTTTTCAGAAAAATATCCAATAATTTAATGAAAGAACCACAAAATTTATGAATTAACAGTCCAACAGATACATTCGAATAATCACTGACATTGCAAAAAATATTGTATGGTCGGTGCACGACAAACAATTAAACAATGTATAAGTTGTTTTAGAGATTCAAATTTTTTACGATGGCGACACTGTTATGTTTTGAGTTTTTGACTGTCAAAAGTTTGTCAATCATAAAATATAGACTTACGCAAGCAAAATTTTTTTTATCAAATAATGGTTCTGTTCGCCAAACCCATCGTGCAACATTGACATAGATAACGCCATGATCCATCAGAGTGGTTAATTTTTTCAACTCTGGATCTTTTTTGCGCTTATTATACTCTAAATGATAAAATGCGGCTAGTAAAACGTCAAACGATCGCCCAGGCGGAGCATTAGTTAAAACTGTGATAAATGGAGCGGGAGGTTCCAGGTTCGAATCCCAAAAGGGGCAGGATGTAAAAAGGATTTTTCAACAACGATCGTATGGACGATTCGATCGGTGGTGTGGATGAGACTCCCTGTTGAGTTTAGAATCTATAGACCATCGAACCTCTAGCCGTAAACGGTAAGTTAAAAAGTGACATTTCACAATGGGCCAACTGAGATTTAGTGACGGATGATGAAACAAAAAAGACGTCGAACAGTACATAGTGAACAACCAATAGACGCTATACAGTGTAGCATTGAGAAAGGTCACAATCCATCAATCAATCTACGTCCTTCTTACTAACTGGAGATGTGTCAACCCACTTTAAGAATGAATTTACCATGGTACTGAAGCACTAATTTATATTGATTTCAGAAACAAAACAGTTTTATGCGTTGAAGCACACTTTGGTTTAATGGGTAGGTTAATAATATAACTGTCGCGTTTATAGGGAAGTTAATCAATCCGCAAGCCTTTGCTGAAATCACTGTTGGGATTTTACATGTAAAAAACGTTTTTTTACTTTTTAAACGTTTTTTATTTTCATTGTCAATTATGTAAAAAACAGCGTAAATTACATAAAACGTAAATTACATGTAAATAACGAAAACAATACCATTCGCAGTGCCATCTGTTCTGAAATGTCATAAATATACCAACCTTCGCTTGGATCATAATAAATTAACATGTGTATTTGCAAAATCAGTTAGTTTTCAGGTTATTAGTTGGAAAGCGATTTTTTTACCTTCACCCTAGTCATATAAGATGAATTTTGACGAAATTATAACCTGTTAGTAATTGTAATCTAAACTAAAAATTAAAGTGACATATAATATGTAGTTGAAAAATTGATAAGAGGTAAATTATTTCAAAAATTTTATTCGTAAAATACTAAGAAGATTTTTCAACAGATGGTGCTTTAGTTACAATTAGATTTTATAACAGATGGCGCGTCAGTGGTTTTTTTGCATAAAATCATTTTTTACGTTTTTTACATATAGAATGTAAAAATAACATTATGTAAATTAAACATTTTTTACATGTAAAAAACCATGCTAATAATATGGTTATATACAGAGAAAATTACTTATTAGTGTGCTTTACACACCGGCGGAATCTTTGGTCCATGTCTTCAAATTCAATAACGGTATAGAGACATGATTTCTAACTTTTTTGTACCCCAATTGGCTGGCATAAATCTGGCTGACATGTCGTTCCAACAGGACGGTGCTACATGTCACACATTTGATGAACGACTAACTTCACGTAATGGTGGTGTTTATTGGCAACCGAGATCGTTTTATTTAATCATTGGAATATTTTATTTGGCGATATGATAAGTCATTTGTCTAACACTAAACCACAACATTCAGCTGCGATAAGTGTGTGAAAATTGAATATCCAGATTGCGCCATCTATGCTTCGGTCAATTGACCACAGTTATATATAAATATTAATGGCATAAAATAATTTATACAATCGAACTTTTTGCTGATATTGAAAATGTTTTTATTTGTTCTATTTTATTTTAAACTTGTGACCCTCTAACTCTTTATTTATAAATACAACATAGATGCTTCGAAAGATTTTGTTTTTGAATATATTATCTTTTTGGTTATGATATAGTATATTAATTTCAACATTATATTTAGTAAGATATTAATTAAGATATATACAAAATAAAACTAAAGTTGTTTTAATAAATTTAACTTTTGCAATAACTTTCAAACATAGATTCTAATTAAACTTTAAAGAGCTTTAGCTTTTTCTTGTGCATAAATATATATATATATATATATATATATATATATATATATATATATATATATATATATATATATATATATATATATATATATATATATATATATATATATATATATATATATATATATATATATATATATAAATAAATATATACACACATATTCTATGTTGTCTGGAAAGTTATTTTTCGACTTATTTGTTGGTTAAGTTTTAATGAATATTTCTGTTGTGCTCGAATATTATGTATATGCATAATGAAAATCATAAATACATACTGATGCATACATTTACAAAAAGAAACAAATTTATAGTTTGTTTTTTTTTCAATTAAACTTATTTAATACCAATTTTCCTATCGTTCTTCTTCCATGGGAGAGTATCAAAAAAAAAATTTTTTGTAAATTTTACAGTTGGTTAACCTTGTGCTTTTCTTTTACAAAACGGTTAATTAATCTTATTATGTTGTTAGACATTGTTTTAAAATGGTTCTGCTGATATAACGACAGCACAATAATGTCGAAACGACGAAATATCAAGCGAAAATTTATGTGTTTATACCTAATGCTGTACATACGAGTAGGAAGTATTAAAATGATATTCTCGTGAGGAAAATTTATAGAAATTTGAATACAAACTTTGGAAGATAAATTTTGTACAGTAAAATTGGTGCTTTGAGTATTTAAATGGTTATTTATTGGTGTAATAATTTTGTATTTCGATTGATTTTAAAAATAAAGCGAAAAGAGAAATGCTAGGTCACTTATCCTACTAATATGAATATAGTTGAGTTTGTGTTCTGCTTTCAACAACGAAAAACAACAGCTCAAACAACAAATATGTCGCTGTCGTAAGCCCCAAGTTTATAGCTATCAGAAAATCAAATATGTGAAATATTTCATTCCTGTC